>JARHVA010000878.1:1545000-2145000 GCA_037957365.1 Torreya grandis | reverse complement strand
AATAAATACCCTTTTTTGAAGGTGAATAGTTCTCTTAGACTTCCCACATCTTGTAACATATTGCATAAATAGACTATCTCTAAAAGGATTTTTTGAACGATATTTAAACCCTACCTCGAGAAATGCGGTAAATCTTGCCATTTTTTAAAACAAAAATCATATTATAAATATTATATAAATAAATAATGTTACTGATATTATATAAACAAAGAATTCAATAGTTTTAAGGTTCATTTGTTTGGTTAGTAGCTTTAGTACCTTTTTAATGCTTAGAAGAGTCTCTTTAGTCCTTTTTTACAACTAAGTTTTACATCAACTACCTTTTGACAACTAATTTTGTGATGGTGGTCATATTCAATTATATTATTTTTGTGATGGTGGTAATCCTTTATCCCTTAGTTTGAATATTCTTTTTACACAAGCTCTATGTGATTCCGTCGTGTCACTAGATAAATGCAAAGAGAGTACCCCTTAGGGGACTAGGATGAACTAAGATGATCAAATGCAATAAAATATTACCCATTTGAGGATCAAGAAAGAATTTAAGCAATGCCCAAATATAATAATACAATGTGCATCATTACCAACCACTCTTGTGGTAACATAACTGTTACCATTATGAGAGTACCCATACAAATGGAACAAAATATGTGTCTCATACTAGTATTTGAAAATCATAAATCACCTACAGTAATAAAAAAAAATGTATTTTAGTATCACCAATTTAACCTCGTGCCCATATAGTAGAGTTGATGAATTAGTTAAGGAAAGTCCTCTAGGGCATGTAAACTATGTTAATAGATACTCTCCTACTCTCTTGATCACATTTTCCCATGTTGTATATAACCCAAATGCACCTTATATATGTAAAAATATTTGGATATGGCCTTGATAAGGTGGAAAAATTTATTGGATATGGATATTACAATTTTTGAATTGTATCCTAAAAAGATTTAAGAAAAAAGTGAAAAAAAAAGAAATAAACCACTCATTTATTATAAAGAGGCGAATCACCTTTCCTCTTAACACACATTAATCTTCATTTAAAACTTTTTTTGATAGACTTTTGGCATTATGTTGGTCATTTTGAAGGGATTTGGAAGGTTTCTACAGCCAATCCTTCACCATGAAAATTATCTTTTATTATGGATTGTTCCACTAGGATAGCTACTAAGGACAAAAAAATACAAGACAAAAATTTCTTGCTCACTTGTACTTGAACATAAAGCACATAACATGGTAATCAAAACCTAATAGGTATAGGGAAAATGAAGACAAACACCAAAATACTAACATTTAGTGTTGTAAAGAACCAATAATTTGAGTATAACTTATGTAATATGACATATATCTAAGCCATATCACACATTGTTCCATATAAATTTTTCAATCCATACATTTTCCATTAATTTACCTAGAATAGGATCCAATCAACCATTCCTCCCATGAGGTACCTTCACCAAGATCAAATCAATCATGTTCTTACGAGTCACCTAAATTGGAATTTAACTAATTATGTAATGAGTTACCTTGATAGGGAACCAAATAATCATGTTCCCATGAGTGATGTAGAGGTAAAGTGGAGAAATCACCAAATATTCCCTTAATTGGCTTTGGTCTTATTTGAGAACTCATTCAATGTTATGTTTATCCTTCAAGGTTTCATCTTCTCATAATATTTCCTTGGTTCTTGGGCTAGTGGGCTTATTCTTGATATACCTATCCCTTATACATTTTAGATACACTTCTTGGATTCATTAGGCATCTATCATGTCACTAGCATCCACTCCTGACTCACTTCTTAACACTGGTCTCTCCTTACCATTTAGTTCTCTCTACTAGCTCTCAATTAGGCATATCTCATAGGTTTCAAACATCAATATGTGAGGAAAATCTTAGTAATGTGTCCTATTATCATAAATGATCTCATATTACCCTATTTAACTATCTTGGATCTTTTTAGGTGTTCCATCCTATCTCATCATTCCATTTTTTACCCCAAGTTCACAAAGATTACACAAGGCTTTTAACCTTTTTTTGGATAAACCTCTTTGCCTAGGATAATCCATAGCTCACTTTGGAAAAATAAGTTCATATGCTATCACTCTTTATCCTTCTTCAACTCTGTACTCAATCTCAGAACTTGAAAACCCATGATAATGTGCTTTCTAGTTCAAACATTCCCCAATTGGGTCTTACATTAGGTCTTCAACCCTACAACCCTGAGTTTCCCTTATCATGGTATCCACACATGAAAAAAATAAAAATAACCATGTGATTCACCTATGGAATGGTAATTCAAAACTTCCTACAAAATTTGAGGTTTCAACTCCTTTGATAAGTACCTAAACCTATATTTTGCCAAGAAACCCTATGTAGGGTTTGTACTCAGGCTGTAGAGTATAAAAATACAATACATTTTATTGGCTATTATTTCAATCCATTTTTGGACCTAATCAAGGTATATACCAATGATAATCAACTCTCCAAATATCTATTTATTCTCATCCAACCCCCATAAGCTTATATCCCGCTATACATAAAATTTTGAGTCTTTGAACCACTGTCCAATAGTCATAGTAATCCTTATTTATATTTCATGAATTTCAAGTTCTTATCAGAGTTTAATTTCAACCTTTGGTCTTTCCATACACCCTTTTACCTTATTATTAGTCCATTCTCATTATTCAATCCTTGCCAATCTTCTAATCTGAGTGCTTACATAGTTATGGGTTCTTTTACAGGGCTAAAACAAGGTTGTAGCCAACTAGTGCCATTCAAAGGTGGTCTATCTCTTTAAAGAACGTTAATTAATAATTTAAACCTCATTAAACATCTATTTTTATTTTTAGATATAATTCACAAAATAACTTCATCCACTCCATTTGCTAATCACTCATAATGACTGTGAAAATAGGGTCTTGAATTACACAGGCATGTGACATGTTTTAAGGGTTATATTTATTTTATAATTATTTTTAACTCCAAATAACACTATCCAAATTGTTCTCATTCTCTGATCAATGCTCTAATACTCCTCCCTTACTCTTTGGCCCTAGACACACATTACCCTCTTCTTATTTGATTGTGAACAATGTCTTATGACTGTAAAATAGGGTTCTTGTTATCCTGAAATTGTGTACTGTATAATTAACTCGATCTTTACCTTCAGATAAATAAGTCCATTATTTAATCTAAAGTTCTCTCATCCACAAAATATCAACTTACCACACAAGGATTTTATTTCCACGAAACTCTTAGCCAATGTTATAGGATCATACCTTGGTTTGTCACAAAATGTGAACATGGTATTCAAAAGGGAATCACATCCTCAAGGAATTCTCACTTTGCAATGTTTTCTTAGCTATGCAAGAGTCTATATTATCCTAACAACATTTAAAAATGAGTGTTTCTTATTTATTTATTCTAAAATAGTTATTTAATCGTTTCCTTCTTGATTGTACTTACATCCTTCTCCAAACCTACAGACATACACATAAAGAGTCTATGTATATATGGAATTCAAGGATCACTTGAAACAATGTGAATACATACAAAAAGTAAAATATAAATCTTGTAAAAGACACAACATGATGCTCAACTTATTTGTATTCATTGATTCAACATTTCATTACAACACAATCCATCAATGGACTTGGTCACCTTTCTTGAGGGTTTTTGAGCATTTTCATTGACACCTTTCTTCCCTCTCCTTGGAGACCTCTTCTTGTCTCTCCTCTCTCTCATCTACCCAAAAACTAATGTACAACTACCTATGCAACCAATTTCAACATTGGTTGCTTGGTAGTTACAAAGCAAAATCCTCTTTTCTTAATAACCTAACGTATGGGTGAGGACTACATAACTAATACAACAACCATACCAGCAGTGAATGTTTGATCAAACTAGGATATCAATATTTATTAGAATTTAGCATTTAACACAATGACTAACATTGTTCTATCCAACCTTCCTACAACAACTTATACAGAAATCAAAGTAGCATTAATCCTTGGTTAAAGCAAGTATAGTAGTCAAACAATATTAAATTCTAAGTCAAATCAAGTGCAATAAAAAATAGAGTCAGTGTTCAACTTACCTCTTGAAAAAATGTTAAAAATCAAATATGTGCCTTGCAGTAGTCAATAATCAATAAAATCTATTCTGGTCAAGCAATAGTGGCCTAACAACAGAAGATCAAGCAAACCAATATTGGTCTTTAACATTTTCCATGTCAATAAAAATGGATGTTTGGGTAAAAAATAATAAGGTACCTCACACATATTGGCACTCAACTTTGACCAAATTTTTACCTCCTATTGCCAAAACTAAAAAAAAAAGTGTTTTCTAGCTTGATGCTCCTGCATCACTTAACATGGTAGTTGACATGGTAGCTTGTTCTCTTCTATTTACTTGTTAGTTACACGTATGTAGGTAGTTACAAACTACTTGATGCATGAAATTACATTTAATTTACATTCTCTTATGCATTTGAATACCACATTTCATTTACATTCTCTTATGAATTTGAAATTACATTATTTTTTACCAAACTCCACAAAACATCTTACTATGTTGATTAATGACATGCAAAATGATTAACTACAGTTTCTGAATTATTTTTGGAAATTATTTATAATTAATTTTTGTATTTGTCTGGTAGGTGACATTAATACTACATGGGGACTGTTGTCAAAACATGAGAGGAATTCCATAAATTCATATGGAAAAAATAAAATGTACTGGAGGAGCTAAATGTGGAATGACAAAAATTGCATGAAATCTTATGTGTGGTGGCTGGTTCCATCAATTGGAGGGGGATTGGAAGCACATCAAATTTCATGGAGCTTGATGGATTGCAATGGGTAAATTTTTTCTAGCATTAGAACATGGCATATCCATCGTACCACATTCCAATGGAGAGATATGAGTACACAACATTCATAGATAGACACGATCATGATTTTTACATTAAGTGGTCATATAAATGGCCATAGGATGATGCCATTTTGTTTGATGAATGGGGTACTCCTAGTGCCATTACATCTTATTTGAGGCCCATTTTGGAGAAGTTCTTGCTAACGAAGGTGTCTAATGATCTAGATGTGTATGTGCATCCAGATGAAGTACACAATATATTCATTGGTGCCAAACTACCATTTCGATTACATTTCAAACTATATAAAAATTAGAATAAAATCTTTCAGGCCTCCAATATTTGTTTGATGTAACCATATGTAGCATTGTGGAAGAGATACACAATCTCCCACAACATAGATTTTCCTCTCATCCAACAAAGCTGAAGTATTTCAAGAACATAACTGCTATTTTTTTACATGCATGTTGTAGAGGATGAGAATGATGGTGAATACAATCCATCAGATGAAAGTGATGGTTCTGAAAGTGAATAGAACAATTTTATAACAATATATTTCAATATTGATAAACAATGTTTAGTCTTGTAATCGGTTCTGTTTCAACATGTTTAATTTATTGCTAAAGAAACTACATATTTGTTTGTGTATTACATATTTATTACTAAATAAAGTACATATTTATTTGTCTATAATAGTGTTTGATGTTTTGATCATGTAATGTTTTGATGATCAAATAAATGAAGAAAGAAATGATTCTATGTTTTCTTGTCCTTGAATAGTATTAGATCCTTATGAATGAAACAATGTCTTTGAAAGGCCCTTGAGGCCATGAATATGTTGATATTTGTGTTAAGTTACAGGTTTGCATAAGATTGTAGGTTACATTTTGGTAGGGAGTAGTGGGGTGACGTCTTCAAGTTATTTAGATAAATATTGCATTTCACATTGTTCTTTGGAGGTACTACCATCATAGTGATCCTCTTGTGATTGAGTTACAGCTCCAACACCTCTTATATCTCCCCATTCAAGTATCCAAACTCACTGAAATGTTCATCTAACACTATAAATGGATTCAAACCCCTTGAACAACTTCATATTTAGTATGATGTAGCTCCAGATTATAAGCACCTCAAATGAAATTTGGGATTGAAACTAATTTAATAGAATAGTTTTTCATTTTGGTTGAATCCTGCTAAGTAAAGTGAGTAGTTTTATAACTTTCATCTATTCATTATCGAATATAAAATTCAGCAAACCAATATGTAAGCTGTAGTTAATTCAAATGGCATACCTTAGTTTCACTGTCTAAGCATTCTGAGATCACAAACTCCTCACAAAACATGTATTGCTTTGCTATAGTAGGTCAATGTGCCAAATCATCTAAATGATCTTATAGTTGATAATACCTAAACAAACTAGTAGCTAAATGAATATCCATAATGTCAGGACCATGGATTTCATTTTCAATAATGGCTCTTCCACTAGAATATCTGGTATCTACTTCTCTAGAGTCATAAACATCCCCTTCAACATCTAAATAATTTTCATTGCTTCCAAACTATTTAGTTTTTATTGAACTTAAATAGTTGGTAAGATTTCTCTGTGTGGGATCAAAAGGCCAAGGATTTTCATCTTTGAACTGAGAGACACGAAGATCTATTCAAGACACACTTGGGTCTTTGAATATTAATGCAATTTATAAAGAAGATAATGGATACAACAAACAATATATAGAAGTACCAAACAACTTAACTATACATCTCTAGTTTATTTCACTATATCTTTAGAAAATCCTAAAATGTTACCCTTTATTTTAACAAAGCACTCAATTCCTTCAGAAACTATTCCAAACAACCAACATTTTGCATAATCGGATAATTAGGTTTTAGGAGAACTAAGCCTACATGCATTCAAAACATACACACCATATTTATGCATTCAGGACATACATACCATCTTTTATGAACATTCATATATAATCTAGCCTACATTTTATAGGATCAAGCAAGTTTGTAATTAATATAAAAATGTCATGGCTCCAAAAATGCCAATAAACTATGTAATTACCACTCATTTTTACTCAGTTTATATTTAAAAATAAAAAATAATCCACATGATTAGAAGAAAATATAAAAATAAGTCAAGAAGCCACTTGAGGGACTTTAAAATCCATGATGACATAGCCCATATTATTATCAATAAGATTATGAATATTTGGATGACATGTACAAAGCTTGTGCACTATCAATGGTAAAATTTGGATCGAGCCTAAAAAAATAGATTAGTGTTGCATGAGTTATGTAAATGCTTATCAATATGATTGCAAATATTTACATCTTACTTGGTCTATTTATATGTTCAAGACACACCTTAACTTCATTATCTACCATACCCACTAGCATTTGAGATAGGTTTATTAACCATTAACATGTTGAATTTTATATTCCTAACACACCCCTTAACATGAAAAAATTAAAACATGTATATAAAAAATTTAAATCATTTTATATTCCAATACTATACAAGTCTACAATCTTTGATCTTCACTCCCCAACCTGGAACTGGTACAAGTTTTTGGATCTACAATCAACAACACTGACATCACCTCTATATCATGTGGAGATACATCTCCCATCTATTTGAGTCACCTAGGCACCATGTCAACATTTAATTTGGTTTATATTACCTATAACACTGTGAAGATGGAATCCTACTCACCTAGACAACCACACATGCTGAGCCACCAAATTCCTATACGTGGAAGCCATTGTGGCTTTTAAAATTTTAATTCTTAACTTTCCAATCCATAGTTGTAAGACCTTAAACTAGACCTTCAAGGCATCTCGATACTCTTCAAACCTAATGAAGACATCAAAACATGATTGAGCATCCCTATAAAACATGATTAAGCATCCTCTTCAAACTGATTCGTTCTCCCATAATACTTATTTTTCCATTGAAACCCTAGGACAGGGTTCTTGACAGTTTGCACAATCCAAGAAGGGTAAAATTTAGATTCTAAGGTTTGTAAAGACTTTAAAACAACTGTAAAGGTTGTTTTAGGCTTATATGACTTCAATCCATCTTTTCCAAGCATTGGAACCTCACTCCATTACCTCTGATCATGTGTTCTCTCCAAGGTTTGCTTGACTGTGTATATAAATACAATGGTCTTCATAACTATGCACAACTATAAAGAAATATTATGCTGTAAGTCATTCAAATGGCTTGTCAACCACTTTAATAATTATCCAAGGTTTGCATAGGCTTATCCTTTCATTTCATTCCATTTGAGCATTTCGTATGCCCCTATTCAAGGTTACCCTTGCTTCTCTATATACTATCCTAACACATAGTGATCTACATGATTATGAACTTTGTTTATGAACTCTACATAAATTTAAACAATTAAATCTATACAAACACCTTAGAGAATGGGAAATATGTTTATAACCAGTATTCTTAAGTTTCCACTTAGTTTATAAATTGTTCTTCTCATAAGAAACACATACTCACTCCTCTTTTTCACAGGAAAAAGAGTTGTATCATTCAAACACATAATATCCTTTAAAAAAATGACTAGATATAATGTTCAAAGACTCTTAAAGAAATGTTATATCATGTTACTGATTATCCACACATTCCACTAGCCCACCAAACAAAATCTTCTCCTCACTTAGTGTTCAAGACACAATTTGATAGCACACAGGGTATGCAAGATTGAGTCCTTTAGTCATCTTAAAAGATTATGAAACCAACTCAAAGAATTTGATGCCAATCTATTAAATATTTGAAATAAAAATAGAACACAAATGTTTACTTACCTAAACACAATAATCATCATAAACTAGTCGTCACCAAACCTTCTTTCATTCTTTGACAGTCAGTTACATTGCCTTTGCACAAGAAATACAGTCTTTGTGTTTTTTGTTTATCTAAACAAGAAGTTTTTCTCCATTAGTCAGGGTTTTACAATATTTTCTCTTGGGATTAAACCCCAATAACATTTTTTACTCATTTGGATCTATCTGCATCATTGCCATGATGTATCAATACCCCTAACACCAAATTCTTACTCACTTCTAACTAAAATCATCTAAAGAGGTTTGTGAATAAGGTGAAACACGTATTGAGATCATTGTATATAGTGAACTTGTAAATGAACTTATAAGACATTATAAAACCTCCAATCACTTGGAAATCATTATAAAACCATTATATGGTGATCAACTAGCATGAAAACACATTTATACATGAATTTGAGTCAAAATATATAGGTAAACAACCATTTGCCGTAATTTTCTAGGTCTCTTAACATTCACCTACATAAATTATGAATACAATCATTCGTTCATTCATAAAAAACTTAAATACACAAGATGAAGTAAGCAACTGGTGGCAAATAAACATCAATTTTATAGATTAAAATGTGAATAAACATGTGTTTCAATTGATTTCCATCCAAAGTCATAAGCATACATCATGTAATACTGGACACATAAGTCATTTCACACAACTAATTATCATTATTCATGAATATAATGCCACATCTATTGGGAGACATCCCATTGGCTTGTGCAAATAAGATATCAAACTCTGCCTTCAAAATCTGTAGCTAATGCTCTTATATGGCAACTATTCCTTTGTGTTTTGATTGCATGGCCTGCATAGTCTCTGCCCTTGTATCACATAGTGCTTTTGTGTAGGCATGGGCAACTTGTAGATTGACAAACTTTATTTTAGTGTCCATCTTCTCATCCCTCAGTGTGAGAAGTACATGGTGCAACTTCTTGACCTCTCTAGTCTTGTTAACCAATGTAGTTTCCAACTTGATAACCTTTACCCTTGCACCATTAAAAAGATCAATAAAAAATTGTTTTTCCTCTCGAGTGATTATTTTTTTGAAGCTGCTAATGACAGTTGTAAACCAAGAGGTTATTCTGCACTCATTACATTATGGGATCTCATCCTTGCGAGAAGTTCTTCCATGTCTTTGGGACATTGGGAAGCCACATTCTCTGCTAGATTTAGGACTTTGTCTACACAAAAAATGGTACACGTGAAATTTAATGATAGCATTCAATATTTTCAACATTGAAAATCTAAAAAAAGTTAGACATAAATAAGGGTCTATGAGAATATTCAAAAGCTAATAACATCCAATTTTTTATATTATGAATAATTTCCTTACACAAATAATTTTATAACTTAAATGAAAACAATGAAATAATTATATTGGAGTATGAAATATTCACCTGTGGCATGGTCATTCTAATGTATTGGAGTGTTTCCCCATTCTTTCTCTCCCCTCTTCCCCTGTCTCAAACCGTGGTCTATATACATCGATAGTTGTGTCAATTTCCTAAATAGACAAACACATGATATGAGACAAAAGAATCTTATAGAGACAAGTCATGCATACAAATATTATATTGCACTCCTTCCCACCATGGTTAGTTATATATAGACATAGAGACATGCAAACATGTGCACTTTGTCACCAACATGTGAAAGAATGAAAGGATAATAAGGTATACATGTGAAGATGATAGATCATCAGTCAAAAACATCACATACCATACATGTAAAAAATATATGAGTACATGAGAAAAACATTGCATCATTGAACCATGCATGATTATACAATACATCGGTAAATGCAATTAATCACCAAACCATTACTTAAATTGTACATAAAAAAAAAACTATGTATCCAACACAAACCATAAATGAAACACTTGTATTCAAATATCTTGTCCAAATAATATGTTTGACCACACATCATACATGTCATATATATAATGCCAAAATGTATGTATATAAATAATAGTGTCCAAGGTAGTAGCCACAAGGCAATATCAATGTTCATGTCGTGGCCATTAGGCCTCTATAAATGAACAAACAAGTGGAAGCGATCAACCACATGAATGCACGTATATGCATGTCACCTTGGACACCTGCATTTGAAAATGTACAGTTTAAAAATCTCAAAAAATTGCAAGAATAAGACACCAACATGAAGAATAAACTTTTCAATCTTGGTAAATAAGAAGTAACTATCATACCTCCTAAACATGGTCCATCCATGCCTATGAGCCAACTCATCTCCACCAAAAGCTTATATGTAATAAAAATATAGAATACTATCCAAATATGTAATGGCAGGGTTGAAATAAAGGTAGGGGGAATAAATAAGAGTGCATATAATACGTAGTCATCGTAAGAAGTAAAATATCAATTTGTGAGGCAACTTGTCATGCACACTTTCATTTGTTACGCCCCCCCTAATGAACATATATACCATTTCAAAAATGCATTTCTCTTAAAAGAATGTGATCATCATCACTATAATGGGTTTGAGGGTCATCCCTTTGTAATCAGAATGGTGATTATTACAAAAATATCAATGTTAATATTGAGTAAGGTAAATTTAACTTAACATTAACTTCATGAAAACCAATGAACATAATGCATTTAATTTGAGGTCCATTATTGTATGCACCTTGAAGTTGCTCTACCCATTCTCTTTCTCACTCTATTTGTCGATGATATTCTCTTATTTGAATGCAGGGTTGCCTTATTTGTGCTAAGTTTTCACTCAAATCATATGCACCCATCTCGTCATTAATAGACTTCAAGGCTATCTTGTTGAGATAACATAACTTGGACACATCCTCCCTAGCCAACCATGATCTTTCCAGCCTATATCTCTTATTGATGCTCTAATTTTTCAAGAGTTAGTCGATTGGCCTCATTTTTGTTTTCCTTTTTTTGATTTCTCTTCCCTTAGGCTTACATTTCCCACTTTTGGCACACCCAGGGGGCCTCCTTGGAATGGGTTGCTGACCTTGAATCTTACGACAGTGAGTGTTAAGTTTATCTTATGACCAAAATAGATGGCCACCATGACCTCTAAATGTGTTGCATGGCCTCAAAAAGCAAAGGTCCATATCCCACCTCACAATACCCCAATCCTCAATTATGTACTCCCCTGTATACTATCATTCAACAAGGAAGAGATGTGACGTTAAAAACATAAAACAATAAACAAAATATAATATTATCAAACACAATAAAATGTTAAAAGCATAAAATAATAAACATAAGATAACGTCATCAAAGACAATCAAATGTTCTTATAGCATTCGGTTCCTCCTCTATTTCAAATTATGAAGCATCCTAAATCCAATCACCATCATCATCAACAACATTCTCATTATCATTGTCATCGAGGTCATATGACTCCACCTCCTCCTATGACATAAGTGGACATATATATGTGAGTCCAACTTCAAACATATATGGAATAAAAATCATGGGGCTATAAGCATGTCAAATGAAAGAGAAAGTACAACAAATATGCACATTTATAGGGACAAAGTCATTATGTAGGTGACTATCAACCATGTCCACGTGGCTCTACTCCACCCCTTCCAACTAAAACACAAAATGAAAACAACATAGAAAAATACATGGTGTGTCAAGAGTATTCTAATCTTGATTGTTGTAAGAGGGAAGAAAGAAACTGTCACGTCTCATTTTTATGGACTCTATAAATTATTTTAGATTAATAAACATTTACTATGGTTGTTTTACTTTGAGTAAATTTCATGTGTCTGAAGGTAATTATCATGCAATTATATTTTTGTAAATTAGAAAATAGATTTACATATTAAATATTATCAAGATGATTATAATGTTTTACTTCGGCTATCTTTTTGAGGCACTAACCTATTGACATCGAGATTGAGTGCGAATGAATACAGGTACTTGTCGAAGATGAGAACATGGTTGAGGTAGAGATGGTCTAGCCACTTAGCAAGAATTGTCGAGATGGTTAACCTTGATGCACTCACACACTCACATAGTCTCATATTACATTATTTTGAATGGTTTAATACACATTATTGTGTGGATGATAAATGCGATGGATGGTTAGATACTTAGAAAATATTGTGTTTTAATTGTGACAGTAAGTTCCTTTCGAATGCTTGATTTAATAATGAATATTAATATCTTTATGTTTTATATTTTAAATGGTATAACTCTATTTTGAAATGACGTATTTTATTAAATTGATGTATGGTTATATATTATTCAATCATAAATAATTAATAAACATTTCTTATTTATTTAAATATGGATGACCATATCTAAATTAAGACTTACTATAATTATAAATTTAAATTGCAATATATATATATATATATATATATATATATATATATATATATATATATATATATATATAATTTTAAGTACTTTTGTGATTTAAGTGAATATTTTATTTCAAAAATAAATAAACTATATTAATAATACATATTATAATTATAAATCTAATTAAAAAAAATAAAAGAATTATAATCTTGTCATGCAACGACATGTAATAAATAAGCTTATTAAATTCTATTTATAGAGGTTTTTCTCTCATGCAAACTTGAACAAGACTCCATTAATAAAAAAATTAAGCTAAAATTAATTTTAAAAATGTCAATAATAGCAAAGATTCAGAAATAAATAGGGGATGGTAGAAAGGAAAAGACATCCATCATGTTTTTTAGCAACTATAGACAAAAAAATAGTGATAACTTTATCATTTATCTATAAATTTAAAACCATATATTATTTTGAAAGCTAGAAAAGGGGGGAACAAAACCCAGAAATGCTTTGAAGATATTCATAGTAGTTAGTGAGCAGTTCAACAAAGAAGGATGACATGATTTTATTTTCTAAACAGTGACAGAGAGGAGGATCAACAACCGTAGTAAAGAAATCGACCTTTTGACAAGCACATATCCCCGAGTATTCTCCTTGTTTTTATTTTTATGATTTAAGGTTGCATATAACTGTTAAAAAATTAAAAAAACAATTCTCTTTGAATTGTTAAAATTAGGAGACATTATTGAATGAAAAAAATTTAACATTTATTTTATTTAAAAAAAAAACCCTTTTGGACAATGATTATATATATAAAGACCATAACCAAACTACAAAAATTATAATAAATTGCATAAATAAATGAATGAATGAATGATGTTTTTTTATTGTATTATAAAAGTGTGTTTCCATGATTGTTGCTTGGAAAAAGAGGAAATTACAGTCGATTTATAGGTGAAATGGGTTGATATTTTCTCGTTATTTATTTTATTTATTTATTTATTATATATATATATTTATTTCTTGAATAAAGAAGTAGATTTCATCTAGGAATGTGATTGGGTTACTTTTGGGCTAAGATGCCGAATGTGGATTATCAGAGATGGCTTTCTCTTTTCGAGAATTGTCTAGTTACTATGTTTTAAAGGTTTAGATCTAAATGAGTTGTCATTGAAATAGATAAATATTTTATCTATCAAAATTATATATATATATATATATATATATATATATATATATATATATATATATATATATATATATATGCCACATCTTGTTGTGAAAAAATCTTTATTTTATTATTTAGAATTGCACTTTAGACATCAGGTTGCATCGGGTGTTCCCACCTATCAATTGTTCTAGGTAGCTAATTTTTTTGTGCAGAGCTGGGTTTCCTTCATGTCATGAAGGGATCTAGGGAAGTGTAATTGATTCATGGTTGGGTGGAAAAGTCCCTGAGCCATGTTCCCGTATCTTAGCTCACAAGAGAACCACTTGGTTCGGGGCGACTGGAGAGTCTATTGATTATTTTATTCTTGTTGTACATGATCATTGTAACTTGTGTTTGGATGTTTTATGGCATGAATGTCAATGGACTTTGTATATTATTTTATAGTGATTTTCTCTGGATTAAGCATGAGATTTCAAAAGATTTAATGACTTTTATTGATTCATATTTATGAGATTTATCTTTTTTTTGTAATATTGTAAGTGAACGGATTAATTACATCATTTTACTTTTAATTATTTGTGATGTTGTAATTTAAATAGATTATTTACTTTATTTACTTTGGTGATGGTTTGAGTGGATTTAAAAAAGTATTATTTAACATGAGGAGAAATCAAACATTAAAGGCAACCAAAGGTTCTCATACATCTCTTGAGAAACAATCATTGGATGCTTTGGGGACACCCTCTGCACCTTCGGTCTACTCCACCCCCTCCTCCTACAGTATTAAAAAAGATATAACATATAAACATAGGGTTGCATGGTTCATAATTATTGATCATGGTAAATGAAAGAGAGTACAACAAATATGCACATTTGTAGGGATGAAGTCATTATGTAGGTGACTATCAACCACATCCATGTGGCTCCGCTTCACCCCTTCCAACTAAAACACAAAACAAAAACAACATAGAAAAATGCATGGCGTGTCAAAAGTATTCTAATTTTGATTGTTGTAAGAGGGAATAAAGAAACATTATTTAACATGAGGAGCAGTCAAACACTAAGGGCAGCCAAAGGTTCCCATACATCTCTTGAGAAACAGTCATTTGGCACTTCGAGGACACCCTCTTCACCTTTGGTCTGCTCCACCCCCTCCTCCTTCAGTATTAAAAAAGATGTAACAAATCAAAAAAGGGATGCATGGTTCCCAAATCTTGAGTATTTTACATATGCAACAAGAATATTAAATCAAGCATTGAAAATACACGGACCATCAATAAAATTACTTGTGTTATCCCCTTGTTTGCATCTTTATTTGGTAAATATTCCATCTTGCACCAGGATTTCACCCCTGGTTGTTCATGGGTGGGGGATGGTATCATAACAGTGGGATACCATCCCCAATTATTGATGCTCCATATAGCTTCTTCATTCGATCTTTGATGGGGCAAGGGGAGCATCTAAATTGAGCACTTGTACACAATGAGGACTTCCAACTGACTTCTTTCTCCTAACACAATGCATGTCACAACATATTAGCATCAAAATAATAATAATATAACTCAAATTCACGTTTGAGTATAGTAACTGAAAATGCATACCATTTGTTTAGTCTCAGCATAGAGTTCTTTGAGGCAATATACTAATTCCCATTCATCCATCTTAAATCTGCAATAGTTAACATTAATATTATTAGTTTCCAACAAACAACAAATTTCATTCAAATAAGTTAAGAATATGCTTTATAACACTAACCCTTACCAATGAAATGTTTATATAAATCACCGTAAAGGTCATCACGAGAGTACAATGGTGTGCTAATGGCCAGGGTAATCTGACTAGTTGGAAACATAACATAGCAGTCACAAAATAATTAGGGAAACCACTGTTCATGAAATTGACACTCTATATTGAAAGTATATATTACGAGCCTCCAACAAGGAAATGTACACATGAGAAGGCATTACATTTTTTGTAGACAGTGTAACATTCCAAAGCAGAGATTGTCTTTTCACATTATAGAAACTTAACATACCAATTCATTTAGAAACAATCTATATAATATGACAACGCCTCATGTGGCAATTCAAGGACAAGCTAAACAAATCTTTGTATGTAGTAGATGAGATAGAGAAAATGTAATGGATACATTACATTTTGAAAACTTTAAAAGAACCAAAACATGCTTGTTTTAAATTTCAAAGGTTAGCAATAATATTTTTGAAGCCTGAAATATTAAGTCCATGGAGATTGTATGCAAAAAAATTAATTTCAGTTGCAGCTTCTATGAAAGATGTTGATGTCAATATTTAATAAGCTCACTGAACATTTTGAATGAATAAGTCAACAATAATAAGTATACATTACATAGTAAAATGGGAGTACAACAAACATGGATTCACACACTCTTTGTGAAAGTCTGCACAAACACATGAAATATTATAAGAATAACACTTTCAATGTATTTAAAAGTACACATACATGATGATCCCATCACAAAGAATAAAGTACATTTAGGCACTTGCAAGCATAAATACACAGGAAATGGTGAATAAAAACACATAAATTAAAGACAGCTCAAGATATTAAAGCTTGGAAAATACTATAGAGGCTCTTATACACCCTACAATGGGAGTACAACAAACATGGATTCACACACTCTTACTTCGTGGAAGTCTGCACAAACACATGAAATATGATAAAAGTAACACTTTCAATGTACTTAAAAGCACACATACATGATGACCCCATCACAAATAATAAAGTACATTTAGGCACTTACAAGCATAAATACACATGAAATG
The DNA here is from genome assembly GCA_037957365.1 of Torreya grandis. Lineage (NCBI taxonomy): Eukaryota > Viridiplantae > Streptophyta > Pinopsida > Cupressales > Taxaceae > Torreya > Torreya grandis. The sequence goes on along the minus strand of JARHVA010000878.1, from coordinate 2,127,991 downwards.
GTGAATAAAAACACATGAACTAAAAACAGAGCTCAAGATATTAAAGCTTGGAAAGTACTAGAGAGGCTCCTATACACCCTATTCTACCCTGTTGAACAACTCTCTTCCTCTAAATTCCTAGTGCATATGACCCTGAATATAATAGCTTGTTCTTATGTATAAAAATAACTTATTAACAAAGACAAAATCCTAGGTGAGCTTAACCTTATGTATAGTGGGCCTCTATGAAGGAGAAACAAACCCTGAGACATAGTAGGTATAGGTAAATTGAAGACAGATGTCATTTTAAAGGATTCATTACAATCTTCACTATTTTTCTTTACATTTTCATCTAAATAATTAATGCAAAGGAGGCTTATGAACACACTATGAACGTGCTTATTTGAAGCGTTTTCCTTTTTTCCCCATGCCTATTCTTGCTTTGTATGTTTTGGATTTTGTCTACGTTAATAAGTTATGGATTTGATTATTTCACATTTATAAAAAACTTTGGGATTTCTTTCCTTATTCAACTTATTCAATGTCCACTTGCCCTTCTATGATCATAAATATGAACAAATCTATCATAAATAAGTTAGGGATTCGGTTTTATGCAGGGTCATATGCACATTTTAATAAGGTAACATTGAGCTTTGCTTTCTTTTGTCCTATAAAATGACTGTATGTCAAAGGATATTTTGTGTTTGGACAATACAAATCTGTTTCCTGTGAAAAGGAGAACTGAGTATGTGTTTCTTATTAGAAGAACAACTCATAAACTAAGTGGAAACTAAAGAATACTAGTTATAAACATATTTCCCATTCTCTAAGGTTTTTGCAGAGATTTAAGTGTTTGAAGTTGTTTAGAGTTCATAAACACATTTCACAATCATGCAAACCACTGTGTTAAGACACAGTCTATAGAGAAGCAAGGGTAACCTTGAATAGGGGCATACAAAACCCTCAAATGGAATGAAACGAATGGATAACCCTGTGCAAACCTTGGACAATTATTAAAGTGGTTGACAAGCCATTTGAATCACTTACAACATAATAGTTCTTTATAGTTGTGCATAGTTCTGATGGCAGGAGCCATGGTCATTTTATTCAGTGTAGTTGTCTTGATACTTCTCTTCTATGTCTATGTTGTTTTATGCAGGGTCAGATGCACGTTTTATGCATCCCTAAATATAAACAAACTACAAATATGTGATGAACGACTCTATTAAAATGATAAAACCTTTGCCCTAGAATTTACCTCGACGTTTGACTGGTGCAAAACTTGGGATTAAACATCGACTCCTCTGCCCTTATTCTGACTGCATCTGCTTGAGCTATCTCCCTCCACCTTGGATCCAACAATGAGCGAATGGTGAAGGACATCTATTTGGCCTTTAGGCTTGGCATTACCCGGTTAATAGTAGGGCCATAGGAGATTAAGGCAATGCTAAGAGGACATGATTATCAGGGTGTTAGGGCATGATAATCCGACATTACCATGGAATGATTCGCATGCCACGTTGGGTCCGTGCCACGTGCCAAGTTGAGTGATACCTGTGTAGTGACATTTCACTATTAGCGTGATGGTGATTGTTGATTGGCAGTGATGGTGGCAGTGACTACAGTGGGGACGGTTGTTCGACGGTCAGAACAAAGGAAGACGTTACCATCAAATTTAACTACAGTTAGTCATAAGCCGGCAAAGACCGATGGAGACCAGCCCCCCCAACGACCAACGATGACCAACACGCGCCAGGAATTAGCGCATGTTGGTTAAGCTTCGCCCTCTGTAACTCATCAAGAAGTAGTAACTTGCGAATAGTAAATCAAGTAATCTTAAAAATATGATAAGTTATTTGTGAAGATATGATTCATTTTGGAAAGATATTTTTACATATTTATAATATTTGAATAAATTATATAATATAATATTATAAAGAAATTATGATTAATCTATATGTATTCTCCTAAATGAATATTTGTATCAATTGAATTTGTGTTTGACTCTTCAAATTTATATCAGTAGCATCATAATAATTTATATTTCAGGCTTGTGATGGAGAATTAGATTCAGAAGAGGCAACATCATAACTTGAGTTGTTGCCTAGAATTCATGAGTTCAGATTTTTTTTTGTTTTTGATAGAATTGCTCGTAGAATAGTTTTATTGTTTTTTTTTCCTAAGATATCTAGTTTTTACGTTTTTGGTTTACTAGAATCCTTTTGTTCTCGGATTTTGTGACCAAAGACGGACGCAGTCAGGGGTCTCGTGGGCTGCCTTATTACACAGCGTTGGTTTCGCTTTCAAGGATCTGGTTAAATTCTCTATACGGAATAGAGTGTGCTGAAGCCGTAGGTTATAATTCTGCCGCAGAGCAAACATGAAGTCACATGCTGTAGGCAACCGGGGTTCAAGATACGGCGGGCATAGCTGTGGAGGCACCTCTTGCAAGACCGAAACATCGTTTTCCATCATAGACCTTATAAACCTTAACACCGTTAAAGATAGACGTCTCCGTTCAAATAGCGTGGCTGGAAGCATGGGCTATCCTCAACGGATTTGTATTATTTTTACATTTTGTTTTGACAGCGAAGAACCCTCGGTGGACACATTTGCGATTCGATATCTCCGCTTTATTCTCAGACAGTTGTGGCAGGCTCTCAAACAACGGCAGCATAGTGTTCTACCTTCCAGACGGTCATGCTATGCGGCAACACCAAACAAGACCTGTAACTTGTGCCTTTGTAGTTAACACGATGGCGATACTGTACCTGTTTTCCCAGCTCTGGATTTGAAACTAAGTTTGGGCAAGACAGTGTACCATGCATTGTGGATCGCCGTGCTAGAATACTAATGTCAAAGTCTGCCATGCCCCGTTTAGTCGATAGGATTGAGATTAAAAACATAGTTTATGAGTTTTATAGCGTAAAATTTGATTTGGTTATTTGGTGTTTAGATATTAGTTATAACTATATTTAGCCTTTACACTAAATTTAGAGGTCATTGAGTATTCATTGTCTTTAGCATAGTTTTGTTATGTTAAGTTGTCAAATTTAAGAGTCATTTTGTGTCATTTAAAAGTATCAAAAATTGATAATTCATTCTTTTTATATTGTAAAGGATGTATTATTGTTTGTTCGTAATGTTTTGAGTTAAATGTCGAATGTATCAATTTTGTGGGGGACTTTATTCCTTCGAAACGACATATATTTGAGTTTCAAATATTCATTTGCTAAATAAGTTGCAGATGAAAGAGGTTGGAGGCTTTCTACTCCTCTCATTAACCACTAACGATAGGTGATTCTATTATAGTGGTGCTTTTATTTTACAGTTTTATATGTTTTGTGTTAAAAATAAGTGACCAATTTCCTATTTTCTCTTGATGCAATAAAAATATGAGATAAAAGTCATAAGAACTAGAGCAAGTAGTGTTCTTGATATCTTGAGTGTTTTGATAGAAGTTTTTTTACGAATTGGTTGATATGTCCCAATTCATAAAACATGTATTCACATGAATAGGTTAATGGGCCTCTACTCATGGTAGATGTAGTTTCCATAATTAATATGAATATCAAGACCATGTGCAAGCTCCAGAGTAGTATGTTGCTTAGTTGTTGAATTTTGTTGTTTTCCCATGTTCATACTATAAGGGGGAATGTTAGAAAAAATATCACTCACATGGATTTGTTAATGAGTTAATATTGTATTGTGAATTATTATGTGAGTAATTATTTACTAATATCTATTTGTTAAGGAGTTGTGATATTGTGTTGTGAGTTACAACAAACTCACGTAAATAGGTTAGTCGGTATTAAAAAGTGATCTTAGAGATATGATGAGTTATTTGTGTAGATGTGACTCACCTTGTTTATAGGAAAGACATTCCTATATATTTGTAACGCTCGAATAAATTATATAATACAATATATAGATATTAAGATTATTCTCTATATGTATTCGCCTCAATGAGTGTTTGTATCAGTTGAACTTGTGCTTGGCTCTTCAAATTTATATTAGTGTAGTATTTATATAGAGTGAGAATTGGTGAATTATTGGCCATAATGATTAAATGACAATGCCAAAATAATAGACACAAACACAAAAACAATAGCCACAAGTGTATCTGGTGTTGCGTACACAAAATAAGGCACTAAAAAGGGCCTTGGCACATATCTCAAGTGTGCTAGAAAGATCAGTACCCAACGCCCCCACTCCCCCACTCATCCCCCCCTGTGCTCGTCCTTGCTCCCCACAAAGGCACTTTATACTTAGTGTGAGTACAATAGACGCCCTCCTCCACAACTACTTATAATGATGCAATTGGTATTATAATGATTTTTTAAGTTTTTGTATAATTTTGTGAATCAAACAAATAAAAAAATATATTTTTCTAGTATAATACAAAGTTAATCTGATGATATTTTTTATTTCTATACAAAAAATCTTACACTTTCAAAAAAATGACCTCTACAAAAGTGTTCTAAATGTGGAGATATCACCAATTGAAGTTGAGCACAAAATGCAAGAAAATACGTTGACAAAAAAAATAGCCCTATGTGAGGGGTGTGATACCAACCCTCCAGTTTTCAATGAGGACCTAAAATATCTTGATGTGAAAAATAATCTCTAAATGATGCTATTTATTCTCCAAAATTATCTAATATAACCCGTAAGTGTGTAAGTACATCCCAAAAAACAACTCTTCTTAAAAATAACATTTATTAAAAAAATATTTTCTTTATAAAAATTGATAGACCCCTAAAAATTCAATTGTGCAAAAAAAATTCTTAAAAAAATTCGTTATATTAATACAAAATAATTTTATTACAACCTTCAATCTCATAAACTATTCGATCTCATGAACATTATTAAAATCTATCATTCATTCATTTCTCAATAAAAAAACACTTTTAACAAAATAACATGTACCATTGTGTCATTCAAACTTACATAAAAATGTATTAGCAAATAAAATTAAGGCACTTTAGTTTAAAAAAATGGGGTGCCACTTGGGCGCTCAGCATAGTGCACATGCAGTAGTGTATTCAACAGTCAAGTCACGTGGGTAGCAAAGAGACAAGGGTCAACGTGGTGACAAGTGAGCTGGCTGGTGGCCAAACCAATTTTATTTTTATTTTTTATTGATTTGTTTTGTTTAAAAAAATAAGATAACAAAACAAGCTCAAACCCTATTTCCATTATTATTATTATTATTTTTCTTTGTTTTGTTTTTTTAATTTTTAATTAAAAAAAAACCACATTAAAATATTTGATTTTTTTTTTTAATTTCAATTTTTAATAAAAACTAAAAAAATTAAAAAGAATTTTTTAAAATAAAATATTATAAAATTATATTTATGATAAGGATTTTTTAACCGGATATTAATCAATAAGGGTGGTCAATTAACAAAGAATAATCGATAAAGTAAAAAAAATGTTTAAATTTATTAAAATTTGGTAGAAATATCTACGATCCATAGAATGAAAGAAGTAAGGTGTGTATTTTCTTCATGGGATTGCTCTTAGAAATGTATCTTATAACTACAAATCATGCTGTGTATGATTTTGTGCATTAGATGGTTCCTAAATGTATTAGAGGCTCGTCGATGCATTTCTCCTAGAATGTATGCCTTAAGGGGGGCACAGGTAATGGGGTGGGATCAACTTATGGCATTTTGTGAGAGATGTTCTTATACTATTCTATCATACCTACATCCCTTCATGCAACCTTCATACCTCGTATGATGTCTCCTTGAAATCTTGAAACACTGAAATATGGCTAAGTCTGAAACCCTAAAACCCTAGAATCTGACTAACTCTAAAATCTGACTGGATCCTCCAAAACCTAGAATTTGCATTATATCTCCTCGAGGTCTGAAACCCCTCTCAAACATCTTGAAAGTATATTAATAAAATACAACTTAAAGTATAAGTTTACGTTTAGACATAGACATATAGTTTCTTCTTATACTTAAATGTTTATTTTATTATATACTATGCATGCATGCCAATGTAATAGTAAACTATTTTGTGTACGCAATTTTTTAAAAATAAGATCACATATGTGGTTCTAAAGACTAAAATTACGTATGTGGTCCTGACTCAGTAATTGTTGAGCTTATGTACTAAAACTGTGTACGCACTTTTTTTAAACCACAAACACAAAAAATGTTGAAATCAATTTGAATGCAAAATGTGTTCGCTTTTTGCCGTCCCCCCCTCCCCCTTGCCCAACTCTATGCACTTACCTCATTATTCAAGAGCACAATGAGATTTCTCAGATCATCATAATGTGAAACGAATAAGACCATACACACTTATATACATTTTCTTATTTTTGAGTTTTATCCTTCCCATGTATTACTTATTCACATAGATAAATCAAGCAAGTTGTGACATGAGCAGTTTGACCACTTGAATTACCACTATCTTCAACTTCAACACAACATGGTCACTAGTCTATGTTGCATTATTTTTTTTGATGGTGTGTCTAGGGTGGGTTATTGGTAAACATCAAGATGATAACTATGTAAAAAGCCAAACTAAAGTTACTCATCAAAACACCACTAATTTTTTCTAGGTACTATATTATTAAGAAGAATACAATACACTTGAGTTTAGGTGTTAATGACTAGGTCTTGATTAAAGGTACTTAAGAACCATCAATAACACTCTTATATATATCTTGTACTACTTATTATTGAGCAAATTCCATAAATATAATTATTGGAAACAAAATCCCATATGCAAACTGAGTACACTTTCTGAATATTCAAGATAAAATATTTTATTAATCCTTAATTTATTTTCAAGAATACTGACCTTAAATCATTGTAAGACTTTATTCCCTTAAAAGTCTTTCAATTCATCCTACACAATTTACACATTCCTTAAGTTAAGATCCCAAATTTCTTGCATATCAAATATTGTTAACAACTATCAATTTTTTTAATATACAACTAAATGAGGAAATCACAAATCATTCATTCTAACAATAAAAAAAGCATGCTATTGTTTTCAATTGAAACTTAAGCAACTTGCAGTGTAATCAAAGTTATGGTCTAAACTAGGGTAAATATTCAACATAAAATTGTACCCAAATTGATGCCTCTTAAAAGTTCTATCGTTATAAGGTATGATTCTGCAGATAAAAATATTAATTTCTAAATGTTAAAGTCTGTCTCAAATTATGGACTTCACTGAATAAAACATATTCAGTTTACTATTTACCTAATCAAGTTTAATATACGAATAAGTCTTTATAGTATAGTACTTCTCACATAGAAAGGTTCATGTAAAAATATCAAGTACAACTTAAGATATCTCAACTATGTGAAATGCAATGTTACAATTTTTTTTGTAAATTTATAACATACGACGAAGGTAAACTATTAATGCAATATGAATGTAGGTTGGTATCAAAAGGAAAAAATCTTATTACTTATCAAAAATCCATTTGCATGACATATCATTTTAATTCATTAATTCTATATGACATAAATATTCAAAAGATGGTACAGCTTCATGCTTTTAAATATATAATTGGGTAAGATTTTTACTCATATTCACACACAACTAAATGTAGAAAAATTTGATCAATTCATAACTTATACAACATATTAAATTAAAAGATAGTTTAATTCCATTTTTTTAAACCTTTAATTTGACTTCCAACATTCTTAATGCTTAATAACAAGTTGTTCTTACATATATCCTAGTAAAAGAAAGTTACAATACAATCAACACAACCATATGATCTCTTTAACAATTAGGAAAAACTTGCTAAATATTTTAGCATTGTCTTTGCAAATAACTCAACTCAAATTATTAAGTTATCAACTAATCATTTAGCCATACATATTTCCATGACAATGCATCACATCAAAATTAATGTGTTGTTTTCCCCCATGTCACAATTCTATTCTATAAAGAGGCATACACAAATAAGAACCAACTTATAACATATTTCAAAGTTATACAAATATCCAATAAAAAATTACATGTCTTTAAATTAATTACCACTTCACACAAAATCAAACTTTTACTTCTGTAAATGACCAGGCAACTGTGTTTTCAATATTCCATACATTTTGTTATAAGATTCTACGTATTTCACTCAATACAATATTACAAAAGTATACCTTTAAAATACTATAGGTAAGCACATAGGACATAAGCACTAAAAACAAGAAGAAATTACTAGTGTGAAGTCTCTGAATAGTCAATAACCTCATAATTTTTTTTCTAGCAAATTGCCCAATTTTGGCCCTACCCACCCCAACCATCAGTTTGGGTGTGGGTAACACTCGAAATAAGAATCCATAAACAATGGGAAGAGAGAAATTGATCGGCTTCAAGTTCACATTAAAAATTTAAATTTATTTATTTTAATTTGAGATTCAACATATAATATTCCTTGGTGTAAGGTCTTATGTATTAAGTATTACATGTTGTATATAACCCAATATTTTAACAAAATACTTTCTCAATAAGAGAGAGTATTTTCATAGTCAATGAAATAAGATGTAGATTTATGATAGAAATCATGTCAAATTTTTTTAAAATACTCTCTTTAAGAGTTCTTATCCTCCCCTATGGTTTGAAAACGTAACATGCAGGGTCTTGGGTCTTACATGAGGTTGTTTATAATATCAATTCATTTTCTTCTTATTTCTAATTAAACTTTTAATCGAACCTTAACCAACCCATTAGCCTGAACTTGTTACTAAAAGAGTTATGAAGAAATTGGAAATGGTGAACATGTTCTATACAACTTTTAATACTATTCACAACCGCATGAATTAATTAATTAATTGATTTTCAATCCTTCTTAGTAAAATACCTTATTGAAACTTGAGGTTAGAGGATAAAAAAGACAACAAGTTTTACTTTTAATAGAAAACTTTTCATTTACTTAAGAGAAAATAACTAGGTCATTCTTTCTTTATTCATGGCTAAAACTATTTTTTTTGTTAAACTTAAGATTAGGGTTTTTAATAGTGTGAAAAGGGTTCTCACCCAAACTGGTTTTACCTTTGGGTTCTTTTCACACTTCTTCACTTTAAGCTTACTTAGGACTTAATAGTATGCACATATGTTTAATGCATAATTATGTGCACATATGTTTAATGTACAATCTAGTCACTCCACTATGAGTGGACCACACTCCGCTATGGGTTGTCTACAAATTTGTCCCCCCTTTGGTGTGTGTACATAGCATTGACATACCCACTATGGATTGTCTACCCCTCTTTCTTTCCTATATATTGAGAACTCTAGTAGTGCATTTGTAATGTGAAATGTAGAATGTAATGTAAAATATAAGGTGTAATGTGGATTAATGTGGACCCATTGATTCTAGTTGAATAGATTCCATTCCATTGAATTTGGGTTGCATGATTTTTACATTCCTTGATAGAATACAATTTATTCTTCAAGTTCATTCTCTAGCATAAGAATGCTTCCTCTAGGTCTTAGAATCCTGTGTTAGGCTATCTTAGCCAAATATTAAATGGTATCAAAGTAGGTTAAGATCCTTTAGGTAGCCTCTTAGGATATCTATAATTATAGTGCTAGTATTCTCTTGCCTTACTAAGTATGATCTTCTATTGCATCCTCTTTGGATAGTCATGAGAATAAAAAAGGTGTGCACAAAATTCTAGTTTTGGGGTGCGCGGGGGTAGAAAGGGGGGGGAAGGGTAGGGGAATTTCATCGTAGTGTGTTTTGTTATTTCATGTACATTCTGGAGATTACAAGAGTGAATTTCATCATTATATTTAGGAAATCTAGTTTTATTCCAGTTGGATATTGGAGGCTGATCTACAAGGGTTTTGGTAAAAGACCATGCATTGGCATTTGTTTTTGCACATTGCACCTGAGTTCACCTTGGATGCATCGTATGTTCTTTATTTAAAAGGAATCTATGCATCATCAATGAAAATCTGAATGCAAGTGTTTTTTTTATAGATTTTAAGTTTTTCCTTGCAAAAATTTCTTTTGATCTGATCTGTATTCAAAAGAAGAGCTAGGTTCACTTTTTTGACCATTTGGATTGTAGAATTAAGTTTTTAATCCAAAAAAAAGTGTTTATTATTATTTACAAAGATATTTAAATGTAACTAATCACTCAAAACATTTTCTAGGTTTTGTGTGCCTTATTTTTAGGATTTTAGAAATTTTTGAACTTTTGAATTTCATTGTGTAATGCAAAAGTTATCATAGTTTTACTAACTACATTAAAGAGAATATATATTTTTTAAGTTAAAAAAAACAATATATTCTTGGTCCAATTGATTGGCTTCTCCATTTTGGCCATTCCTCCAAAATTGACAGTAGTTTCCTTAAACTTGGTGGACCTCTAAACTTGGTAGTAGTTATGCTAAAATTGGCAACACCACTTTGACCAAATAGATTATATGTCATGGATTTACAGTTCACTTTCACCAGTAGATATCTTGGATTCCCAACCTCTTATTCATAAGCATTTGTTTAATTTTATTATTTTCCACACTCTTCACACTGGTACAAATAGTTTCTACCCTTGATCAATAGTTTTTTAGTAGTTTGTACTTTGTCACAAGCTTAGTAGTTTGTACTTTGTCACAAGCATTACAATAGTGTCATCCAATTTAGGCCATTCAAGACTCTATTTGCGTTCATCGAGAACCCATTTATAGAGCAATTTTTTTAAAAGTGCATGATTTTTCATGCACTTCATAGTGGTGCTTTCTAATTATATTATTGAATTAAAAAATTATCTCTTTTGCATTATTGCCTTTTTTTTGGTAAATTGTAACACATTGCACTCTAAATCACTTCACTTTTTTTTCAAGTGGCCATTGTAACCACACTACTTATAAAGTTCCAAAATAATATTTGCTTTGGGGTGGGTTATTCATTGAGTGATTTTAGGGGGGGTGTTTTTGGAATGTGTCCATCTATGTCTTCTCATTTGTGTGCTTGCATTTTTAACATGGCTAATCTTACGTTTCCTCTTCGAACTCTATATAATCACACAACATTGAAATATCATGCATGGAGTGTGTTAATGGGTAAAGGATACACCCACTACATTGAGGGAACATTTCTATAACCCATGGATGCTAAGGAAAAAATAGCATGGCAAATTAAGCACACTAAAACACTTGGTTACCTTGCACTTTTATTTTTCTTGATCTTATTTTTCACATTGATCAATGTAAATCACCTAAGGAGGCTTGGGATAAATTGTAGAATTTGTATGGTAAAATTGATAAGGTTAGGGGGTATCAAATTGATAATGAACTCACTAATCTAGAACCATATAGTTTTGATAACATCCAAAATTATGTAACTAAAGTGAATGAACTTAGAGCACAACTAAATTTATGTGGTATTGTAAAGAAGGATTTATAGTTAGTCTTCAATGTGTTAGGAAAATTGCCTTATGAATATATAGCATTTATTTATAGCTTCCAGACTCATCATTTGATTATGGGTAGTACATATACCATGCCTTATTTTGAGTCATTTTCATAAATGTTATGGGACTTTTCAAGCTATCTAAGTCACAAGTCTTGATGGTGGGACATCCTCTACATTCAAAAGGTTTTAAGCAACAAAAACAACCAATTCCCAAGCCATAAACATCACCTGCACAATATTCACATCCTACACCAACAACATCTAAATCATATAAAAATCAAAAAGATTTTCAGAAGAAGGGATGATCACCTTGCTCATAATGCAAGAAACTTAGTCATGATAGTATTAGTTTCATGACAAGAAAATTGATGAGTTGAAGAATCTTCTAAAGAAAAACAACATCAATTTGCCATCATCTTCCACAAAGGAGTCCTCTCCTTCTAATTTTCACAATCAAATAAATGGAAATGATAAGCACTTGTCACAATAGACAAGTCTTCTTAGAAATAGATACTTGACTCTGGGGATACACATCATATGGGTTCTAATTGGAAATAATTTTATTCATCGAAACCTTGTTCATTGCCTCACATTATCATAAGAGATGATACACCAATGGATGTTGTTTGAAAAGGATAATTTGCAATGCACAAAGGCACATTTTTAGATGTTTTATGTGTTCTAGATTTATGTGCCAACATTTTTTCAGTCTACCAAATCACTCATCTTGGGAATGACAAGAAATTTGAGTTTTTCCATGATTCAGTATAAATTTGAGATCTTGAGGATGATGCCTTAGTTGTAATGGGAGAATCTAATCATGAGTCTTGGCTATATGAATTATCCCATTTTGTGTCTCATTCCCCTTCTACTAATTTACTCACTCATACAAATTCAATGAGTAAACTATGGCATGAGTGGTTTGTCCATCTCAACTATCACTAACTTTAGCAACTCAACTCAAAGGATATGGTCACAAGAATCCATCCTATGTTGTTTTCCAATGGTTTATGTTCAGACTATATAATTGGAAAGTATATGGAAAATAAGTTTGAGAAAGGGTCATCTTAGAGGGATTCACAAATCCTTAAATTGGTTCATAGTGATCTATAGGTCCATTCCCCACTTTGTCTTTCAAAAAAACCCATTATGTACTCACTTTCATTGATGACTATTCATGGTTCACTTGGGTCTACTTCCTTCGATAGAAGACTAAAGTCTTTGACTGGTTTTAAGACTTTAAGGCTGATGCTGAGAAGCAATCTAGGAAATCTATCAAAATTATTCGCATAGATAATGGCTGAGAATATGTGAATCATCACCTTGAAAAATTATGCATAGTTAAAGGGATCAACCTTCAACATTTTGTTTTCTACACACCTTAAAAACAGGGTGTTGTGGAATATAAGAATAGGACCTTGAAGGAGATGACAACTTGTATGATCCATGCTCACTCTCTTGGTCTAAAATTTTGAGATAAAGCTATTAACTATACCAATCACATTCAAAAATACATTCTTCATAAGGCCTTTAAAGGCATGCCTCATTTTGAAGCTTGGTGTGGTCAAAAACCTATTGTGTAACATTTTCAAGTCTTTATCTCTTTTGCATTGGCACACATTATTTTAGAGAAATGCAAGGCTTTAAAACCATAGAATTGTCCCTACCTCTTTGTTGGATATCCTAATGGTGTCAATGGATATCAACTCTTTGATCCAAAGATGAAATAGATTTTCATTGGGAGGAGTGTTAAGTTTGAGAAACAATTTCCTCCCTTGCCCTCTCATGTTTCACCTCCTCCATCCCCAATGGAATTAGATGATATTGACTTAGAGGATTCATATTCACTTCTACCTATGCTAGGGTTATCTTTAATGACTACAAACTCTACTTCCTCAACCCCATCTTTATCATCACCTTGATGGGTTCGACAGACTCTTTAGTCAGTAGGCCCCTTTGTCAGGGATCCTTTAGACACTCAAAGGACTCAATCACAACATCTCCATCTTTCACGTGCATACATGGACTTAAATATAATCCAAAATATTTTCATGAAGCATCTGGTCGTGCTAAGTGGGACTCAATAATAGAAGAAGAGCATAGAATCCTTGAGGAGGAACAACACTTGGGATTTAGTCCCCCTTCCCAAGGGAATGGAAATGGTTCATTATAAGTGGATCTATCGTACCAAATATATAACAAATAGAACTATTGATGATTTCAAAGCATGAATTATTTCCAAAGGGTTCTCATAAGTTCCTAATGTTGACTACACTGATACCTTTGCTCTTGTTTTTATGATGAATTCCATTCGCTTGACTCTTGATATTGTTGTAGCTTATGGTTGGGTTATAAATTAGATGGATGTGAAAAGTGCATTTATTTAGAGGGATATTCAAGAATAAATATACATGGAGTATCCACAAGGGTTTTTTGATGACTCTTATTTGGTTTCTCACTTATAGAAGTCTCTCTTGGCCTCAAACATGCCCCTCAGATTTAGCATGCCAAGATGGATACTTTTCTTCTCTCGATCATATTATCATGTTGTCATTTAGATTGTAATGTATAATTTTGGTGATATAATGACTCCCATTTACTTCTATTCCTCTATGTTTATGACTTAATTCTTACTAGGAGTTCTTCATTCATCATTGACAGAGTCAAATATGCTTTACATGATCGATTTTCTATGACTATCTTGGGACTTTTGCACTACTTTCTCAGGATTGAGATCATTTAATATTTTTCTAGGATCACTCTTTCTCAACCCAAGTATGGTATTGATATTCTAGCTTGATTCAACATGGCTAATTTTAAGCCTACATTGACTCCCTTTCTATCAAGAGTGAAACTTGAGGCAAAGTGTTCCAATCCATTAGTTGATGCTACTATGTATCATCAACTTGTAAGAAGTCTCATCTATTTAACACACACTCACCTAAAAATTTCCTTTATAGTTGGCATGGTATCATTATTTATGTATGAGCCACATGAACTTCATTGGAAAGTGTCTAAATTCATCTTTCATTACATCCAATATACTCCTCGACATGGCATATACTATGCAACAGGGATTAGTCTAGACTTAGTTGGATATACGAATTCTAATTATGTTGGAAATTCTAAGGATCATAAGTCCACATCTAGTTAAACCTTTCACCTTGGTTCAAAAACCATTAGTTTATAGTGTAAAAAGTGCATACAAGGGGAAATGAATTCGATCTACAAATCAATCCTAGTTCATATAAGATAAATCACACTAGCCTTTTCGCTTGTTGGTACATTTAGACAATCAAGGTTATGACCAAGATGGATCCTCTAGACCTAACTAATAGGTCTCTTACCACACTATTATCACTAGAGAGGATTCCAAAGCCTTTAGTCAAAAAACACCATGTGATAACCCTAGCTAGGTCCAATGTTTTCTTATTTCATAGGTAAATGACAGAAGTAAAGTAAAATCTAACCTAATGCTCACCAAAGCTTATGGCATAAAATATGGTAATAAACATAAAATTAAACATGCATAAACTATCTATACTAAAGTCAATGTAGAGGAAATCCTAAGGCATAGAGAGAGAAGCATATGAACTAACAAATGCAAATCTATCTACTTTAACAAAGAGGATCAAGAGTTAGGAATATCTACCTTTGAAGACAAACTTGCTCAGCCTCAATCTCTCCCTTGGCAAAGGTGCTTTGTAAGAGGTTGTTGTGGTTTTTAAGGATAACAAAGATAGGTAATGCTCTAGGCTAAAAAAATTATCTTATGCATCCAAAAGACTTCTCCACAAGACAAGATTCGTATCTCCAAGAGTAATATTGAAACCATATGCAATGCTCCTCAAGTAGAATGGTGGAAAGCAAATGCAAAAATAATGATTTAATCACTATCTCTCTATATGAATCGGCAAAAATAATGTGAATATATATCTAGATCTAACCCTAAACTTGTCTGAAGTTTTAGTTGACAGAGTCTTCCCAAGCTGAATTTATGTGGTAAAACTTAAAAAGACATTTTGGCTTCAGTGGGGGTTGTTTGAGGTGGTGAATTGCTTGGAGGAGTGTGTAATGAAGGATTAAAAGCTTGGAAAAGTGTATAAGAGAGGTTTGTGTTGGTTTTAAGTGGTGATATAGGGAATAATAATATTGTGAAGTACCAAATGGTATGACCACCCCTTTCTCGATGTACCCTTTAAGGCATGTACTTAGAGAGATTGAAACTCGATGGGTTCTTATAAGAGAGAAATCATTAATAATTGATAAAGTTTAAAAATATTTTGTGTATACATATACCCCACTCAAATCTTATCATGTGTCATGTAATTACAACATGGGATGATGCTTCAGTAAAAATAACATAACAACACATAACACTGAAGCTAAGTAAAATACAATAAGAAATGAATAAGATAAATGAAAGGACATAATAAAAATATATGCCTTTACTTACCTTAGTGCTGTAGAATAAGAAGTAAGTAAGAGAAATGTAAAGGTGTCCAATGTAAAGAACATTAGGTGAACCTATAAAACAAGTGTAAAATTGAATTTTGTGCAAAATATACATGTGATATGTGGAAATATTATCTATGAGATCAGGATTCTGGAACAACTTTTGGTTTGAAAAAAGAGCTAGTAAAAATAAAGTTATGGGAGACAAATAGAATCTAGTTGTAAATAATTGACATGTAAATAATTTTGAATAGTAATTATAAATAGGGTAAAAATTAATTCATATATTATTTTACTATTCTGAGAAAATATTGCTTTGAGAGACCCAATTTTAGCCTAGAGATCAACTATGGTGCAGATACAACAAATACGATGTGGAGAACACCTAACAACTACAATGAGTGTAGTTCAAGTAAGTGAAGCATTAATTTTATTTTTTTGAGTAATTTTAATTGAAATTTAGATAAATTTATAAAATTAGATGTTAGGCAAAGTGTAGATATCAAAAATGACCCTAAGATTTTTTAGGTAAACTAGGGGTAGAACAAAGTACCGATTAGGAAAAAATCAAACCAATAAATGCCTAAGGAATTTATGGTAAATGGTTGAAAAGTCACCATAAACTAAGAACATAATCAGCCCTTTAAACTCAATTTTAATGAGAGAAAAGGTATGGAGGTTGAAAGTGTAGTAGTGGGCTGATGTAGTATCATTGAGGGTGGTCAACTATGTAACAGAGGGCCAATCTAGTTATAAACTAAGAAATGGATGACATAGTACATTCTAGATGATGCACTACATAATATGTGGCTGATATAGTCTGTTAAATGAGGCTGACTATGAAGTAGAGGGTTGATATAATATGCCAGAAAGAGAAAAGAGTCGATTTAGTATCAAACAAGCTGATTGCATCTATAGGAATGGGTTGACTGTGTAGAAGAAGGTTGATGTAGTATGGAAAATGGGTGATAGGGCTGATTTAGTATCAAATAGGTTGATTATGTAAGAAAAGGGAAAATAATATAAACACACTGATAAAGTAGTTAATGTTTAGTTTTTTGAGAATATTTAAGAATGTTTTTTATTATTATGACATCATGATCTAATAAATTCTTTGTTGTTTGATATTTTGTAGAGGAAAAAGAGATTTTGGTACTTGGTAGATGCATCTTAGCTACTAGATTTATTGGAGTGTTTGTTAGATGTGGATCAAACTCAACTAGTTGCATTATGGTTTGGAGGCATCATGGATATGAGGCAAATCCCATTAAGTATTGATCTCATTGTCATGCATCTAAGATTATGGGAGTAGTTAACCAACACTTTTTGATGGGAGGTGAAGGGGGACACTATAGAGGTGGGCATCACTTTGGAGGATTTTGATGCCTTACTTAGATTTCCTATCCTCAGGACTCTAGTTATATGTGATATATCAGAGGTAGAGGATGAGAGATGAGCCCTATCCTAATGGGAGACAAGCTTAGATAGAATTTATCCTAGTTTTCATGTTAACTTGTTTGAGTTTATATCTCAACCATTTTATATGTATGAAAGGCCTTTATAAGACTTGTGATAGTATGAGTGATGTGTCACAAATTAGATGGGAAGGTACCACTTTAAGCAATAGCCTTGTGTCAGTCCATCCTTGATTAGGGTATATTATATGATATTGGTGATGTCATTTGGGTAAAAATCATTTATGATATGTATGGCATGATGACACAAGGGTAAAAGATGACGGGACCCATGATTTTGTTGAGTGCATGGATTTATGAGAGATTCTTTATGTATTAGTGAATTGGGTTATCCCATGCAGTCGATGATAGGTTACCTCAAGTTAGATGGTGGAGGTAGGATCATGTAGTGCATTCCATGCCCCATGTTCCAACTTTGTATACTATGAAATGAAGGTAGATAGTATGGTAGCCTTACACTAACATTATTTACATATGGCCATCATGGGTGACTATTATGACTAGTTTGGCACATGTTCAAATCATGGGCCACTATACCTCATGGGTGAAGTCACATCCAATAGCTCATGTACCTAGGCAACTAGGTTGACCACATCTAGTGGCCCCTCTAATAGTGCTTGTGTATTAGGTATGACATGATAGAGAGATGAGAGGGAGAAGAGGCACATAGGTGCCTATCGAGATACCTATGATTAGGCCTTGATGGGTGAGACCATGGACAAGGTAGGTGTGGTAGTATAATACAATGAGTCTTGGTGTTGAGGACATTATAGATGTGGATGTTGTAGGTGAGGGTGCAAGAGTAGAACCAAAATAGGGGTGACAACAACCATATCGAGCTCATCAGAGATGGAAATGTCATTGATGAGAGGAGACACATGTGAAAGCAGTTACATAGAGTGATATTACACCAGCTACAAGACATAATTGGTTGATAGAGAGGTCACTAAGTAGGGGATTACAATCGGCTCGGGTGGTAACTCCCAACTTTGTACTTTTGTAGAGGTAACTATTAGAAGAGGTGCTTGGTGGGTGAGTAGATGGAGAGAATATGGTTGGAAATACCAACACTAGTGAGAAATATTTTAATTTGTTTAAGTTTTTGACATAAATTACCAGTTACATTATAGTTTATATATTTAGTGATAGATAAATTGATTGAGATATATATTCATGGGATTTGATGCATATTTGGTTTCTATTTTGTAGTGATTGCATCAAACGAGATCAGATGGGGAGCCATGATTATGGCTGCACACCATGATATTTTAGATGGGGTGATGTTGCATTATGATCCATCCACCTTGGTTGATCCTGTGGTACCATCTATCCCAACTCATGCTAGCTAGTTTAGACTAGTGAAAGAGGTTGTTTTATAATTGTAAGCATGAGGAGATGGTTCACCACCACCTGTAGGCGTAGGAGAGGGAGAGTATCAAGCCTGGAAGGCCTTAACACATGAGAGAGCCACTCATATGGCAATCACTATATCACTTGAACACATACAAGCCTGGGTGGCCAACCTAAAGGGTCAGATTGATGGCTTGAGATCTTGGACTACGTCATTATAGCGCACCATTTAGAGGGGTCAGTCATAAACATCCATGGGAAATATGGCTAGGCCACATGATAGGCATGATGGAACACAACCTTAGACCTGTAGCTATTGTATTTTGTATTTGTATTGTATAAAACTCATGGTATATATATTGATATAGACATTTATTGGTCTCTAAGTTATACTTGTATGTGGATGGATGTATGGATATATTTACTTTCTAGCACATGTATTTTACTTTTGCTGTAGATGATATAGTAAGTATGTGATGTATATTTTATTTTATAACATTATGTGATACACATGCATGGTTGAAAACAAAATCACAATGATTTGGAAAAGTATAAATAATCATAAAATATATTACACACTATATCATGATGGGAAATGTGTAAAAATAAAATATAAATAAATATAAGAGATCAAAATTGTAAATTAAAAGGCACCAAATATTTTCAAACCATGTAAAAAGATTTGTACCAAATTAAAACAAATAAAATTCATACTATATCACGTTGGGAAGTATGAAAATTTGTAAAAAAATGGAAAAAAATGTGAAAACCAAATGGTATAAAAACAAATGAACAATAAATTTAATCAATCATACTAAATCAAGATGGGAAGTATGAAAAGAAAAACAAAATGTAAGTGTATATCAAATTAATCATACTAAATCAACATGGGAAGTATGAGAAATTTAATAAAATGGTTAAAAACATACATGAAATCAAAAAATAAGAAGTTAAAGGTGAAGTGCTTATGAAGAAAGCATAAAACATACTGAATCAAGATGGGAAGTATGTCAATGACGTGTAAATCATAATTCAATACAAATTATTTCAAATTTGAAGAATGTAATTTTATTATGACTTGGTTATAGTATGAATTGGGTATTGGAATATTTTGTGAGGAGGCCCTAGTCCTATCCAAGGTATTACATTGTAACCCACAAAGGGAACACTAATGAGGTGAATAGTAATAAGGTTAAAAATAAGGGAATGTTTTATTGTAGTAATTTGTGAGGAGAGCCTGGTCCTATCCATGGTCTTACACTGCAACTCACAAAGGGAAAACCTAGGGGGAATGATGAATTAATAAAATAATACTCTTCAAGGGGAAATATTAGGATTGTTATGAAATAAGGAATGTAAAAAACATGACAGGAATATATTAGAAAACCTTAGTAAACATAAGGCATACTAGGTAAAAAAGAGACACTAAGAGTCTAGTGACCATCAAAATACAAAGGATACCTGCTCACAATAAGGACAAAGCTATATAGGAAAATAGGTGAGATACTAAAATTATATCATGAAGGTTATATGGACAAGGAAATTAAAATGGACCTACCTTCCCATAACATGTTCCTCATTCTTTAGGACCTCTCATAGAGTCGTTGGTCTACTATGAAGATAGGGTACTTATGTAAGAAAGTAGGTATCACTTATATATATATTTGTTCTCCTATCCCATTCTACTAGCCTACTACACCCCAATGGACCTTGCCTTTATCATGAGACCAACTATGGAGTTTGAGCTTTAATTAAAAATAGATATGTGCTATGAATCATGTCTTTTGGTGTGATTAGACTTTTGAATTGTATGTTGTCTTTTGAATCATTGCCTTTTATTTAAATGATTTGGATTTTAATTTTTTATGAATTTTATGATTCCTCCTCCATATAGATTTGGAATAACCAAACATGAGTGATAAAAGTGATACACATGAATGAGATTTAGACTTTTGGTTTAAAAGAGGCCAAGTAACCAAAGATATGATTGAATAAACACTTAGGCTTACCTATGAACCGATATGTAATCTCAAGTTTCAACTGTATGTATGCTCAATATGTGATATGCAAATAAGGGAAGAAAGGAGATCAAAATATATCAATGTATGGTAGTAGTAAAATGAAAAGTAGTTTTGGTTAACTGACCATATGGTAGAGATATAATACTAAGGGAATAAAGGTTGTATAACCAAGTCACAATAATAATTATCTAATTTTTGAGTGTAATAAGATAGCAAACAATCATTATAGAAGAAAATAAAATAATACATGAAAGATGTGAAATCATAAACATAAGTTTGCATTCATGAGATGAATGATAAGACACCATAAAAAAAATTGAAATTGAATGAAATCATATAAAACATATAAAGTATAAGATAATGGTCCATGTAAAATAGATAAGTAAAATCAAATTTGACACATAGTCAAGTGTATAAGAGATATAAAAATAGATTACAAATCCAATCCAAATCATAAAATAGAATAATGTGAAAGAACACCATGTCGTGTTTACAAATACTGATATATTTGACCACAAATATTATCCATAACATCTAAAACATCTCTATGAATTTGAATTCTTATGCTAGCTAGAGTCTTATTAGTCTTTATGAAAAGTTGTGCAAAGACTTCCTTCATATCATCTCAACTGAAAAAGTAGGTGTATCTAACTAAGAGTAATGTTCATGTGGTATATCATGTATGGGATAATCAAGGCAAAGAATGGATGTCTCAATGGAAATAGTATTTGTGGATCTAGAAAGAGGTGTAACCAACTGAGAAGGAAGACCCTTCTTATGTGGGTGCACTAGAGAAGGAGGAATAATTAGTGCCAGTATCGACTATGGGAAATTGTTAAGATGCTATTGGAGCACTCAATATCAATATATATGATGTGTACCACACTTGTGCCAAAGATAATAGACTTCCCCATATTTAAGGACATACTCTGGTAATAGCTTAGGAGGAGGTATGGCCTTATCTTTTGGCTGAGCAGTGGTTGGGTGCAATATGTCAATGTACTACCTAGGTTTTTGACACTGGGTAAAAGATTAGTTATTAGTCTTATGAAATAAACAAATAAGTCTATGATTAGATATTGGGGGTCTACTAGTTGAAGGGGTGGAATGAGAATCATGTGGCTACTGATATAAATGGAAATCTTTGGTCCAATGACTAACAACTTTGTGAATATCATAATAAGGTTTTTTTTCCCATTGTGTGGGCAAGGGATCAAGCCATGGTAAGGGAAGAAGGCCATCACCAAGGAAGGGTGGGGCTGGAGTAGAAATTTGACTAGGCTCATTAGTAGGTAAGGCTGGCTATGTAGTTTGTCTAAGCATAGTGGATAACATCTCTAGATGGAGTAAAATGTAAAGGTCATGGTATCTAAATAAATGATAAGGTCCTATAATGGCATGATCCATGAGAATACTCTTGAAGGAATCTATTATGACTGGAGGCATACCATGTGAGTGATCCATCTCTACCCTGTGAAAAATAGTGGAAAAATTAGCATTAGGTGCTATAAAGGAAGGAACTCTAAAAGGAGAACAAAAATACTGAAATAAAGAAGAGTGATATTGAAAAACTTTAACAATTTTATCTTGGATGAATTATCTAAAAATGGGTCATTTAAAGCATAACCATCATCATATTTAGGTGTATGCAAATAGATGGTACATGCAAGAATGACTTTTTTATCAGAGGAAGCATGATGAATGGAGTGTTTAGTTTTGGTTAAGATAACGGGTATGTCATTAGAAAGTAGCTAACAGGATCAAGGTTGAAGAGGCAGAAGTTGGGTGATGATGTGAGGGGAAAGATCAAAGGTTTTGATCTTGAGGCTTATCTCATCTAGCTCATCATCATCAAAGTCTAAGAGGTTAGGTTTAATGTTACCAATTAATTCAAGGTGACCATGATAACCTTGAGTGGAGTTGATTAGATAGTTGAAGAGTTGGGATTCAAAAAATGGGACACGAGGTAAGGGTTCACGGGTAGGTATTTTAAAGACACCAAATTATTGGAATTATTCAAAATTCTAAGGGTTTGTGTCTCCTTGAATCATGTAGATACATTCATTATAAGGGAATTTTATGCATTAGCATGCGTATGAGAGACTACTCTCATCATATGAGTCCAACATCGACCATGTAAGATATTATAAGAAAGTGGAAAGTTAAAGATCATAAATTTCACACAAAAGGTAATATGAGGAATGGTAATGGGAATCTAAACACAACCCAGAGGAGGCATTTTCCTCTGTCATAGCCTTAACATGTACTATGTGTATATTTGAGGTTGCATTTAGAATATCCAAGTGTCTTAATTAAGTTAAGAGAAGAAATAAAAGTACTTAAACCTTCATCAATTAGAACATGCTTAACTTAGATATCACCAATTTAAATGCTAATGAATAGAGGAGGATCATTTGTATGAAATAATATGTCATCAAAAATCATGGAAGCGATAGGGAACTTAAGTGAGAGAGAAGTATCTACTATTTCATAAACATGGATGGACATCTCTTCACATTGTTGAAGTATACTATCTTCAGATCTAGATAAGGTAGATTTGCATCCTATAGGAGGATTACGAGGGATGTTCATTTCAAATAATAATTTCATTAGGTAGATTTGATGATGGGGAGAAGTTATCATTAGTTTTAAGAAAGGTATTTGAGATGGGAGATGAGAAAGTTCCATGATAGGATCCCATTCATCATAACCTATGGGAGGATTGTTAGATATAGGTGCATAGTGTTGCAAAAAATATTGAGAAGGAAGGTTTGAGGTAAAATTAAACTTGTATTGATAGGTTATGGTTGGTTTAGATTGGTTATAGGTGGGTTGAGATACTTTAGGTGATGTGATGGTTGGTTGAGGTATTCATTGCAGTTGGGTATAAGAAATATTATTGGAATTTTGGGGTATGTTGTCTTGTGGTGTGGATTTTAGGGGAAGAGTAGAAATGGTATGAAAGGTATAATAAAGCTATGTTGTTGAGAGTGGTGCTTGGATGAGTATTGATTCCTCTTTCCCCAATTATATGAGGTGGGATAGGGAAGTGTCTTGAATGATGTGGAATAGTTGATAGGTGTGATTTGTAGGTGTTAGATTTGAGTCAATAAAAGTAACTACTCTTATCATGTTATTCATATTAACCATGTTTTCATCATTGGTGGTAAGGTATATAATAATTTCAACATTTATATTAGTAGGAGTAGGTTGTTTGATGTTATCTTGGTGGTTAGGAAGTGGATCCTTATAGACAGAGAGATGAGCATTAAATTAGTTTAAAGTTTAGTTTTTATTTTGTGTTTCATGAGATTTAAAAGCTATGTCATAAGCTTATTAACATTTTAAAATAAGGGTTTTATGATCAAAGGTAGGACCAAGAAGAGAATCCATATCAATATTTCGTAGTTGCCTATAAGTCTCATGAGAATGGCCCCAACTTGTATGAAATCAACTAAATTTATTTGGATCATACCATGATTTCATAGGGTGAGTGGGGTCAAGATCTCATGGTAGAGGTCTTGGGAGATGTTTTTGAAGTTATGCCAGGGATAATGGTTTGTGCACATTAGTATGGATGTGTTGAGAAAATATGGGAGTAGGAGTGTTTTTAGTAGGGGGAACATGCTCTATGGAATTGTTTGGAGCAATAACTTAGATGGTATGTATAGTGCCATCAATTTTGGTAACACCATCGTTAGTTTCATGACAATTTTTATTTTTGATGAGCATGAGAGTGCTCGTTGTAGGTGTAGGTGGTTAAAATTGATGCATGAGTAAGTCTTGTCATTTAGTTTGGTCAAGAGGTTATTCCAAGGTTTTTGGAGAGAGAGTCTTAACTTGATATTATAATTTGGGGTGTAGAGAATTGATGAATAGGTAGAAGAGGTTGTCATCCACCATATTATGCTCACATTTATTAGACAAGTTTTTCCATCATTTGATGAAGGATTGATCCATTTTAGTTTCAAGTTGTTTGCAATTTATAAAATGGGATAAGTTTTTTTAGGAATATCACTAGTTTGGAATTGTTTGATTAGTGAGCTGAACAAGTCTTCTAGGCTAGTGATAGAGTGGGTTTTTAATTGATTATACCAATATAAAGAATCTCCTAAGACTATTTTATATAAAAATTTGGTAGTGTTGAAGGTATTAATCTTAACCCAACATTTATAAAGGTTACCAAATGTTTTTAAATGCAAGGTGGGATCGATAGACCCCTTATAGGTAATGGTGGGGGTGATACCTCCTATGTTAATGTTATAAATTCTAGATACTAGAGGTTCATTTTGTAGATTTTTAATGGTTTTATTGATTAGTGGTGGTTGGAGTATAAGTTTACCATGGGAATCCCTAAAGGGGGTAGGTGTCATTAAATTTTGTGTTCCCCATGAAACTTAGTGAGTTTGGTTTTGGAGATGAATTAGATGATTTTGCATCTGCATCATCTGGTTTGAAAAGTATGCATTTGGTTAAGTGTTTGTAAGATAATTTTATTAGTTTGAGAAACATTTTGAATAGTGGATGAAACATGTGATACATTAGTATTATGGGAGGTATTAGGAGCTTGTGACTCACTATGGGTGTGTGATGAGGTAGTGGCATGCATTGCACTAGTGGCATGAGTAACATTGGTAGTAAAAGAATCATTGGAATAAAAAGAAGCTTTAGAATCAAAAGAAGCATTGGTGTCATGCTTAAGGATGTGGGTGTTTTGAAGAGGCCCACTAGAAGTTGAACCTACCATATTGGTAGAAATACTTGGCATGGAGGTTGAAGAAGACATCATGTCATGGTGTAGGAAGGAGACATTATAGAGGGGAAATATTGAGATGAAAACAAAGGGGTTCTCCCAAATCCATGAGAAAAGGTAAGGGAGGGTGAATGGGGTTATCCTAAATGAGGTCCCATCATGATATTATAGATGGTTATAAGATCTTGTACTCTATGTTGGGGACTTTCATTAATGTAGAAAAGCATTTCTGTGGTGTATTCAAGATCATGCTAGTATTTTAAAGAAAATAAAAGGTTAAGTGTTGAGGATGAATGGGAAGGAGTTCCATAGTTGGTGGTGTGAGTGGAACATGGATATTGATTTGATTCATGGTGGGTGCCATAAAATGTGTCTTAGGGAATCTATTGGGGTTGGTAAAACTCATCATGTTTGATTGATTCAATTTTGTATTATCCTCAAGTAAGAAATTCATGATGAAGGAAAGAAATTAAAGAAAGAAAAAAAATAAAGGTCCACATTTAGGATATAGGGTCAAACCAGTCGGTAAGACAATAAAAATAATAGGATATAAAAGACATTATTAAATTGGTTGACTATGTTTTGTAGATGGTAAACTAAGAGATTCTGAAAGACACATAGTTAGATAAGTTGATTGTGTGTTGAAGGGATGGAAAATAATTATTTTGTAAGAGACTAGGTTGAAAACAATGATTTTGTTCTATGGGAAAATAGAGACTATAGGGGATAAAATCGAGCAGATCAACTATGTTCTAAAAATAGATATAGGTTTTGAATATTATGACTATAGACTATCTAGTCTAATTTTGCAAAAACCTGGAAATAAATAAATAGTTGTATCGATATAATCAATGTAGTTGTGGCACACATCAAAAACCTTGTACCAACATTGAATGATACAAGTTTTGTAATACAAACATACAATGATTAGAGAGAAATCAATAAAAATAGAAATGCCAATCTAAGTGGTCATTCCTAAATGTTTTATGTTATAATAATTTTTTTTAAAAATGTGATAAAGAGTTGGCTATAATAAGGAACTAGAAAATAAATATAAAGATGGTTTCAGGTAGTTGAGGATGAAAGAGATCTATATTGGTAATGGTACTGGCTTGGTATTGGGGCTTACCCCCTTAATTCATAATCTCACAATGCTAAGGGTGTTGGGTGCTTTGCCAATATATACCATCAACCACATATTTATACGTAGCTAAAAAACCAAGAAAACTTCCCCCTTGGTGATGAAATCCAAGTAGGTAGACCTTTGGTAGAAGTTGTTTAATGCTTTTTGGTGTTATGTTATTTGGAAGTGTTTGAAAAATAAAAATAGTATGAATATATTGGTAAATTAAAAACCTCCTATTTAGTCTATGTTTGTTTCTCTAAGCAAGCAATAAACAAAAATGAAAAGTGAATTAACTACTAACAAGATAATTTAATTCCTTTGTTTCAAAGAGTATAGAGTCAATTTAGGAGACCCTGTATGAAAATAATACATAACAAAATGGATAGGGTTGATGCTATCCGTTGAGGTAAGAGCTAGAAGAACATAGTCAAATAGGTTGACTGAGTCTTCTAGATTGGAAGTCAAGCTACAAAAATGTGTAGATCTAGTTGACCTAGTTTCTTATAGGGCTATAGTTTTATATACTAAAAACTTGTGGAAAATAAGATTATAAATGAAGAATATAAATGACTAAAAAGGTAAGAATGAACCGGATAGTTTTGGTAGATGATGATGTTTCTATTTTTATGCTATGTTGTTTGATGATGATTTTTACTCTAATAATAGAGTCGACTGGGTCGATAAAGTATGAAAACCTATATAAAAAAATGAACTGAGTTGAGATTTTTGATCTAGTTATTTATTATTGAAGAAGACCTACATAGAGAAATATAGATTCAATTGAAACCACTATGTGTTAATTCTCTACATATAATGTTAGACTATATTGGTAATTTGATCCAACACTATAAAAATAAGAATATATACTAGATGATAAAAAATCAAGGCATGAAGGAAAACTTGTAATGGTTAGATTCATGTTGGGTTCACCATAATATATACAAGGGAAAGTGAAGTTGATCTACAAATCAATCCTAGCTCAGAGAATATAAATCACACTAGCTAATCTGCTTATTGGTACATTTAGACAATTAGGGTTATGACCAAGATGGATCTACTAGACCTAACTAAGGGGTCCCTTACCATAACAATATCACTAGAGAGGGTTCCAAAGCCCCTTATCAAGCAACACCATGTAATAACCCTAGCTAGGTCTTATGTTTTCATATTTCATAAGTAAATGACAAAAGTAAAGTAAAATCTAACTTAGTGCTCACCAAAGCTTATAGTACAAAATGGGGGTAATAAACATAAAAGTAAGCATGCATAAAATATCTCTACTCAAGTTAATGTATAGGAAATCCTAATGCATAGAGAGAGAAACATATAACTTAAAAAATACAAATATATCTACTTTAACAAGGAAGATAAAGAGTTAGGAATACTTACCTTTGAAGACAAACCTATTGAGCCTCAATCTCTCCCTTGGCCAAGGTTCTTTGCAAGAGGTTATTTTGGTTTTTAAGGATAATAAATATAGGTCATATCTAAGATACATGACTTCTCCTATGAATCCAAAAGACTTCTCCACAAGACAAGATTCATATCTCCAAGTGTAATATTGAAAACCTAAGCAATGCTCCTCAAGTAGAATGGTGGATAAAAATATGTGAAAATAATGATTTACTCCATGTCTCTCTCTATGAAATGGTGAAAATAAAGTGTATATAGATGGATCTAACTCTAAACTCTTTTGAAATTTTAATCAAAAAAATAACCTAATCAACATTATATAATTAAATTAATAAATAAGTTAATTCCTAGACTGGGTCGACTGAGTCCAACCTAATCCTATAACATGCTCATATATTTTAAGTAAAGGATCGACCTAGGCTAACTTTGTGAAATAAAACTTAAAAAGGGGTTTTGTCTTAGGTAGGGGATATTTTTGATAGTGAATTGCTTGGAAGAGTGTGTAAGGGAGGTGTTAAATCTTAGGGAAGTGTATAGGAGAGGTTTGTGTTGGTTTCAGGTGGTGGTATAGGGGATAACAATCTTGCAAAGCACCAATGGTTTACCCACCCCTTTCTCGGTGTATCCTTTAATATGTGTACTAAGAGCGATTGAGACTCGATGGGTTCTTGAAAGAGAGAAAGCATCATAATTGATAAAGTTTAAAAATATTATGTGTATATAAAGAAACATGATATTACTTTCTCTTTAACTAAAACTAAGTATTAGGGGGCTGTTAATACCAATATTGAGGCTATTTAGCTTCAGAATATGTTGACTAAGTTCAACATCACTATTACACAACCATATATCATCCTTTTTTATATTTAGAATACCATTCAAATCTCAAAGAACCTAGTTCATCATCAAAGGACCAAACACATATATTCCACATGCACTACATCAGGGAGCTGATTCAAGAGCAAGTCATTCATTTACACTATTGTCCTATAACAGAGTAATTTGTTGATATATTCACCAAATACTTCACTAAGAGTAAGTTCCATCACTTTTAAACTCTCTTATGTTAGTGTGAAAAGGGTTCTCACCCATACTAGTTTTACCTTTGGGTTCCTTTCACACTTCTTCACTTTAAGCTTACTTAGGCCTTAATAGTGTGCACATATGTTTAGTGCATAAATAGATGCTTAATTATGTGCATGTGTTTAGTGCACAATCTAATCACTCCATTATGAGTGGACCATTATCAAATATGGTTTGTATACCACTTTATCCCTCTCTTTGGTATGTGAATATAGTGTTTACATACCCATTATGGGTTGTCTACCCCACTCTCTATTTCCTATATATTGAGTACTCTAGTAGTGCACTTGTAATGTGGAATGTAGAATGTAATGTAAAATATAAGGTGTAAAGTGGAGTAATGTGGAACCATTTATTCCAATTGAATCAATTCCATTCCATTGAATTTGTGTTTCATGTTTTTTACATCCCTGGACAGAATATAATTTATTCTTCAAGTTCATTCTCTAGCATAAGAGTGCTTTCTCTAGGTCTTAGAATCCTATGTTAGGATATCTTAGCCAAATCTTATAGTTTTACCTAAATATGCCTATTTATATACTTGGTTTAAATATTCAAATGGATAAACTTGGATTTCATCCATAGTTTTAAATGTCATTTTCTATTCGACATAAACATATCTTTACCCCTCTAAATATAGGGATAAGGGTTTCAAATATAGAACCTATAGATTCAGATAAAACCATATGCACAGTTAAAAAAATTATGCATAATGAACTATATTTATTTTATTTTATAAATAAACCACATTATTCTAATTTGAATGCTTCCCATTACCTCATAAAAATTATATATAAATTTTTTATTTTTATTCAAAGGCTCTGTATTATTACTTACTTGACAGGGTTGGTGACTTGATTCTAAATTTTCCTAGATATCTTGTGAAGCTTTTACTTCCACTTATTCTTCTTACTCCTTCTTATGTCTATGCGAGAGATGCCTCACCAAAACCTTTATTCATAATTTTATTCTTGTCCCTCTTTCATTTCATGCCAATAATATCAATATTATGTGAAACATGACTACCATTATTAATAGGGAATGAATAGTTATCTATAGTTTGCATGGTCTATAATGGCCATAAAATAATTTTTGCATGGTTCAAAATGTGACCCATTAGGGTAGTCATACTTTGTATGCATATCACGTAAAGAAAATATTGTCAATCAAATGAAACTGAAGGATTATCCATTGGGGGCCATGTCGAGATCCTCACTTCTCCACTCTCAATAATGATAATTATTCCCTAAAAAAAACCTAAGGTGTTGACTCTGTTAACTCACTTCGAAGGTTAAAACAAAAGTATACATGGTTAGAGTTGGGTTAACTTGGTTTCCCACCTAACCCTATTATTTCCAACCTTTTTTTAACAAAGTATATTAACAATAACATTACCAATTTTTTTATTTTACCACCCTAAATGATTGGTTAATTAGCTATGTTTTGTGTTAGGACAAAATGGTGTCCATGTAACCAATACATACATCAACACCATTTTTTTTCCTTTTTTACAGAGTAGAATATATATACAAATCTTCCAAATGTAGTGCCATAAGGTGAAGCCAATTTTCCACTTATTTTATATTTAATATTATAAAATACTTACCCATGCTTGTCAAAAATAACACAACCCAGTTTAAGACATTGATGATATCAAATCTTACCTTAGCAGGGTCTTACCTAGGAAAATTGAAATCATTGCCACAACACAAAAATATCATGTGAATTCTTAACTTTGGAATAGTTGGATTGTCATTATGTGATGAATACATTTTATTTTATAAGTTATGATAACTGAATAAATTGATCCAAATTTTAATGACATCTAAGGTTAGTTAGGCTGCCTACTCTATCTCTTACCGTGGTGTACTATACCTTCTTCATTTTCATCTTTACCTGTAGCCAAGCATAGATTTGATGGCCAATCTAGAAACTTGCTAAACTACCACAAAAACATCAATAATACCTGGTATGATAAAAATATAATATGAAAACTAGCTTCGTAATGATAAAAAATATTGAAATAGTAATGATTATTGAGTATTTCATAAATACATGAAACAATAATGACAATGTGCCATACTAGAATATTGGATTATATACACAATAATGCCTCAGTAAATCATCACAACATAATGTAATAATAATAATAATAAATCTAACACATGAAATCCCAACTGTGTAAACCATAACTAAAAGTAATAAATAAAACAAACACATAATAGTCATAATCACTATTATTTAATGTTTTAAAAATATAAAATTAATCATTAAGTGCTTGATAATGTTTATTCTTGATATATTTACCATTAGTTAATTCTCTATTTTGCAAAATCATAATCTATAAGAGAGATTTAATTATCTTATAAGCATTACAAATATCATATAAACATTCCTATTTTAACTACATTCATCCTTATTCAGCTCACATGCTCTTGTCAGGGCTGTCCCAAAAATCTATGATCTTTTGGGACATGTTTGCATTAGTTGGACAAGGCTAAACTATGTTATTGTCCCCTAATATGGTCTTATCTCCAATGCTCTAATTGCCAATTTTCTAAATTGAGACATTTCACAATGACTCTCCTGTGCATTTGGCAAATTCAGTTAGCAAAATTATTCCAAAAATTATCCTATAAAAGCACATCAAGGACACTCATTATCCCCTAATGAATATCTATATAAATTTCATTACACACTAATAATAAGTGTACTACTTCTTCTTATTTCAACTCTAGAGCATTCTAAGAGTCATAAGCCAAGTCTGAATATTATTTATTACAGATCAAGAACATCTATTGTTAAGCATTTCAATAAATATTCTAGCAATAGTAATTCTATTGCATTATCATGGATCACACAATCACTCTAATAGGAATAACTACATTGGCCTAAGCCCCATTTAGGCTATATAGGAAACACTCAGCTACATAGGATTTATGAGGCCAACTCGGCTATTCCCCTTAACCATTGCCCCCATTTTAGATTTGATCTCTATCTTGTTTCTTGTGTAGGATCTAGGGTTTTATCTTTTAAAAGTATTCAATGTGACTTCGTAGAATATAGAATTCAATAATCAACCCTTGTAAGCTATCGCATATGCCAGAACTAAAAATTAGGAATACAGTCAACCAGGATGTAATCATAGTAGCTAGAAAAGGTCATAGTGCACCCTTATTTACCTCATACAGACTTGTCCCAACATATTGATTTTTTTCCTAACATAACTATGCATTTTAGGTCTTTCTACATAGTTTTCACTAATAATAAGCGTACACAATTAGATCTATTTCTATTTTAGGGAGGTTTACACATCCTTAGGACCTTTTACTATTTTTAATAAGTTTCTATTTTCTATAAATTTTGTAGCATAATGTATTTGACTATATTTTAATATCAGATTAGTACATATAAACATTTCAATTTCAATAGTTTAATTCCATTAATTTAAGAAAACTTAAATTAAAAGGGTTAAACAAAATGTAAATTCCTCATGATACTTGGCACTTAATAAAACATAAATTTAAAGTCTCATTAAAATAGGATATGACATCCTTCCCTCCTTATTTTGGCAACATCCTAGTGCACATAATTGATTAAGTATGAGGATAATTAATGCGAAAGAATTTTTATTCTTCCCATGTAGTATTTTTCTCACTTAATTGGTCTCATTAGACTAAAACTTGCAATAACTATTTACTTTACATCTTGATGCTGTGACGAGTTAGCATCCAAATTAGTTCTTGCTAGATATTTTCCACTCCCTCCACCTGTAACTTTTTTCAATTCAGAACATGTGAAGAAACAGGCACATATTTTTGAGTATAAATACATGAAATACATTATGTATATTGGAGAGAGAAGGTGGAAATGCCAACTTGTATGCAAAAGGGCTAATATTTTGAAGGATATCAAATGGTCCAAAAAACCATGAAACAAGTTTATAAGCCTTTCCAAACTTAATAAAAGTCTTGTGTGGGTGTACCCTTATAAATACCTTATCTCCAACTTGAAATTCCCTTGGAAACCTTTTTAAATCAACATAATTTTTCTACTTATCAAACACAACTTTGAGTTTTTGTTTAATGATATCCATTTGTCTATCATATTCTTGTAATATTTTTGGTCTAGTAATAACTCTATTTTCTAAGCCTTCCCACCCAGGAGGTGTCCCAAAATTCCTTCTATAAATAACTTTGAAATGTTCCATTTTAAATAAGGATCTATAGCTATTATTGTATGTGAGCTATACCAAGTGAAGATAATCATCCCACTTAAATTGCTGATCCATCACATACATTCTAAGCATGTCTTCCAATAATTTATTTACTCCTTCAATTTTTTCATCCATTTTTAGATGATATGTAGAGTTGAAGTTTAGCCTTGTGCTAATGGGTGAAGTTAGATTTTCCAAAACTCATAAGTAAACAAATTATCTCTATCACAAACAATTACCTTGGGTATTTCATGGAGGAAAAAAAATTCTCTAACAAACCTTTCAACAAGTGTTGGAGCATCATGTTTAATATTTATTGGTATAAAATGGAAAACTTTGGTGAATTTTTACACTACCACCAAAATAGTATCATGTCTTTTCCTTCACCTGGGAAAACATAAAATAAAATCTAGATGATTGTAACCCATTTATCCTTTGGAATATCAGGAATATAAAGTTGTCCTCTTGGATGGCAGTGTTTTATCTTAATTCATCGAAATTATAGACATTTGGCAATAAATTTTGACATGTCCTTTATTTCAAGTTAGAAATAATACATTATCAACTTGTGTGTCATTTTAGTGACACCTATATGAGAAAAATGCAGGGCTAGTTGGACGTAATGCATGACTAAATCCCCAAAACAACCCTAATTTGGTACAAACATCTACCATTAAATCCTTATAAGACCATCAAAACTAATAAAATATATCAATTTTTTTTTATTTACAAGTACTTTTGCTATAACACAAGATTTCTCTATAAAATCTTCTTTTTCTTATTGTTCCAATAATTGTCTTCTCTATTTAGACTTGAGATGAGAGATTATACCAAAGAATGATCTCCTACTAAGGGAATAAACCACCCTTTTTTCTTTCCATTTGACATATTTTATATCCATATCATAGTCACTTATTACTTCTATCCATCAATACTTCTTGGCATTCAAATTATCTTGAGTATATATATGCTTAAGGCTATTACGATCTGCTAACAATTTGAAAGGCTTAACTAGGAGAAAATGTCTACATATATTATGTGTGTGTAAAACTATAGCTATCTCTAAATCATGTCGATGATAACTGACCTCTATTTATTTTAGCTTACATGATTCATAGGCTACAACTATTTCATCTCAGGTCAAGACCCTACCATGTCCATCTAATGATGCATTTTTCCATAACTCAAAAGATCCATTGGGATCAAGAACCATCAAGATAGGAGCTGAAGTAAGTAGTTATTTAAGCCTTTGAAAATATTTTTCACATTTGGAACCATTTAAAATTTTTACCTTTTCATTGTAGGGAGGTTATTGGATGTGCAATTACAGAAAACTCTTTCATGGACTATTGATAGTACTTCATGTATGTTTTAAGGGACTGGCCATTCTTTAATAGTCTTTATTTTTATGAGATCCACTTCAATTATGTCTTTAGAGATTTTATGGTCTAAATAATTAGTTTCAATTTTGTAAAAGGAACACTTTGATAGTTTACCATACAACTTATGATGTCTAAAACTTTGCAAAACCAACCTGAGATGTTGTTCATGTTCTTGCTCATTCTTTAAATACACTAGGATATCATCAAGAAATACTAATATGAATTCATCAAAATTGTCTTGAAACATGCTATTCATGAGATTCATGAAAACTATAAGTGTGTTGGTAAGATAAAATGGCATAACTATAAATTCAAAAAGGCCATACTAGGTTTCAAATGCCTTTTTATGAACATCCTCTTCCTTTATGTGTAATTGATGATATCTTGATATGAGAACAAATCTTAGAAAATACTTCTAATCCATTCATCCATCAAAATTTGTATCTATTCGAGGCAGAGAGTACCCATTTTTAATGGTGACCTTATTCAACATGTGGTAATCAATACAAAACCATAAAGTACCATCTTTTTTTTATGAAAACAACTTATACTTCTTAATGGGATACACTTGGTATAATAAGTCATTTTTATATTAGCCCTTGAAATTGGACTTTAAGATCTTGTAAATTTGCTATGTTCATTCTGTAAGGATCCTTGGAAACTAGTGCATATCTTCATACTATGTCAATGGTGAAATCAAACTCTCTTACTGAGGGAATTCCTTGTAGTTCATAAATAAAAAACATCCCTAAACTCTTGAAGAGTGGGATAGTATCTAAAATTAGGTTTAACCTCTTTTGTATTCTCTTCTACTTACATAGATTATAGAAGACAACCATTTATTATAACATTATTAAGTTGTAAGGATGACCAAATTTTTGGAGACCAAATGCTTTTAATACCTTATAGGGTTACTAGATTTATTTTGTCATAATGACACTAAAATTTATTCTAAAATTAATCTAGACTAGCTTGATGCTTATAAATCCAATCCATTCTAAAAAAACACCATAAGATCCTAAGGGGGATAGATGCAAGTTCAAACATGTATTAGACTCCTAAGTCTAGTTATACTTGCTCCAACTATTTAGTGACATTATATTTATTCCCTGATCTAAACCCTACTTGACACACTTTTATCATCCTTGTGGGTTGTGTTTTACATTCCAAAGTGTAGCTACTAAACCTTAATATTTATAGCGTCTTAGTATTATACACTTGGAAAATACATATTAGGACTCTACCCTTTATTCTATACCTTCATGATATTTAAAGGATTTGACATCTCATTATGCATAAATGCTTATATATTAGTCTAATCCATTTTATTTTGATGAACCAAATATCATGTACTATTGAGAAATATCAAAACTTGATAAAAATCCTTCACTGTTAGTTTCAAACTCATACATGTTTTCAAGCTTCTTGGACACTATTGGCCATAGAGGGACACTACCACCGATGGTAGTATCCATATACTTATCTAGTGTCTAGTCCTTGAAAGTCATCCAAATTACACAATGATCAAAATCCTTGGGCCAGCCTAATTATCGTATTTAACCCTATCATGAGATATTTTCAAAAGGTGTGGTATAAATACAAGCTTGAGGCTTCTCATTATTCATCTAGAAAATGCCAAGAAAGCACCTATGAAGGCTCATTAAATCTATTTAAAAATTGTGTTATTATTCCCTATTTTTTTCTATTTATTTATTAGTCATAGGAGTAATCATTCAAAAGTTTTGAAGCATTCAAAAATTAGCCCATGAGCCATATTTTCCAAGTTATAAGCTAGATCACTACATGCATCCACATATAGTATATTAAACCCTTTTTCACACACTTTACCACACATAAGGGATAATTACATCAGTCTAAGGCCATTTTTATATTAGTGGCTATGTAGGTAGTGCTCATTTATAGAGGGGTCTTTGAGGTCAGCTCGACACTATGAACCCACTAACCCATTTTTGACAGCTCATTCTAAAGGTTAAATAGCTAGGGTTTGATCAAATATCAAAGTGAAAAATTTCATTGTAAATATGAATACATAAATATAAAGATATAAAAAACCCTGAATAATGAAGTTGGTCACATCTAAATCTAGTCATTATTCTTGTCGAAAACCTATATAGAAGTTAGACAATAGTGTCAATTGTAGTGCCTAAATCTAATGGTAGTGTCCACAACTATAGAAGTATAATTTATAAAATTTGATGATTGATATAAAATCATGATCCTGTATAATTTCTACTTTTTTCTAGTCTAGATATTAATATGCATAATAATCCAAGTATCATTTCTTCTTTGTATTGATAATTTCTATATTTAGCATATTTCAGTATTTTAATTTAGTATATTCATTTATTTGAGTTTCTAATAAATTGGCCTATTATATATTTGTTTATCACCTTACACTTAATATTTTAAATTCTCTTAACCCTATCTCCACCACTTCTAAATTTATGGTTAAGCATTTGGTGAACCTGATCTCTGTGTCTCTTTATGCAAATCCTAGCTTGCCCTAGGGTCTTCAACATTTTGAGGTTTTTCCTTGCTATTTTTTACTAGATTTATTCTATTATCTATATACAACCTAGGTATACACATAAATTAGGTGGTGTTTATATTGAACACTTAGATATTCCTCTTGTACCACCAAAAATGACTCAAATCAATAAAGTATCAAATCCTATGCCTAATGAAAGTAACAAAGATGACAATAAAAAAATGTTGAAGAGGTCATCATAGAACATGATTTTGATCAAGAAAACAATGAATCCAATTAAAATAATGATCATGAACAAATAGATCAAGATAAAGATCAAGATATTATAATGTTTTGAGAGTGTATTTGTCAAAACCTTGAGGATCTTCATGAGATCCTCAAAACCATATTGGAAACTAAGAATGCAAAAGACATAAATGAATTACACCTCCCCTTGAAATCATCATTGATTCCTACATCTAGTGGGGCACATATTATATTTTTGAACCATTGTTCCACAAGGACCAAAATACCATTGCTACATCTCCCATGGGGCTAGTTAATGCTTCAATTTAAATATTGGTTTAGTGATTCTGTTATTCCATGTGATACCTTTAAGCATACAATCAAAAACAAAATACTAGTTTCAATGTCTATATCTACTCACACCATGTTCACAACCCCTTTAATGAATGCTCTAATATATAATATTAATCCCAATGGGTCTATTGTGGAAGATCTTCTCTAAGTTATAAATAATTTGGAGGACAAGGTTACCAATATTGAATAAAATACTTTAAAACCTCCTCACGCTATATATTCACAAGAGTGTTACATAATCCTCTTGCACTTGAAATATGTTTGCACCCTTTGACAACTAGTTTATTTTTACCTATGTTCACATTTTATGATGACAAGGGTGATCAAAAACAATATATTCAGTATTTATATATGACATGTCTTGATTATGCCTCCATTGATAAAATTTTGAAAAAAATATTTTTAAGGAGCCTAAAGGACTATGATTTATTATGGTTCTATGATTTACCAATACAATTAATAATAACATTCAATCCTTTAGTAGATTGGTTTCTATCATATTTCTCGATTGAAATCATTGAAAAGATATCAATGCTTTGATTATAAAGATCAAACAAGGAACTAATGAACCTATCAATGAATATATTTTGAGATACAAAAAAATGATGGCCAAAATGACAAATCCAATGGCAGATAAAGAGCTTCAAGACATATTCAAACAAAGTTTAATTTCCCCATTACATGAGTCAATTATTTTCAATAAGTTTAAATATTTTTATGACTTATGCCATGTTGTTTGAGATCATGAAATTAAACTTATTTCACTGAAAAAGTTTAAGTTTGTAGTAAACACATTGATTACATCTAATATAAAGTTTCACATCAAACCAAGCTATAAGGTGAAACCTACAAAATCTAAAAAAGAAATAACCACAATGGTTAATGCAATTTCATCATCTTATCCAATGCACTTAGGAGATAATTTACATGATTACCTGAGTCTCCAACTTCATTACTTACAAATCTTGTGGAGTGTCATCTCATATCTCTCCATCCACCTATAGAGGTTGATATGAGTCAAACTCTACCCAAAGGATATGTTGTTAATTCATATTGTCACTATCACTAAGGGCTTGGGAATTATAAGAGAAAATATTATACCTTTAAGCATAAGATCCAAGAAATGATTTATGACCAAAAGATTACATTTGATGATCCTTTAAAGGATTCAGGTTCATAACCTGGAGACCATAGAATCAAAAGATATTTAAAAATCCTTCATAAGATCATTCTAAGAAAGATCCATAAGTAAAAATGGCATATAATATACATACTTATTCATCACATTGCTGGGACCCATTATATGAGATTATTGACACTTATACACACATAATGCCTCTCATGGTTTAA
Source organism: Torreya grandis (assembly GCA_037957365.1). Taxonomy (NCBI): domain Eukaryota; kingdom Viridiplantae; phylum Streptophyta; class Pinopsida; order Cupressales; family Taxaceae; genus Torreya; species Torreya grandis. Next base: position 2,088,896 of record JARHVA010000878.1, on the reverse strand, counting down.
AGACCCTCTATTACATTTGATGATAATGAGATTATCAATGATGACTTAGATATTTATTAATTATTTATTTGATCATACTATTGTGTTATTACACAACACACCCCATTTTTAGGCTTAAAATAGGGACCCTCTTTCTTTTGAGCTACTTTTTGGTGATATATCTCATGATTATGTTTTTCATAGAAAATTAGCTTAATATTTACAATGCTTCTTAGCCAAATCTTTAATATTCATGATGTTCTTCATAGTCTATCGCTCCTCTATTTTAGATCATTTCTATTATATTTTCCATAGACTTTATCTTATAAATACCAAGGATTGAATCTTAATATTATGTGAATGAATGGTTTCAATTACTATATTGAATGATTACTTCTCACTTAAAATTCACTCAAAAAAAGTTGTTTTTTTCAAAAATATTTACTTAGTATTTTTTTTCTCATAGGTTTTCAAAGATTCCTAGATCCTCATGGATACTTATACATGTCCAAATCTTGTAGAGCATGGATTTAGATCCAAACATTTTAAAAAAATGACTAAGTCCTTTTAAAGCCCTGGTGCCTCAAGATTGTGCTACACAACATGATCTCAATGATCTAGCCTGATAGAGAGTTGATGACATTAATAAAGGCTCAGAACCTTAGAACCTTAAAACCTTAGGTGAATTAAAGAGTTGATCAACATTGGAAAAGGCCTATGGCCCCGAGGCCCTAAGAATATGCCACATAACACCCTCTCAAAATCTTGGGAGCCCAAAGTGATTATAACATTAACCCAAGAGCTTAAGGCATTGGCAACATTAGTCCAAACCATGAAGAGCCTTGGAAGCTAAGAAGAAGCCACATGGCTATGACAATGACAAAGACATAAAATAGAGTAAATCTTAAGGATGATGACAAGCTATTAAGTGATAAAGTGGGACCCAATGAGTAAATCCAATATCCCAATGAAGGAAAAGGAAAGTGAAGTCAATAAAGAGCCATGTGATAGTGATGGCATCAAAAAAGTGACAAAATTAAGATTGATGGCCTGTCTGACTATCAAGGTCATCAAATTTGTGAATGGGTTGTGCATTCAATTTGATGGTAGAACATCAAGTTGTAGAGGTCCATATAAGAACAAGAATACTTAAAAGACAAAATTTCTACCTTGAATAGGCATGGACACTAGCTGCAAGGCTTGGCTTAGTTATAAAATCTATCAAAATCTTAACTACATATTCCAATCATCATTGATGTTTGTAATCACCTTGTTTGTGGGATGAACTATAAGACAAGGCCATGAGCTGATAAAATTGTCTATATAAATGGGCTAGATTGCCATTTTAGATGGTTAGAAATTTTGGGGTCCAAGTGTTGTTATGATTTTGATAGGATTACACCTACCTTCCCTTGGTGTTTTCACCTTGATTGTGCATCCATGTGTGGTCAACATTTAGGCATTGAATTACTACTAAAATTAGCCTATATTATACCAGCCTTTCTCCCATGCCTTCTGCCTTAATTTATTGCCAAGGGATATTGATTGTCATAGAATGATTTTAAAATTCAAAATTAGATTTTATTATGTTTTTTTCATTTAATGTCTCTATCCTTTTTATTTAACTGGTCAATTGGTGATAAGACCGTTAATGTGCTTATATGCAAATGATTGTCTTAGTTATGTTATGCAATAACTATCATAACTAGCTTATTGAGCTCTTTCACATTTTATTTAGACTCATCTCAGTCATTGTGTGCACCAGCTAAAAACTACCAATAGTTTTATTTAGGATGAATTCAATGAATAAATGAATTTCACACTTATCCTTAAAAGTTTACCCACTGAGTGGCTCACATTTGCACAACAATTAGACTAGACACATAGTGGTATAACTATGGTTAGGCATGATTTCAGTTCCTTGGCATCAAGAATCTCATTTAGATCAAATAAACCCTTCCTTTTTTCCCTACCGTCTCTCTCCTTTTTAATTTTTTTGGATGATGTCTTGCACTAATTTAGGTTGTGATATGAATTATATTTGTTAGGAATTATAGTGTTCACATAGATTGATTGTGAGTGATTATATTATCTATGATAATATACTATCATATTGTATTTTTAGTGAGGTTAGTGTGAGTTACAATAATAATATTACATATATAGGTTTTTTGTTAGCGAGATATTCTAGTTAGTTGGGAGGTTGCTTATTGAGGGATTGCAGGGATATGACTCTTTATTTATAGGAAAGACATTTAATATATATTTGAAATCCATGATTAATTATGTAATATAACATTATTGTGTGTGTATTTATCTCAACTTGGTTTATATACTATTAGTGGTATCAGAGCAATGGAATCCTAAAGGATCAATAGGAGCAGTCATTTAGTGTTTAGCCCTATGGATGAGAAAGACTAATTTTTTTGAAGAGATTGTAGCATAGGATAGAGTAGTCATAGTAAGAGTGTGATTTTGTGTGAAGTGTGTAAGAATTAACAACAAGCTACATAAGAGCATACAAAATATTAGTCATTCACCATCTCATATTTACAAGGTCAATTCAAGAACATTAAGGTTTGGTCTATGCTTGAACTAAAGTAAAAGATTTATAGTATCATGCCAATAGAATAGGTGGGATACATCTATGACATAAACCAAGTTAATAGTTAATCATATCAACTTAGTCTATTACATTTATCCATATTTGAGAAAAAACATTCTCATTAGGTCAATTCAAAAGTAGAGATGAGAGGATTTATAGCTCACGTAGCTAGATCAAAGGCTAAATCATGTTTTTCATTTTTCTCTTTTTTTTCTAGGAGATCTTTAAAATACCTAGACAAGGAGTAATTAAAATAAGTCATTATAGCATTAATATAAGCATTAGACTTGTTGGAAAGGGTAATAACTCTAATGGTTATGTAGGGAGAAATTACCAAAAGTATATGGAGGAAAATTATACCAAATTTGAAAGCCCAGGTGGGTAGCAAATAGATAACACAAAAATTAAAGCAGGGGAGGGGAGAGAAAGAAGGAATAAAAACTAAAATTTCATATATTTAAATCTAAAAAAACTCCTTTTACAAAACATAGATACATCTATATAAAAGTAACTCACAAATGACCTTAAAAAGAACTTTCCTTGTTTACTTTGATTGTTGTCAATAAATATATATTTATCTTATTTCTGCTACTCTATTTTATATCCTTCCTTTATTGCTACTATTTCTCTTAACTTCTATTGCATATTCACTATTATTATGAAATGCTGGGTGCATGTTCTCTTTGTTATAAATTGTTGTAAAATGTCTCCCCTATTCTTTCCTTGTTTTGCTTTCCTTTTCAAGCCACTACTCTTTTTCTCTTCTAATATGTTGAATTACCATCTACTACCACTCCTTCCTTTTATTGAATACTCACCTAACACCCATTTTTCTGCCCAACTCTAAATGGCGGTCCAAATTTCAAAATTCAAAAAAATACATTTAATGGTTGTAGCTATCAAGTTCCATAGCTAGTTATGGTGTTAGGTGGGAGTAAAAAATAATAATATTTCAACACTCCCCCTTATTTTTGACCTTCCTACCATGGTCAGTTGGACTTTTCTCAATCTTCAAAAACTCTTTGTAACTTATCTTTAGCTTGCCAAATACTTCTACATCTTTTTTATGCATGTCCAAAGCTTCATTACTAAAGTCCATAACTCTATTAATGGAGTCCATAACTAGAATATTGAAATCCATAGCTACCCTATCAAAATCCATAGTTGGACTATAATATGTTGTTGGACTATCAAAATCCATAGCTACCCTATCGAAATATGTAGATGGACTGTCAAGGTCCATAGTTACCTTACCAAAATACATAACTACCATAACACTTTATAGGCATGATGCTACTACATAATGACTCCCAACCTTCCTCTTAGGTATATGAAAGTGTCTTTAGACAATGGATTAGTAAAAATATTAGCTAGTTGATAATCATACTTATAAAAACTAAGCTCTATGACATGATTTTTGGCTAACTCTCAAATGAAGTGACACCTGATTATAATATGCTTGTTCCTACCATAAAATATGGGGTTATTTGATAATTATATGGATGAAAAATTATCAAAATAGACCATAGAATATCTTTGTTATTTCTCATGCAAATCAAAAAGTATCCTTCTCAACCATATAGCCTATCATGCTATTGTATTAACTGCTATATACTCTACTTTAGCTATAGAGAGAGACACTATTAGTTGTTTCTTTGAAGCCCAAGATATGGATCCTAACCTAAGATGAAAAACATATCCTTAAGTGCTCTTTTAGTCATCAAGGTGACCTACCCAATCACTATCCATCTAACAAACAAGTTGAAACTCATCTATTGTTGCATACAAAACTCCATACCCCTTATTCCATTCATGTACCTTAATATCCTCTTACCCACTTGCCAATATGTCTTCTTTGGCATATCCATAAATATTGATATGAGTTTAAATACATACATGATGTTTGGACTTATTGCAGTCAAATACATTAGGCTTCCCACTAGGATTTTATAGCGTGTGGGGTCTACTTTGCTACTAAAATCATTTTTACACAACTTAAGACTTGTCTTGGGTAGAGTGAATATAGGCTTTCTATCTGACATATTGAATCTATCCAAAATCTTGTTTTCATACTTATTTTGGCATATGAATATGCCTTCATCCATTTTCTTGACCTCTAATCCAAGAAAATACTTTAAGAACCTCAAATCAGTCATCTCAAATTCATATTTCATGGTTGTTTTGAATTCTTCAATGGATCAATTTACATTTTTGGTGAATATTATATCATCCACATAAAATACATCAATCAAAATATATTTTTTTCATGCTTTGATGTATAGTGTGGGATCACTTGCACTTTTTATAATCTTTTTGCTCAACAAGTATGAGTCTATAGGCTATACCATGCTCTTGGGGCTTGCTTAAGCCCATATAATGCCTTTTTAAGCCTATAAATGTTTTTCTCATGACTGAGAATTTTATATCCAAGTGGTTGTTTCACATAGACCTCTTCTTCTAGCACTCCATTTAAAAATGCTGACTTCACATCCATTTGATGCACCTTCCACTTGTGTTGGGAAATAATGCCTATGATTGTCCTTACTATTTTTAGCCTTGATACAGGTGCAAAAATTTCATTGTAATCATGTTTGAGACTTTGCTTGTAGCCCATCACCACTAACCTTGCCTTATGCCTCTCTATCTTTCCTTTGGGAGTAGTTTTTGTCTTGTACACCTACTTAACTCCTATAACCTCTTTTACTTTTTTTAGGTCAACTAATTCCCAAGTCTCATTTCTCTCTATGGCATGCATCTCTTCATCCATTATATCACACCACTTGCTATCCTTGATTGCTTATTCAAATTAGATAGGATCAACTGATAAAAAGAGTGCATAATTCATAGTTTCATCTTCATTTTTATCATACCTTAATTTCTCATAAATTTATTTCAAGCTTATTGTCCTTGCTTGGCATTAACTTGAGTTGAAGGAGGATGATGTTGAATCTTAAACATCCCCTTGATCTCTATGATTGTTGCTACCATTAGATGAATCAACCCTATGTGAAATAGGGGTCTAACTTGGTGAATTAGTGGTTATACCACCTATTATTTTAGTTTCAATAAAGGGTCCACCAACCCTTATTTCCACATGCTCTTCTTCTTGTCTCTCTTCCCAAGCTTCATGCTCAATGAATTAAACATCTTAGCTGATTATGAGCTCTTTAGTGATGGGATTGTATAATTGATATGATTTTAATTGCTCACTATACCTTATTAAAATACCCTTCTCACTTTTGTCATCACATTTCATCCTTCTTTACTTGGTCACATGTGCATATGCTACACAACCAAACACTCTAAGGTGTTTAACACTTGGCTTTTGACTGATCCATGCTTATTGAGGGATCACATCCCTTACACTCTTCATTGGACATATATTAAAAAAGCACATGGATTTTATTATAGACTTAGCCTAAAAATCATTAGGTAAAACCTTTGCCTTTAGCATGCTCCTTGCCATCTCTTGGATGGTCCTATTCTTCCTCTCGACCACACCATTTTACTATGGTGTATTCCTAGCTATAAATTGATTATTTATGCCATGATCCTTGAAAATATTCATGAACTAATTGGAGATATACTCTCCCCCTCTATCCATCCTCAAAATCTTGATGTAGTGATCACTTTGCTTCTCCACCATGCCATTGAATTTCTTGAAGGTCTCAAATGCTTACGATTTGTTCTTCAAGAAGTACACCCATATGTTTTAGCCATAATCATCTATGAATGTCATGAAATAGAAATTATTGGATTGGGAGGGAGTCTTAATTAGAACACATAGGTCTGAATTTATCATCTCTAAAGGTGCTCTAGCTCTCCATGACTTACCCATGGGAAATGCACTCCTATGTTGCTTCCCTAATATGCATCCTTCACACACCCATTTTGGTTATTATATATGGGGTAGCCCTTTCACCATGTGGTTTTTATGAATAATTTTCAGCCCTCTAAATCTCAAATTCCCATACCTAATATGCCAAAGAGTAGACTCATCTACTACCATAGTTTTAAACGCTCTACAAGGTCACTTTTCATTCTCAATAGAAACATCCAATTACTTATTATCTTGATTGCTACAATGTTCCTATTGAAACCACTCCTATCAAAGATGATGCATTATCCATTCCAAAATCTAACCTTGTACCCCTTTTGACAAGCTTCCCTATTCTGATAAGGTTATGTTTCAACCTAGGTACATAATAAACATATTGAATCTACCTTTTGTCACCTTTCTTGGTGCAGATAGAAATGATACATTTGCCCATGATGGGAACATTATCATTATTTCCCATCTTCAACTCTAATTTTATTGTTTCATATATGTGGCTAAACATCTCCTTGTTCCCACTTATGTGGTTTCTATAACCACTATCCAAGTACCATGTCTCCTTGCCACTTTGCTCAACAATGTTATATGTTATAAATAAACTTCCACCTTTCTCATTCCTATTAGGTTAAACCTCTTATGTATGTGATAAATTTTAATTCTACCTATTCATGTCATACTCCTTCTTTCTACCCTCACTAGCATAGTGTCCATACCTCTTTCGATAATATCATTGGATGCTAGATTTATTATACCTTTGTGTAGGTCCACCTCTAGAGTGTTGCTTTTCTTTCCTCTTCCTCTTTCATGAGACTCTTGATGGCTATGCATTACACATTATTTAATGTTATAAGTTATTCATCTTCCTCTATTATTTGATCCTCTCCACCTTCCTTTCATATTCACATTTTTCTTGAATGCTTGCTCATGGGAAGAGGTGGATGAACTATTAGACCTTTATTCATGGGTTTGCAAAGAGCCCATTTGCTCATATACCATCATATTTATGAAATCATTTGACTCTTCTATTTTAATCATTATAGGTTTAAATCTAATTGGAAGGATCCTCAACACCTTCTCAATGATCCTATGATTTTCAAGGGTATCACGACATGTCTTTATTTGATTGACAATGCTCATTATTTTTATGAAAAAGTCATTAATAGACTAATTCTCCTTCATTTTTAGGGTCTCAAAGTCCCTTATTAATAGCTAAAACTTGATAAGCATCACCTTATCACTCCCTTGATAGGTATTTTGAAAAATTTCCCATGCTTGCTTGGAATGGACATTTGCTGCTATCCTAGGAAAAATTGCATTAGCCAATGCCATTTGTATATAGCTGAGTGCCTTGGCATCCTTTCTCCTATTCTCCTTAAACACATTCCTTTGTGCTTGGGTCAAAGCATTGAAGGATGACATGTTTTCAACCTCATTATACCCAAATTCAACCAACTCCCATAGCTCTTGAGAGTTGAATATAGTTTTCATTTTAATGCTCACACATCATAGTTTTTTCAATCAAACATAGGGGGTTGATGCCATGTCTAAATGGATTCATAACCTAGTTGCTCTGATATCAATTGTTGGAAAGGGTATCAGCTCTAATGGTTGTGTATGAAGAAATTACCAAAAGTATATGTAGGAAAATTATACCAAATTTGAAATCCTAGGTGGGTAGCAAATAGACAACACAAAAATTAAAGTAGGGGAGGGGAGAGAATGAAGGAATAAACAATAAAATTGCATATATTTAAATCCAAAAGTACTCCTTTTACAAAACATAGTTACAACTGTATAAAAGTAACTCACAAATGACCTCAAAAATAAATTTCCTTGTTTACTTTGACTGCTGTCAATGAAATATATTTCTCTTGTTACTGCTACTCTATTTTCTATCCTTCCTCTGCTGCTGCTGCTACTCTTAATTTCTATTGCATATTCACTATTACTAAAAAATGATGGGTGCCAGTTCTCTTTAATATGGATTGTTGTAAAATATCTCCCCTATTCTTTTCATGCTCTACTTTCCTTTTCAAGCTATTGATCTTTTTCTTTTCTACTACATTGACTTACCATCTAATACTACTCTTTCCTTTTTTTTTTTGACTACTCACCAAACACCCATTTTGCCACCCAACTCTAAATCATAGTCCAAATTTCAAAATTAAAAAAAATGCATTTAATGGTTGCAGTTATAAAGTTTCTTAGCTAGATATGGTGTTAGGTGGGAGTCAAAAATAAAAATATTTTAATAAAACTCTATATCAACAAACCCATTTGACATGATCTCTGATTGAACTCACCGATGACAAGTTATTCGTTAACTCAAATTGCAAAATTATCTTCACATTACAGCTTCACCATATGATAGGTGACCAATCTACAAACTAAACAAGTGTATACGAATCTATCTACATCCTCTTATTTCTCTATGAGCTTTAACTATCCATTCATGCATATCATAAATCCATTTCATGCAACAATTCATGAGTCTTAGTTTTTACATTAAGTATTTTTATTTGTCAAAAGGCATCATGGTAGGAGTGGTTACTAGTTTATTAAGTTAGTTTTAGGTTATTTTTTAATTTAGAATAATATTTTGCATCGTTTGTGGCATATAGTTTAGATTTATTCTTATTTTTAAGTTTAGTAAAGTGAAGTTTGTTATTATGAGATTTATCATAAGTCTGTTTATGTTAAAAAAGGTCATTGTTAAGTATGTCAATAGTTAGTATATTATTTTTTATTTTAATATTTTTGAGACCAAATATATTATGTGCTTTGGGCTTTTCATGCTATAAGAGTCATTACATTAAAATTGTTATTTTAATTTTCTTATAAATTATTTAGACTTAGAATCACTTTCTAGTTAATATAATAGTCAAGTTATTTAGTTGTCATAGTTTTTTCAAATAAGAGTTAAATAAATTGTAAAATGGATGTATTATTAGAGTACCCAACATCCTGAAATAAATTGTGTGTCATAAATTTTTTTACATTGTGATGGGAACATAACACCAATATTCCATTTCCTTTCTACACCAAATTGGTTAAATTCGAGGGGAACATTTAGTAGAAACATCATTTTCTTATGTTATTTGAGATCGAGTGGTAGTGATCAATAATGGTTGATACAAATGAAGATATTAAAGATATTGACCATATTCTTATTTGTGTGAACCTTTTCTATAGTACACTACTGATGTAAAAATATAGTGGAGACTTAGACCACAAATACTATAAAAAACATGTACTTGATATTTTGATTAGTTTGGTGGATGTGTTTGTGTAAATAGTGTTAGGTGAATATTATTTCAACCAGCTAACTAATGAACGAAATAGGTCTCTTCAATCATAGCATAGGGAGATTGGTTGGCCCAGTGTGCAGGTTTACTACATCAGAGGTGGACAAATCTCTCCTCTCATCAAGGGGAGGTTCCCTATAAGTACACAGGAGCTATATACTATAACTATATGCAAAAAATAACACTTAGGGGTAGGATATACCATCCATCTCTCTTATTTTATAGATGATGTTCACAAACAAAGGAAAAAATCCTAGTGAGAACAATGAAGGCACTTCTCTTCTTTCAGAAGTGTTCTTGCAGGAAACAATAGGATTTTCTTTCAGGTATGATAAGTGACTGGTAACTAAGGGCGTAGTAACCAGTAGCCTGAGATGTAGCACAAAGTCTCCACCTTGACTACCCAAGAGTGAGATATGAAGGACAATGAGGCCACAAAGTCATCCCAAGGTCCTTTACATAGAAATAGAAATAAAACACACTAAAGGCAATTATGGGGGCACAAAGTCTCTCCACAGTTGGCTTTAGGACACCTTGCTAATTACTTTCACTAATTCTGCTTGCCAAATTAAATAAACAAGAACACATTCAGAAGATAGACATAAGAACAATCTCCTAAAATGATACAAGATATAACAGCACAAAGTCTACAAACAACTTGCTTTCTCATTCAGATAAAATGATATGAACAACAATTTGAGCTCAAAGTCTCAGTATTCACCTTTCAATTTGGGCAGAGTTTTGCTTCTGGTAATGGGAAGATCTCCCTCAAATGATACAATAAATTACATTATATAGAGATCAAGGGAGGCTTGGCACTTTGTCCCATGGAGCGACCCATGCTGCGCATTAATGCCTTAGATGCATTTTTGGTTTTGTCAGGGAGAGCCACACTGGAGCAGGGTGGCTACCTTAACTATGGCATGTTGATTTATCTCTATTGTCTTCTCCCAAGCTTGAATCACTCATTTCATCATTTACTACCCGCATAGTTGTCCATGTTGCCTTTACACCAAAGGGGACAAATAAGTTGTGCTTTCAATGCTTGCAGGCCCCAAAAACCTGCCTGGTGGACTATTCCACCTACTAGAAATTACTCCTGCTGAGTTTCCCTCTTTGTATCTTCTTCCTTTTGGCCCTGGTATTTAGGTCTTCAAATGCATTCAGGTCTACCTTCTAAGCCTAAAAAGATCAATTAGACACTTTATTGCCACAAATTTGGCATCCACGGGCCTTTCATCTTTTAAAGGTTAATAGCTAGTCAGTCATCCTAATTTTGACATTTGTGGGCCTGTCATTCTCCTTAGAAACTCCCTTGTGTCTTTCTCACTTGCTATGGATACTTTCTATTGTGACATAGTGAGGACACATGGCAGCATCTGTAGATTTGAAATAAGCTTATTGGAATAAGGTTTGAAACTTGTTAGAGGCTGGAGGCACAGATGCAGACACTTGGTAGCTTTCACTGCACTTTGAGTCTTGACCTTTCCCAAAGGGAACTTGCCCTTTAGGGTCTTGAAAAGGGTCCATTTATCAGTGTCGAGTGTCCCCTCACAAGGGCACCTACCCTTTAGCATCCTCCAGGTGGCCTTCAGGCTCTAATTTCTTTAGTTAGGCTCAACCCTTTATCTCCTTTAGATAAAATGTCTAAAGGAATTCCTTCGGATAATTTTTTCAAAGAAAATATTTCCTTGGCTCTGCATCTCTACATTGGGAGTGTTCCATTCTTGACATGTGGTGCCTTCCACTACTTTTAACAAGTGACATGTGGCACCTTCCACCGGAATAGGTGAGGACACGTGAAAGCATCCGCTTAATTCAAAGGAGCTCTTAGAAACCTTTGAGAGTCTCGCAGATGATGACACTTGTCACGTCCCATTTGTTTTAGTCACTCACTCAGGACCCACCATGGTCCTTGCTCAATACATTGAAATGAAAGGAAGGGACTACAGATATTGACACTTGGAGGCTTCTGACAAGATTTAAAAGGGACACGTGGTAGTCTCCACCGCTCTTAGAAACAAAGTATAATGTGCCTCGACAGACGACACTTGGTAGCTTCCACTCATCTTTTTATTTTGTGTACCCCTTGGTTAAACCATTCATTGAACCATTTTTTTGCTACTTCTTTCCTTGACTGAGGCTGCCTTGAACCTTTGAACCCGTGAACTCGTTGAACCTATGAAGCGGTTCAAGATTCAACGGTTTGATTGATTCACTCTTTTGACTTGGCTGAGTCTTTTTGATATCTTTGAACCAAGTGTGTTAAACCATTTGGACATTGAACCCATTGAACCAAAATGTTTCAAGGTTTAACGGTTCAATGGTTCAAGCCTTTGAAACTCATTAAGTGCTCGGAGCTATGGAATCTTGGAATGGTTGAACTTTTGACAAATGGGCTTAACTCTTGCTGATGACATTGAAAACTTTGAACCCATTGAACCCGCTAGTACCTTTACCAAAAAGTTGAGAAAATGAGGAAATTGAATGCTCAGAACAAATTTTGAAAAGGGGAGAGACAATTTTGGTCACGCAGGACCAAAATAGTTCATATGTTGTCCCAAAAATGAGAGAGTTATTTTTGGGGACAACAGATGGCTCCAGTTGGGGAACTTCCATTAGATGAAAACTTGGAAAAGTTGAAGGGAGTAGAAACCAGAATCTCTAGTGCCTTGAAGTATGCCATTGGGCTATGGAGTCATGATACCCAAAAAGAAAGGTTTCCAAAAAATGAAAATGAAAAGCACAAAATAGAAACAAAAGACTATACAAATATACATATGTACAAGGGAACTCATCTGATAATTCAAGAGTTGAAGTGCTTCAGATGCTTCCCATTATGAGGTAGAGAAAAGAGAGTGCCATCTTGATACTTCAACAAGAAACTATTTTCACCGTTGACCTGATGAATAGTAAAAGGGCCCCTCCATAGGGAATCAAACTTTCCATGCATCCCCTTTGGTTCTCTTCTCTTATCCCACAGTAGGACTTGATCTCCAATCTAGAAATTATAGGTCTTTGCTTTCTAGTCGAAGAGCTTCTTCACCAGACCTTAATGGGCAACAATTTGGTCCACCACTGCAATTCTCTGCTCATCCAGCTCAGTCAGGCACATGATCCTCTTATCAAGGGCACTTTCATACATTTGATCTTAAATTGCCTTAGCTAATTTCAATGCTGGCAATTCCAAGGTGATTGGTATCTCAACATTGATACCATAGAGAAGTTGGAAAAGAGACATACCAATTACTCTCTTTGGTGTAATTTTGTCTACCCATAGAGCATCAACTAATGATTTATGTCATGTCCTTTGGTTATCATCCACTAGCTTCTTGATGATAGTCACCAAGTTTTGATTACTTGATTTAGCCTATCCATTCCCTTGTGGAAAGTAATCAGAAGAGTTGGAGAGTGTAATCCCATAGTAGAAATAGAATTGAGTAATCTCTTGGGAAGTGAAACAAGTTACATTGTCAGTGACAATCTTGGTTGGGACCCCAAACTTGGAGATGATGTTCTCTTTGAGGAAATTGCATACTACTTCTGAAGTAGCATGTTTGGTTGGAACAACTTCCACCCATTTGGTGAAGTATTCTATTGCTGTAAGGACATAATCATGTCCAACACTTGAAGATGGGTTTACAACACCAATAAAGTCAATTCCCCATTGTTGGAATGGATCCTCTATGACCACTGGCTTGATAGGCAGGGCAACTAACTTGGGTCTTTTAACAAACTGCTAACATAGTTCACACTCCCTAACCCACTTGTATGCATCTTGAAAGAGAGTCAGCCATTAATACCTAGCTCACAAGATCTTATGGGCAGTCATAGGAGCAAAAAAATGTCCCTCATAGGCCGAATTGTGGAAGGACTTCAGAAGTCAGCTTTGATGCTCTTTGTCCACACAGCGAAGGAACGTTCTATCAAGGCTCCTCTTGTATAGGTTATTGTCCCATAGGACAAAATTAGCAGCTTTCAGCTTGATGGTTCTCCTTTCTTTATAAGATAGGTGAGCAGGACACTCACCATAAGTAAGGAAATGAGCAATACCTGAATACCACTTGTTCGTGGTGGAGACAAAGAGGACTGTTGGTGTGTCTTCCACCTCTGATTTTTCATGCTCTATTCCTTTTGACTTGTTATCAACAATTAGTTGGCATAGCCCCTTTCCATGCACCAACTTTGTTGGCTTGATGACCAAATCAAACTCCTAGATCTTTACAACCCAATTGCCTCTTTTCATCCCAAACTCCTACCGAGTCAGTATGGATTTGACCGTGGTATCAGAAACCAAGGCAGTAGTGTGTGAATTCAAGATGTAGAAGTGGAAATGCTTCACTGCCTTCACCACTGCATAAGCATTCTTCTCCATGTTTGAGTACTTTATCTCATGAGCCTTGAGAGGATAGCTCATGAAGGAAATGGGGGATTCCATACCTTCTTTATTCTATTGAACCAGAATTGCTGAAAGCATGTGTTCTAAAGCATAACTATAGATGGTGAACTCTTTGTCATAGTCTGGACAAACCAGAATTGGGGCGTGGGTGATGGTAGTCTTGATATCCTCAAATGCCAGCTTGACTTCTTCAGTCCAGCTGAAGGTGGCCTTTCCCTTCATCATGTCTACAATGTGCCTAGTCTTCTTAGAAAACTCAGGGATGAACCTCTGTAAGAAATTCACCTTCCCAAAGAAAGAGTAAACAACAGTCTTAATTGTGGCAAGGTAAGCTCTTGGATAGACTTGACTCTATTTGAGTCAATTCTTAAGCCCCCTTTTGACACAATGTGTCTGAGAAGTTTCCCCTCTGTTTTTCCAAAGACTGACTTCTTGAGGTTTAAGGAAATGCCATTTTGGTGGCAACATTCTAGCACTTGTTGAAAATGGTGCACATGATTTGGGCGATGCTTAGAGAAGATGGTCAAGTCATCAAGATAAACTACAATGAACTTACCCATATCATCCTTAAAGGCAAGGTCCATTTCTCTTTAGAAGGTGGTGCCAACATTTATCAAGCCAAAAGGCATCCTTTTATATGCAAACATGCCCCAAGGTGTGGTGAAAGTAGTCTTATGCTGGTCTGCCTCACCAACTTCAACCTGATTATATCTTGAGAAGCCATCTTGCATTGATAACATCTTTGAACTTGTCACTATCTAAAGCACTTGATCCATGATTGGCAAAAGATAATTATCCATCAAGGATGCCTGATTCAAATTTCTAAAATCCACACAAAGGTGAATTTCACCATTCTTCTTCCTTACAGGCACTATGTTTGCAATCCATGTGGAATGATGGATTGGAAAAATTATCTTATAATTTAGCATTTTGTGTATCTTAGACATAATAGTACCTGATATTTTTGGATTATACTGCCTAGACTTTTGCTTGTAAGGTGTCGAATCAGCCTTGAGAGAAATGTCATGTCAAATTTCATCAGGCCTGAGTGACTTCAAGTCATCATAGGAGTATGCTAGGACATCCATGCATTGTCTAAGCAAAGTGGTGAACTCGAACCTCTTCTTAGGAGTACATCATTTCTCGATGTTCACCATCTTGGGATCTTCCTTGGTTCCCAGATTCACTTGATCAAAATCCTGGGAGGAGCTTGAATCTGTTTGCTACTGTTTGACAAACCTGTCATGTTTGTCAAATAGTTTCTCAAGGGAAACCAGGCCTTTAGGGATCTTATTCCCTTTAAGTTGCAGGAACTCTTCATTCGTGCTTGAACTTGATTCTGGGGTTGGTCCAGGCTTTTGAGGTTCACTACCTTTGAAATGCAGTCATTCATAGCTATCCTTTTGCTCTAAGAAGGTAATGATTTGGTTTTCATTGTTGAACACTTGTCAATGAATGGAATTATTAGGCACACTTGGTCGAAAGACCAGCTTAATGGTGTACCTGTCTCCTTTAAAGTCTAGGTGGGGGACCAAGAGAGTAGCTAAAATAGCTAGTGCATCTGCCTGGTCATTGAATTCTCTAAGAATGGTAGAGATGCTGAAAGCATCAAAGCTTTCAATTTGGTCCCAGACTAGATTGTGGTAATGATGCAATCTTTCATTCTTGGTTTGATACAAGTTTCTCACCTGACAAACCACTAGTTCGGCATCTCCTTTGGCATGAAGGAGCTTCATGCCTTTGTCTCGAGAAGCCCTCAATCCAAGCAATAGAGATTCATATTTAGTTGTGTTATTAGTGTTGCTAAACTACAACTTGTAGGATGAAGGAAAAATATCTCCTTGAGGAGATATCAACACAACCCTGGCTCCTGAATCAGTGGAGGAGAAACTGCCATCAAATTCAAGAATCCATACCTCATTTGATACTAATTTTCCTTTGGATTCTTCTTCATTCGGAGGAGGAGATTCCTCCACACTTGCATTGGACTCTACCAATTCTTCTGCTATTTTAGCTAAACACATTTCCAAGTTGTCACTTATAGGAGCTTCATCAGATGCCTCATGAACTTCATCCATGGACAGAAAGTAGTTACCCATGCCTGAAGATTCAAATAGAATTTGAACTTCAGGTGCTGAGGTTTGGGTAACCACATATTTCACTTCTTTCTCAGGGAGTAGCCTCTTCATAACACCTTTGACTGGAATCCTTGCCTTGGATAAGTCCATACTCAATTCACCACCAACATCCTTATAGAAATTCTACCCAAGAAGGATGCAATATGATGCTGGGACATCAGCTACCAAGACAGTCATCTTGATTCTTTTGTTTAAGAATGCTACAAATGCAAATTGGGCATCTTTAATTTGTCCTAGCAGAGGTACTTGCTTGTTCTCCATCGAGAATAATCTGCCAAAAGTCTTGGTCAGTGTGAGGTCAAGGGATTCAACCACTTTAGCAGGCATGACATTGTCTAAAGCTCCAGAATCAATGATGTAATTGTTTAGCTGACGTCTATTTATTAGCAATGAGACATAGAAAGGTTCAATCCTACCAGGAGCAGCAGGAGTGGTAATGACAAGATTGTTCCTGGTGGGTGCATTCCTAGGGGGATCATGTGTCACTTTGGGAATTACTTGTTTAATAGGGACATTCTAGTTTTTAACACATTGAACTAGTTTGTCTAATTGCTCAGAATAGGACTACAATAATTCAAATTCAGACATTTAAATTTTAGTTTTCTTTATATGGTCAATGATATCAAATGTTGGAAATGAACTAGGTACAGAGGATGGGAGTTCATCCTTTTGAGTTTTGGAAGGGGGAGAACTAGACTACAAATTTGAAGTTGAAGGTGTAGAAATGTTTGGAGTACTTACCTTTCTAGCAGTCACCGGGTCCTTTGGCTGGAATGGCAGAGTGGTCCCACGCTTAGCAATTGAAATTGATGGTTAAGGTTGCCCCTCTATCTTCTCTTTATCAGCTTGTTGAGCTAATTGATTCTTGGACTGGGTGAATACATCATATGACCCCTCAGTTGTATTGCCTTCACTTCTAGGTTCATCCTGATAGTTCAAGAAACCAATATGGGAGTCACTAACTAATTCTTCTTCTTCCTCAGTGAAGATATTAGTGTCATCTTCAAGATTCAACTCAGGCTGGAATGAGAAATTTGATTTAGCTTCAAGATATCCAATTGTTGAGTTATTTAGAGGTGCCTCAAGGGAGAGGTTCCTCTATGGAGGAAGAAGGTGATTATGTTATCCTTGATTCCTGGCAGCATTGCCTTGGTATGCCTAATTATGAGATGTCCTCCTGAGCATATCTCTATATGCAGGGGTAGATGACATCCCTTACACCATTTGCTTTCTGAGTGCTAGCACTTCATTTTCTAGCTTTTGTACCATTGGGTCAGTGGTGATTATAGGTGAGTATTCATAAGATGAAGAGGATTTACCTTTATTAGGGTCGCTCATTATCTTTCTTGCCAAAATAAGGTCATCTTCTACCTTAGTAGCCAAGTCCTAAGCAACAACAAGGTCTATGTGTCTAGCCCATCTCAGCAAGAAACTCACTTCAGGCAGCTGTGAGTTGATGAAAAAACACTTGAGATTCAGAGGTATCAACTGGGCGATCATGGGAATCCTATGCCTTAGCTTGTCAAACCTAGAAATTAAGTCCCTCATAGGTTCATGGGGCTCCTTCTTCATCTGTGTGAGCTAGGCTAACAAGGCATGTGCATCTTTTGCAGGTTTAAACCTTGCTTCAAACTTGGCTTTAAGTGTGTCCCATTCAGTTACTGACCTAGCCTGTAGATGGTAGAACTAGTCTGCAGTAGCACCTTCTAGCGTTTCCATGAAAAGCCTGACTATCACGTCCTCAAATTCCACCCCTATCATAATGTAGGCTATGCTGAAGGCTGTAATGTGTTCATCAAGATGAACTTTCCCATCACCAAGGAATTTGGGAAAATTCTTCCTTGAACTACATGAAAGCTCATGCAGAGGTGGAGTTAAATTTAGTAGACCAAAAGAGTTACCCCAGGGGCCTTGAGCCATGATTTGGTTATGTAAAAATGAGATCACAAATTTGGGTGGAGAATGGGTAGGCAAAGCTCTACTAGCAGCAAAAAAAGAAGGTCTCGCTTATGTTGGTGACCTGGGAGGGCTAGGAGTAAGACTCCTAGTTCATTGAAGGTGAGGTTGTGGAGGAAATAAATCAAAATTAATTTGCTACACCAAATCAAAAGTAGGGTCAACAACACTTTGAGATTTTTGGCTTCTGGTATAACATGGAGTTGCCAGATTGTAGAACAAAAATGGAAAAGAGCAAGATCTGCTTCAACTGAAGTTTGAAACTTCAAACTACGTGTTCTTCCCTAGTGGAGTTGCCAAAAACTGTTGGATGAATATTTTGTCAACCAGCTAATTGATGAACAAAATAGGTCTCTTCAACCACAACATAGGGAGATTGGTTGGCCCAGTGTGTAGGTTTACTACATCAGAGGTGGACAAATCTCTCCTCTCAACGAGGGGAGGTTCCCTATAAGTACATAGGATCTATATACTATAATTATATGCAAAAAATAACACTTAGGGGTAGGATATACCATCCATCTCTCTTCTTTTAAAGATGATGTTCACAAACAAAGGATAAAATATTGGTGAGAACACTGGAGGCACTTCTCTTCTTTTAGAAGTGTTCTTGCAGGAAACAACATGATTTTCTTTCAGGTATGATAAGTGACTAGTAACTAAGGGTGTAGTAACTAGTAGCCTGAGATGTAGCACAAAGTCTCCACCTTGATTGCCCAAGAGTGAGATACGAAGGAAAATGAGGGCACAAATTTGTCCCAAGGTCCTTTACACAAAAATAAAAAGAAAACACACTAAAGGCAATTGTGGGGGCACAAAGTCTCTCCACAGTTGGCTTCAAGACACCTTCCTGATTACTTTCACTAGTTCTGCTTTCCAAATTAAATAAACAAGAACACATTTAGAAGATAGACATAATAAAAATCTCCTAAAATGATACAAGCTATAACAACACAAAGTTTGCAAACAACTTGCTTTTTCATTCAGGTAAAATGATATGAACAATAATCTGAGCTCAAAGTCTTAGTATTCACCTTTTGATTTGGGTAGAGTTTTGATTTTGGTAACGGGAAGATCTCCCTTAAATGATATAAGAAATTACATTATATAGAGACCAAGGGAGGCTTGGCACTTTGTCCCATGGAGTGACCCATGCTGCACATTAATGCCTTGGATGCATTTTTGGTTTTGTTAGGGAGAGCCACACTGGAGCAGGGTGGCTGCCTTAAATATGGCATGTTGATTTATCTCTATTGTCTTCTCTTGAGCCTGAATAACTCATTTCATCATTTACTACCTGCATAGCTATCCATGTTGCCTTTATGCCAAAGGGGATAAACAGGCTACACTTTCAATGCTTGTAGGCCCCAAAAACCTACCTGGTGGACTGTTCCACCTACTGGAAATTACTCCTACTGAGTTTCCCTCTTTGTCTCTTCTTCCTTTTGGCTCTAGTCTTCAGGTCTTCAAATGCATTCAGGTCTGCCTTCTAAGCCTACAAATATCAATTAGACACTTTATTGCTGCAAATTTGACATCCACGGGTCTTTCATCTTTTGAAGGTTAACGGCTAGTCGGTCATCCTACTTTTGAAGTTTGTGGGCTTGTCATTCTTCTCAGCAACTCCTTTATGTCTTTCTTGCTTGTTATGGTTGCTTTCCACTATGATGCGGGTGAGGACATGTGGCGGCATCTGCGGCTTTGAAATAAGCTTATTGGAATAAGCTTTGAAACTTGTTAGAGGTTGGAGGCACGGATGCAGACACTTGGCAGCTTCCACTGCACTTTGAGGCTTGACCTTTCCCAAAGGGAACTTTCCCTTTGAGGTCTTAAATAGGGTCTATTTATGAGTTCAAGTGTCCCCCCGCAAGGGAACCTACCCTTCGGGATCCTCCAGGTGGCCTTCAGGCTCTAATTTCTTTAGTTAGGCTCGACCCTTTATCTCCTTCAGACAAAATGTCTGAAGGAATTCCTTCAGACAATTTGTCTGAAGGAAATATTTCCTTGGCTTTGCATTTCTACGTTGAGAGTGTTTCATTCTTGACATGTGGCACCTTTGGCTACTTTTAACAAGTGACACATGGCACCTTCCACCAGAACAGGTGAGGACACATGAAAGCATCTGCTTAATTTAGAGGAGCTCTTATAAACCTTTGAGAGTCTCATAGATGATGACACTTGTCACATCCCATTTGTTTTAGTCACTCACCTGGGACCCACCACGGTCCTTGCTCAATACAGTGAAATGAAAGGAAGGGATTGCAAATATTGATACTTGGAGGCTTTTGACAAGCTTTAAAAGGGACATGTGGTAGTATCCACCACTCTTAGAAACAAAGTATAATGCTCCTCGACAGACGACACTTGGCAGCTTCTGCTCATCCTTTTCTTTTGTACACCCCTTGGTTGAACCATCCATTGAACCATTTCTTTGCTGCTTCTTTCCTTGACTAAGGCCGCCTTTAAACCTTTGAACCCGTGAACTTGAACCTATGAAGTGTTTCAAGGTTTAATGGTTCAATCAGTTCACTCTTTTGATTTGGCTGAGTCTTTTTGATATCTTTGAACCAAGTGCATTGAACCGTTTGGACGTTGAACTCATTGAACTGAAATGGTTCAAGGTTCAACAGTTCAATGGTTCAAGCCTTTGAAACTCGTTGACTGATCGGAGCCATGGAACTTTGAAATGATTAAACTTTAACATTTTGACAAATGCACTTAGATCTTGCTGATGACGTTGAAACCTTTGAACCCATTGAACCCATGAATCCCTTTACCAAAAAGTTGAGAAAATGAGGAAAGTGAATGCTCAGAACAAATTTTGAAAAGGGGAGAGATAATTTTCGTCACGCAGGACCAAAATAGTTCATATGTTGTCCCAAAAATGAGAAAGCTATTTTTGGGGACAACAAATAGATTAATGGGCCCCTATCCATGTCAGATGTAGTTTTCATAGTCTATATTTATATCATGGTCATGAACAAGTCCTATGACTGCACACTATAGTTCATTAGTGTTGACATCTCACCTTGTTCACACTAAGGGGGTGAATGTTAGGAATTATAAGATTCACATAGATTGATTGTGAGTGATTATATCATCTATAATAAAATAATAACATATTGTATTATTAGTGAGGTTAGTTATGAGTTAAAACAACCCACTTAGTTAGGGAGTGAGTTATGAGTTATTATAAAAACTCATCTATTTTGTATGAGTGATTATAGGATATAGGAAGTATGAGTCTTATATATGTGTGTTATGTATTATTTCAAGTTAATACAAATGAAACATTATTATGCATGTATTTGTCCCAACCTAGTTCGAATACTATCAATAATGAATTAGATTCGATGTATTTTATTAGTTGAATCAAGTAGAACACATGATATAAATAAATAATAAGTAAGCAAGTAAACACAAATGCTCATATTAATTGAACCCTTAGTGGTAATAATTGATACTCATAGAGTAAAATTGGTTAATATTCTTGGTCCTTGAGTTTAAATAGCATCAATCTTAAAATTTGAGAAGGGGACATTTCATCCCATGATTGTTTCATCTCTTTTTCCTATCAGAATGATTAATCCAATAGTCATTTTTTGGGTGGGTCACAAATTGAGACCAACATTTCTAGTGCTAAAAGGAGGATCATAATGTTTTCATTTATTCAATCTTTTTGACCATTATTGTTTGTTAGTTGTATTTTAATTTTTGTCTATTTGAAAGTAACTTGTACCCCACTTTAAGGATCATAAGGTCCAGATTTAGATTCTTGTCCCTTATTGTTTCAGTTATTGAGGCACAGGATGAACATAAACATTAGAGATAGACTTATTATACATATGTTTCCAATTTTTACCTATCCCTAATTTTATGAACTCCATGGCTATAACCATGTCTTGCATGGTGAATTAGCCATAAATGTCCTAAGCATTCAACATGACTTCCCATATGGGGATCCTTTTGTGTTTCTTCCTAGATTTTAGAATGAAAGCATAAGGAATGTTGAGGAATATATTATTGCTTATAAGTCTACTATGTGTTTAATCCTAAATTGGTTTCTATATTAAGTTATATAGGGTTAAATGGGATAGAGATATCCTAAGGTAAAAGGGTGATAAAATATCTCTAAAACAAGCCAATTGGGTGCTAAACTCAGATATCAACATATGCTAAATTCATTAAACAAAGATAGGATAAAAATAGCAATTACCACTATGTTAAGTATGGAATTAACAAATAAGTAATGTACTTAGTATTTTTTATGTTAATTTAGTTATATATTTAGAACAAGTAGGAAGTAGACTAGAAGATGATTATGAAATAGTCATTATATTCTAGATTGAGTGCCTTTGGAGCTGTGGGCATTAATTTCAGCCCTAGATAGTTGCATTGATGCTAGTATCTAAACTTGATACAAATGTCATGTATATAATACCTAATATAAAATTATATAACCACCTTGATACTTTTGGGTTTGACTTCACCTTCATTCTAGTGCATTCAGATCTAGGTCATGGACTGTCGCTCCTTATAAATTTGTAAAACCCTAGTTCTTCATCTTCATAGTGAACTTGGATAAAAATGGGTTAGTGAGCACATAATGTTGAGCTAGCCCCAAAATCCCCTCTATCAATGAGTGTTGCCTATATAGCTAATACTTTGAAGAGGGCCTCAGACTAATGTTGTTCTCCCCTACATCTTAGATTGTGTGTGAATCATGCAATATGTGC
Organism: Torreya grandis; assembly: GCA_037957365.1. Taxonomy (NCBI): domain Eukaryota; kingdom Viridiplantae; phylum Streptophyta; class Pinopsida; order Cupressales; family Taxaceae; genus Torreya; species Torreya grandis. Next base: position 2,065,943 of record JARHVA010000878.1, on the reverse strand, counting down.
AAAGTGAGTACAACAACGACCTAGATTATAACTTAGAAAATATAAATCTTGGGATACTCATTTAATAATTCAGACCTATGTATTTGTTGCCCCTATGAATGATATGAAAATAGGGAATCTTTTATTTATCGAGTGATTGATTGAGTGCTTTAATGAGTCACCTTAGGTATTTTGAGTGTCTGCTAGGTGAGGAATTAATGAGGGTTGATATTGTATTTATATCAATACTTTTTGATAATTAACTCACATTAAAACACTTATGATAACTATTAGAGTATGTTTTATTTGAAAATTAGATGACTTTATGGCATTGGACACTTGTGTTGGAGCAAGACACTAACATCGACATAGGTGTCTATCTTAAACACTAGTGTCCAGAGAGCAAGAAAGTAGGTACAAACTAAGAATTTATAGAAGTGGAAGATAAGTAAGTTATAAGCATTTTGGGAAAGATAAAAGGTTTGGTTCATCAACATAAGACTAGTCATACTAAGATATAGGCCAAGGGGCACAAGATAGAGCATATGTAAGACTTTAAAAAATGAGAAAGGTACAAAACTAAAAAGGAAAACCAAGGTCTAGGTTTACCAAGTGTACAAGACTAAGGTGCTATATAATCCATAAAATAGTATATAAATGTTCCCTCCCTTTAATATAGTACTGAAATTTATAGTTTAAAGGAAAGGAATGCATACCTGGGTGTATATAACAAACCTTGGCTTAGATTGAGTCCAACTTGAGTGCTTTTTCAACGACTGACTGACAATCAAGAGTATGTTACAATACATAATCAATGAAATAATATGGAATTGAAAGTATTTGAAAATATTGAAATTAAAAGAACAAGGTCTATGAGTATACGTATGTATTGATGTAACCACCTTTCCTATTGGCACGTTGATTTGAAAGATGTATCATTATAAGGATATGAAACTAAGAATAAAACACACACATATATAAATACATAAAGTGCATATATAGAAGGAGATAGAGAGAGATATTATAAAAACATGCCCCAACTTTGGAGAAAAGGTGGGTTGCCACTCGATAGTTGAGATTAGCTCAAATGTGTAACCTAATCATACTTGTAACCTAGTTAGCATGAGTGAACAAAGTTAACTCATACTATCAAATTGGTAAGGTTGGATGATAAAATCAAGTCTAATGTAAAAAAATAGAAATATTGAGTGATTTAATCACTTCAACCATACCAAAATTGAACTAGTTATTACAATAGATTACCTCAATATAATCTGTAGAAGGGCATCATGAATATTAGTGCATAAAAGTACAACCTAGTGGGTGATGACATTACTTGAGAGTGTTTTTAATTTTGAAAATAATTTATATTTTGAAATATTAGGTGTGCATTATATAACATATGCACCTTAGATATGTCTCATGCTGAAACTATGTATAACAATGGTACCAATGCGTAGAATTTTCTCATAACTATGAATCTAAATTATATATTTGTGTGATTTATCCAATTCAAAAACTGTGCAAGTGTGGAGAGCATGATTCCAAATCATTTCCCCACTATATATAGAAAAAATTTAAAATTTAAATAAGTACTAATGTGGAGGATATATTTACAAAACATGCTCCCACTGTAATATAGAGATGTCAAATACTAAATAAGTATGGAAAACATGTTTCTAAAGCATATCCCCACTGAATATGAAATTGTGAATGTGTGGAATCCATACCTATATGACATACCCTTACTAAATATAAAATTGTGAATGTGTGCAATCCATACATATATGACATGCCCAACTGAATTTAAAAGCTGATATAAGTACCAAATACTGAATTAATGTGGAGAACATGCTTACAAAGCATGCCCCCAATGAATATGAAAACTATGACAAATGTGAATAGCATGCCTCTATGACATGCCCCCACTTGAGGTGAGATAAGAATTAAAAATGTTAGTTACTTCATCTCAAAATGATAAGACAACTATATAATCTATGAATGGAACAATGTAGCATTTAAAATGACATGTCTAGGCAAATATAACATTGAAGCACATGGAATAATGTGATCACATGAAGAATTAAGATGCATGATAAGGATCATGGAAATGTATATATAGTAATATTATAATCTCAACAATAAAAACAAGCACACATACAAGATCACTCAAAATCAAGTCAACAAATAATGGTCCAAGGAGACCACAAACAAGGGGTATGTTCAAATACTGCACAATCAAAGGGATATGACTTAGAAAAATGTCCATAAAAGTAAGGATGACATATTCAAATGTCCAAATAATAAAAAATTATATATTCTAATTTCAAAGAAAGCACACATAGGCACGAGGGTCACAAACAAAGGAGCATATTTAAATGATCAAAAAAGAAAGACAATAGCAAGGCAAGGAACTCAAAGAAGTGCATAAAGGAAAGCATAAGCAACCAACATAAACATATCATAGTAACCCATGGATCAAATGTTTTAGCAAAAAATGTTAAGTGCATATCATATCAAGTACCCTATGAAAGATATAATCATGGATAAAGGCATGTGTAACTACATAAATGAGCTCAAAACATGACAATGACCATAAAATTATATAACCTAAATGTATCAAGATCAAATAAGGTGGATGCCCCTAATATCCTAGTCATGAGTAGAGGGAAATCCCAACATATAAAAGTGCATAGATCATGTATTTGTATATGCCTATATCACACTCAAAAGATGCATGAAACACACACATATAAAAAATATTGATATGCCATCTACTAACATGAAACCAACAACATAAATGCTAATGAGCTAATAAAAAATTTAAATGTTTAAAATATTTTTCTATTTTTGAATGTTTTTGATTTTTTGGTATTTTTGGGATATTTAAAGAGACTACTCTAAATATCTCATCTAATGGATAGTCATAGGTATCTCCCTACTCAGTTCTTAACAATGTTAAGATGGATCTTTTACATTGTCATTTGATAAGTTAAAAAGATACATAACATGTTCCTCCTCGCATTTTACATGTGTAATATAAGAAGTAATTCTATCATTTTGAATATGTATTAATTTACCTTCATGAGAAAAGGAAATACCTTTCTAATTTTGATCAATTTTTTATTCCATTTGGTATAGAAAAAGAGTTCCTAGTGTAAGTGCATATGGATATGTTGTAGGCACAATCCAAACCTGTGTTTGACATGATTTAGGACCACAAGCAATTGGTATTATTATATTTCCCAAAGAGTCTTTCCAACCTCCTTTATTTTGTAAGGTATTTAGATTAATGTTAATTTATTGTAATCATCTTACATTTCAAGTTGTTTTTGTATACACACAATATTTTTATACTTTATCAATTAATGATGCTTTCTCTCTTACAAAAACCCATTGAGTCTCAATCTCTCTAAGTGCATGCCTTAAAAGGTGCACTAGAAAAGAGGTAGATAGACCATTGGTGCTTCACAAGATTATTGTTCCTTATACCACCATTTCAAATGAACACAAGTCCCTCCTATACATTTCCCTAAATTTTGACACCTACCTTACACACTTCTTAAATAAATTCATTGCCTCAAATATCCCCTACCTAAGATAAAACTTATTTTACTATCCTCTGAACACAATCAAATGGGATAACCCTGTTTTGGGAAATGATCATGTTATGAGACTAAGTCATCCTAGCTAACTTAGTTTGGGGCCTAGCTTCTCTATTTTATAAATAATTAGCTTGATTATGTAAGAAAAAAAATTCAAAATGGTTTAGAGTTATATCCAACTATATATACACATCCTTTAATTCATTTTTAGAGAGATAGATATAATCATTCATTTGTGCTTCTGCTTATCTACCATTCTACTTGAGGAGTCATTGATTAGGGTTTTATAATTCCTTTGGAGAGAAGAATATTGTCTTGTGGGTAAAGTATTTTAGATGCATAGGAGAAGTATTGTGGCCTAGAGATGATCTATCTTTGTTATACTTATAAACTAAAACAACCTATGTCAAAGCACCATTGGCTAAGGGAGAGATTACGGCTCAATGGGTTCATCTTCAAGGTAATTATTCCTAACTCTCACTCCTCTTTTATTAGTAGATATATTTACATGTATTGGATTATGCATGTATTTATCTCTCCATATTTAGGATTACCTCTACATTAACTTGAGTAGAGTTATTCTTTGCATATTTAGTTTTATGTTTATTATCCCCTATTTATACCACAAGCTTTAGTGAACACTATATTATATTTACATTACTTTACTTTTATTTTATTAGAAATCATAGGGCCTAGCTAGGGTTACTATGTGGTATTGCTTGAATAGAGGTTTTATAACCCTCTCTAGTGATATTGTATGGTAAGAGACCCATTAGATAGGTTTAGTGGATCCATATTAGTCATGACCCTGATTGTTTAAATGTACCAACAAGTAGAAGGGATAGTTTAATTTATCTTCTCTAAGTTAGGATTGATTTATAAATGAGATTCACTTTCCCTTATATAAATTATAGTGAACCTTAAGTGAAATAATCCTTTTAAGTTTTCTTTCATGCTTTCATTTATTATATATTTCATTTTTATATCACTAGATCAAATCTATCAACTTAAGATAACATTTTGTGCATATGTTTAACACAGTCGATTTGATCAACTCTGTTTGGATTTTTATAGGTCATCATCAACTACAAGTAATTGGATTGATCTACACAACTGATTTCACTTCTTTGCATACAAGTTTTTAGACTTAGTTGACTTAGTTAATTATATTAGTAGGTTAAAAATATTCATCTGGATGACATAGTATAAAATAAAAAAATTAGCATCTTTAAAATCATCAGGTTCATTCTCACCAATGTAGTCATTTATTTCCTTCATTACAATCTTATTTTTCATAGTTTTCAGTCTATAAAAATGTAAATCTACAGTAAACTAAGTCAATTAGATAGACTTAGTTTTACAACTACTTCTATCACTAGAGACTCAGTTAACTTGTTTAACTATGTTTCTTTATCCCTTGTTTCAATAGACAAAATCAACCCATATAATTACATTATGTACTATTTTTATACTCAATCAACTCGATCGACCTTGTACTCTCCAAGTAAAATAATTAACTCATATTGATAGTAATTAATTCATCTTTCATTTTGCTACTTGTTTGCCTAGAGTATCACACATAGGCTAAATAGGAAGGTTCAATTTATCAATTTAGTCACATTGATTTTATTTTATTCACACATTTCCAAACCAAAAAATATCAAAAAACATTAAATAAATTCTACCCAAGTTCTACCTACTTAGATTTCATCACCAAGGGGGAAACCAACTCAGTTTTTTAGCTGAGTATAAACACGCGGTTGATGGTATATATTGGTAAAGTACCCAACACCCTTATCAATGCAAGATTGTGAAGTAAGGGGCTAGGCCCACATACCAATCCATTAACATCATCAATAAAAATCCATTTCATCCTTTAAAAAATGAAACCATATTTATCTTACCTTTCTAGTTCCTTTCTAAAGCCAAATGTCCTATCAAATTTATTTCTAAAACTATATTTTAAAAAATTTAGAAATGACCACATAGATTAGCATTTTTATTTTTCAACATTGCTAATTTATCTTTGTCAATTGTATGTTATATTAAAAAACTTATATTGGATAGCATTGGTATAAGATTTGTGTTGTGTACCACAACTAGATCAACTCAAACAACCTAGTTATTTGTGTGTTTATTTCAATTTCTCTACTAATTACCACTAGATCATTTAGAGTCATAACTATCAAAACCTATATTTACCATTAGAACATATTTGACATAATTAAATATGTCTCTTTTAGTTTTCCTTGCTATAAGACATAGTCATATTGTTTGACCTAGTCTCTCACAGGCTGGTCAATTTTCCCTTCTACACGACACAGTCACCCTATTCAACCCAGTCTCTTATAGTTTACTTGTCCTATTTACCTTCAAAAAACATTTAATCTAACCAATTATGTGTCTTGCATATTTTTAAAAATTTAACCATATGCATAACACAATTGATCTATTTGATTATGTCTCTTGTAGCCTATCCTACTCATTATCTTGCAGAATAGTGTCAACTAGTTTGACCAAGTATCATACTAGTTTATCCTCATTTTTAAAAGTATTATCTTCCCTCCCTCATCAATTTTTTTTTTTTTTGATTATAATATAAAATAAAATTAAAAAAACATGATGATTTTTACCAATCCCAATAGGTTTCCTAAAACACATTTGGTGGCACCTAATATGGATCAAAGCAAAGTTCATGTTACCACCCACACTACCAACTATGGGAATCCTCTTTATTATTCCTCAATACTTAATGACTTATTTTTAATAGAATATTAATGTGAATTTATTATGAATCATGACAAGAAATTTTATAAATAACATTGAAAGTACAAAAATGAAAATAATAAAGAAGTTAAGTTACCTCTTAGGGTGCAAACCATAAGTTGAGAAAATATTTTAAAGTGAGAAACTAAAATATCATATAAAAACCCATGTGATATTATTATAAGGATTAAAATCAAAATATATAAAAGTACAATATTGAATCAAAAGCACAAGAGAAGAAGAGAGAGAGCCATGAGATTCTTTTGAGGAAAAGAGGAGAGGAAGGGCTCTTCTATAGAGCTAGAAAAAGAGAATGGGAATTACATGGAATCCCATTATGACCTTGAAATCCCCCTAAGTGTGTATTACTTGTGTATTAATCCTTTAGAAAGTGAAGGGAGGTGTGTTCCATGTGGAAGGAGAGTTACATGCAAGTAACTATAAATTCAACAAGTGGATTAGGGAGGTGAATGACACCTCATAAAGGTAAGAGTAAAGTGTATTTATAAATACAATAAATAAACACATAATTAAGACTTAGGATAAGTCTATAAACCTAGAAATGACCCAAATAAGGTTAATTCTCCAACATAGAGGTAAGGATCCCACAGTCATCTATAAGCTCATGATGAGACCTCATATAGGAGAACCCCATTCACCTTCACCTAGATTTTCCCAAAGATTTGGGGTAAGCCCTTTCTTTTCATCCACACATTTTCCCTATGTAACATATCCTTCTCACACTTTGACACCATCCTCTATGTCTTCTTCTACCTCCATGCCAAATATTTTTAGAAATATGACAAGTTTAAAATTTAGTGGGGATCTTCAAAATACTCACATCCATACCCATGTTACTAGTGCATCTAATTTTAATAATGCATCTCATGCTAATAATTCTTCTTATGATACTAATGCATCTCAAGATACTAGTGCTTCTCATGTCACTAGTATAATGCATACCAATAACTCATCTCACACTCGTAGTACATATTAATATCTTAATACCTCACATAACACTAATGCATCAAATGTTGCTTCTATTAGCCAAAATAGTGTTTAAAACAATCAAATTTTATTATAAATGCTTAACCAAATGCATACATTTCAAACTAATAATGTAAATCAAATTATGTAAATTCAAAATCACCTAATACATATCCAAAACCAACCCCACCATGATCAATGGGGATCACAAAATCCTAATGCCACCCACCACCCCTTAGGGATTCACATGGTAACCTCTTACCTCAACCCCCACTTATAAAAATAAACTATCAAACATTTACAAAATTAACCTATAGTGCCTGAAATTGCCAACATCAACATAGGAGGTATCACTCCCACCATCACTTATAAATGATCTACGAACCCTACCCTACATTTAAAAAAATTTGGAAACCTTTACAAAGATTGGGTTAAGCTTAATACTTTCATTTACACTAAAATTTTAGCTTAGAAGACTTAGTTATGCTTTAGATTGGTATAAACAAATTAAAACCAATTTCATTACTAGTTTAGAAGACTTAGTTAATTCATTGGTTCAAGAATTCCAAACTAGTGATCTTCCCAGAAAGAGCTCATCATTTGTAAACAATTTGAAACCAAAATGACATAAGTTTTCATCAAATGATGGAATTTTTGTCTAACAAATTTGAGCATAATATGGTAGATGAAAATATATTCCACTTATTTACTAATTATCTTCACCCTAAATTACAATATCGTCTTAGGAAACTTTCTCCAAAAAATTTGGAAGAGGATCTTGACCAAGCCAAATGCCAATATTTACTCATACGTCAATTTGAACCTCCTCAACCTATAATGGGAACTCACATGCTTATCAAAAATAAAAACTATCATATAACCAATGATGGTGTTACATAAACTTATGACATTATACACACCATCTAGGCCATTGATCCAAATAACACAATGGAACATGTCTATTCACCTAAAAACAATTCTAATCATAACCCCATATTTCCTCAAAATAATCATACTAATGTGCACAAATCATTGTCATTATAAAAAATTTAAAAACATCTTACCATACCTTTACCATGAGATCTTGACCCAACATGACCCATTAAAACATGGTATGATCCAAATAAATTTTGTTGGTTTCATGCGAGTTGGAGCCATTCTCATGAGACTTGTAGACAATTAATAAATCTTGCTATGGAATTTATTTTAGGTCCCAACTTTGACCACGAATCCCTTATATAAAAACTTCAACAAACTTATGACATAACACTTAAATCTCATGAAACTCAAATTAAAAATCAAGCTTGAAACCAAGCTAATGCTCTTTTAACTATCTACAAGGATCTCATTCCTAATCTCCAAGACAACATTGATCAACCTACACCTACTACCAAAAACATTAAAATTATTATATACCTTAACACCAATGATGAAAATGTGGTTAACATGACTAATATGAGGAGAGTGGTTTCCTATATTGATTCAAACACAACACCTAACCATAAAACCTCTTCAATATTTGACATTATTCAAGACACTTTCCCATCCCATCTCATATAATTGGGGCATTAGGAACCAACAACCATAAAATCATCACCCCAAATAACACAAACCAACCATACCTCTCATACCATTGATATAACTTCTAATCTTTCACCTTCCATACCTCAAGATAACATCCCTCAAATTTTAAACATAATTTCTTCTACTCAACCACAAGGAACACCTAACAACATAGCCACATCACCTAATGTAAATCAATGTACTTAAAACCAACCTAAACTAGCCATACCTTATCAACATAAGTGTCGTTGCACATCCAACCCCCTCCAAAAGATCTATAACAAAACTAGGCACCTTTATCCAATAATCCTCTCACAAGTTATGATGAATGGGATCCTATCATGAAACTTTCCTATATCCCATCTCAAATTACCTTCCTAGAGCTTATGAGAAATTCCCCTCACCATCATAATTGCCTAATGAAATAATTGTTCCAAATGAACATCCCTCATCCTCCTCTTGTAAGACTAAAAACTACCTATTCTGGATCTAAAGATAATATTCTTCAATAATGTGAAGAGATGTCTATCCATGTTGATGAAATAGAGGACACTTCTCTCTCAGTTAATTTCCCTATCTCTTCTATGATTCTCGACAAGATATTGCTTTGTTTGGATGACCCTCTTTATTCATTAGCGTGTAAATAGGTGATATCCAAGTTAAAAATGTTTTAATTGATGAAGGCTCATAAATTTATGTTGCTTCCTTTGAATTTATTAAAACACTTGGATAATCTGAAAGTAACTTTAAATCCACATGTAGTACATGTAAAGGCTATGACAAAAGATAAATGCCTCCTTTAGGTTGTGTTTGGCTTCCCATTACCATTCCTCCTATCACTGTTCATGTGAAGTTCATGATATTAAAATTTCCACTTTCTTAAAATATATTACTCAGTTAACTTTGGATTCATTGCATGAGAGAAATTATTTCATCCACTTGCCAATATGTCAAATTCCCTTAAAATAGTGCTATATAAAATATTCAAAGGAACATGAATCCTTAGAATTTTAAACAATTCCAAGAATGAGGTATCTTTAAAATACTCACCATTAAACCTATTGGTTGAATATTTTGTCTATCAGCGTACTGGTAAACAAAATAGGTCTAATCAGCCAAAGTAGGAAGATTAGTCATCCAAATGTGTAAGTTTATCACATCAGAAGGAGACTACTCTCTCCTCTCATCAAGGGGAGGTTCCCTATGGATATGTTATATATATGTATAAATAGAAAATAATACTCAAGGGTAGAAAAATCCATCCATCTCTCTTTCTTTAAAGATGATGTGTGTAAAACAAAGGAAAAACTCAAGGGAAATGACAGACAGTACTCCTCTTCTTTTAGAAGAACTGTTCAGCCAGCCACAAGAATACTCCTGGAAATAAAAGTAGAATGTAACTAAAGATGTAGTAACCAGAAAATTGAGATACAACACAAAGTCTCCACCTAAAATGCTCAAGAGTAATATACGAAGGATAATGAGGGCACAAAGTCTTCTCAAAGTCCTTTACACAACAATGAAAAGAAACACACTGAAGGCAGCTATGGGGGCACAAAGTTTCTCCACAGTTGATTCTTCAGGACACCTTCCTGACTAATTTTACTAATCTTGCTTGTTAAATTAATGGAACATAAAATATATCAAGGAAAAAGACATAAGAACAGTTTCCTAAATAACAAAGATATCACATCACAAAGTTTGAAAAAGTTCCTCGCTTTCTTATTCCAATAACAAAATATGATCAACAAACTGAGCACAAAGTCTCAATGATGCCTTTTAATTTGGGTAGAGTTTCATTCAGATTGTCAAAAAAGAGAGATATTTACAATGAAAGAAAGTCCCTTATATAGCCACTTCAAGAAGGACTCGAGAATAGTAATACATCATGATGCGTTGGGAACTGTTAGGAAGACTGGCTGAAACTTTGGGGCATTTTACCCATTTGATCTTCTCAATGTCAATAAACAAGCCACACAATTGAAAAATTGCAATTTTCAATGTCCACCTGGCGGTCTGATCTTGTCTTCATCATTCCTCCTTTTTTGGTTAATTGAATCGGGTCCTGGATTCATTTGTTGTTCTGTCTTTCCTCACTTTCAGTTGGTTTTGGTCTTAAATTCGAGGAATGCATTCAGGTCTATAAATTCAAAGGATCAACGGCTATTTCATGGACTTTAAAATTGACATTTACATGCCTGTCGATGTGCTCTCAATGGCTAGTTCACTGTCTTGAATTTGATGTCTTCGAGCCTGTCAACCCTTGGTCCTCTTTTAGCTTTGTATTCTTCCAGATTGGACTTACCCTTTCAGGCCTTGATAAATGACCTGTGTCGAGTCAAAATAGCCTTTTACTTTGGCCATCGAGAGTCCCCCGCAAGGGCACTTGCCCTTCAGGGTCCTTTGGCAGCCCTTAGCCTTGGCAGTTCCCGCAGATAAATCCCTGAGCTTTCTATTTGAGTCTCCCACAAACTATCCTTTGGGAAAATTCTCAGGTGTTTTCTCTTGTGGGTAATTTTTGTGAACATTTGTCCTGCAGAAAATTCCCATAGACAATTTGCCTGGGGAAAATTTCCGTAGACAAAAGTCCGCAAAAATTTGTTTTGCAAAGTCTTTGACTGGTCTTTGGATTTTTCGTGCCTGCTGCCACTTAGAATTCTTTCAGGCTTTTTGTCCGAAGGAATTCCTTCAGACAAAAATCTGAAAGAATTATGCCTTAGCTAATTTTAAATGCCTTAAACGAATCTCTGGAAGAATTACCTTTCGAGCTTCTTTGAAAACGACCCTTTGAAAGGGTGCTTTTATTGATTAAGTGTCCTCTATAAGATCACTTGTCCTTCGAGAAGTTTCCTTTTGCATTGAATTGCCCCTTTGAACTTTGGCAATGAACCATTCCATTGAACCAAGATGTTGAACCAATTGGTTGAACCAATCAGTACCAAAAATGGTTCAAGTCGATGGTTCAAGCCAATGGTTTAATGAATGAACTGACTAAATGAACTAAGCATTGAACTTGCCATTATGAACTTGCCTTTGAACCATTTCATTGAACTAAGGCTTTGAACCAAAATGGTTCAAGCCAATGGTTCAATCGAATTAACCGACTAAATGAACCAAGCGAATGAACCGAGTGAATGAACCTGCTGTTGAACCTGTTCGTTGAACCAAGACGTTGAACCAAGTTTTGGTTCAACGGTTCAAACAAAGCTTTGAAAAATGTCTTTGAACCTGCTGTTGAACCTTGAGACATTGAACCAAAGGATGAACTGAAGGAATGAACCAGCTGAGTGAACTATTTGGTTGAACCAAAAGACGCTGAGTGAAATAAAGCATTGAATCGCTTGGTTGAACCAAGCCATTGAACCGTTCCTTTGGTTGAACCCATCGTTGAACTTTGAACCCATTGAACCCTTGAACCAAAGTGGTTCAATGGTTCAATGGTTCAAGCTACCTTGATTTGGTTAAGTGTTTGGAATCCGATGAACCAATTGCAATGATTGAACTTTGAACCTTGATGAAGTGCTTAACTCTTGACAAAGATGTTGAACTTGTTAAACTTTGAACCCGTTGAACCTTTGAACCAAAGTGGTTCAATGGTTCAATGGTTCAAGTCTCTTTTTGCACTCAGATGCTTGCCGATGAAGATTTTCAACTGAACCAAAGCTCTGAACCAATTATTTAAACCAAAAGACATTGAATCAGAGGATGAACCAAATGTTGAACCTACTACTAGTGTTTGCCGATGGATATTTATGTTTGAACCAAGGATCTGAACCAATCCCAGAGAATGACTAAGTGTTGAAAACTGATTCTTTTGATTGAAACTGCTTGCAGAAGCCTTTGAACTTGTATAAATGAACTTGCCTACACAGTCCATAGACTTCTCTTTCTGCTGAAGAGTCTGTAGATATTCTGAGAAGCTTGGAAAATGAGGAATTTGAATGTCTAGGATAAATTTTGGCAATGGAAGAGATAATTTTGGTTTGTAAGACCAAAATAGTTCAAATGTTGTCCTAGAAATGACTGCTATTTTTGGAGGACAACAGCTGGCTCCAGTTGGGAAACTTCTATCAATTGCAAAACGAATTGAAAGGAGTAGAATCCAAAATTTCTAGTGTCTTCATGTGTACCATTGGGATTTCGAGTCATACTACCCAAAAATGAAAGGCATCAAAAAGAAAATAAACAAAACCGAATAGAATTAAAATTGTACAAATATACATATATACAATAGAGACAATGATCTGATACTTTAAGAGTTGAAGTGTTTCAGATGTTGCCCATTATGGGGCAGAGAAAAGAGTGTGCCATCTTGGTATTTAAATAAAAAGCTATTTTTACCAATATGTTGATGAATTATAAATGGGCCTCTCCAAAGGGAGTCAAACTTTCCATGCATCCCCTTTGGTTCTCTTCTTTTGTCCCACAACAGGACTTGATCCCCAATCTGGAAATCACAATTTTTGGCCTTTTGATCAAAGAGTTTCTTTACCAGACTTTGATGAGCAGCAATTTTGTCCACCACCATGGTTCTCTGTTCCTCCAGCTGAGTCAGACACATGGTTCTTTTGTCAAGATAACTCTCATATGTCTGATCGTCAATGGCCTCTACTAATTTCAAGGCTGGTAACTCTAAGGTGATTGGTATCTCAGCATTAATACCATAAAAAAGTTGAAAAGGAGACATACCAATTGCCCTCTTTGGTGTGATCTTGTCTACCCATAGAGCATCAACCAATGCTTTATGCCATGTCCTTTGATTATCATCTGCTAGCTTTTTGATAATAGTTACCAAATTCTTATTATTGGACTCAGTTTGTCTATTCCCTTGTGGAAAATAATCAGAAGAAGGAGAAAGTGTAATTTCATAATGAAAACAGAATTGCATAATCTCTTGAGAGATGAAACAAGTGGCATTATCAATAATAATTTTGAGTGGAACTCCAAACCTAGAAATGATATTCTCTTTGAGGAAGTTGCATACAACTTCTGAAGTAGCATGCTTAGTTGGAATTGCTTCTACCTACTTGGTGAAATAATCAGTTGCTACAAGGACATAATCATGTCCAACACTTGAAGATGGGTTTATTGTCCCAATAAAATCAAGTCCCCATTGCTGGAAAGGTTCCTCTATGATTACTGGCTTGAGAGGCAAGGCAACCAACTTGGGTCTTCTAACAAATTGTTGGCAAAGTTCACATTTCCTCACCCACATATGTGCATCTTGGAAAAGAGTTGGCCAATAATATCTGGCTCGCAAAATTTTGTGAGCAGTCACAAGAGAAAAAAATGACCTCCACAGGCCAGATTATGGAAAGATTTCAAAAGCTGTGTTTGTTGGTCTTTGTCTACACAGCGAAAGAAAACTCCATCTATGCTTCTCTTGTACAGGCTGTTATCCCAAAGGCCAAAATTGGTAGCTTTCAACTTGATAGTCCTCCTTTCTTTGTAAGACAAATGAGTAGGACATTCACCATAAGTCAGAAAATAGGCAATACTTGAGTACCATTCATTGGTAGTGGAGACAAAAAGGATTTTTGGCGTATCTTCCACTTTAGCTTCTTCACGCTGTGTATCTTTTGGCTTATTATCAGCCATTAATTGGCTTAGGACTTTACCCTTGACCAGCTTTGTTGGTTTGATATCTAGATCAAATTATTGGATCTTTGCAATCCAATTACCTCTTTTTGTGCCAAACTCCTGCTGAGTTAATATAGACTTGACTGTAGTGTCAGGAACTAAGACAGTAGTGTGTGAATTCAGAATATAGAAGCAGAAATGTTTGACTACTTTTACCAATGCATAGGCGTGCTTCTCTATTTTTGAATACTTCATTTCATGGGTTTTGAGAGGGCAACTCATGAAAGAGATGGGGGATTCCATACCTTCCTTGTCCTATTGAACAAGAATCACTGAAAGAGTGTGTTCAAATGCATAGATGTATATGATGAAATCTCTATGGTAATCTGGACAAACCAAGGTAGGGGCATGAGCAATGGCAGTCTTGATATCTTGAAACACTGATTTGCCTTCTTTAGTCCAACTAAAGGTAGTCTTCCCTTTCATCATGTTTACAATGTGTCTTGTCTTATCAACAAATTCAGGGATGAATCTCTGTAAGAGATTCACTTTTCTAAAGAAAGAGTGAACAACATTTTTACTTGTAGGCAAATTTAGCTCTTGAATAGACTTGACTCTATTTGATTCAATCTTTATGCCTTCTTTGGAGACAATGTGTCCAAAGAGTTTCCCTTCTATTACTCTAAAAATAGACTTCTTAGGATTCAAAGAAATACCATTCTGGCGGTAGCACTCTAGCACTTGTTGTAAGTGGCGTACATGATCAGATTGACGCTTTGAAAAGATAGTTAAGTCATCAAGATATACCACTATGAATTTTCCAATCTCATATTTGAAAGCCATGTCCATAGCTCTCAAAAAAGTAGCACCAGCATTTATTAAGCCAAAAGGCATTTTTTTATATGTAAATGTACCCCAAGGTGTGGTGAATGAAGTTTTGTGTTGGTCTGCTTCACCAACTTCAACTTGATTATAACCTGAGAAGCCATCCAACATTGATAACATCTCTGACCCTGTTACTATTTGAAGCACTTGATCCATAATTGGCAAAGGATAATTATCCTTCAAAGAGGCTTGATTCAGATTTCTAAAATCTACACAAATGTGGATTTTGCCATTTTTCTTCCTTACAAGCACTATGTTCGCAATCCATGTAGAATGATGGATTGGGAAGATAATTCTAGCATTTAACATTTTTTGTATCTCAGACATAATAGTACCTAAAATTTTTGGATTATATTGTCTGGATTTTTGCTTATAGGGCATTGAATCAGCCTTGAGATGAATGTGATGGCAAATTTTATCAGGTCTGAGAGACTTCAGGTCTTCATAAGAATACGCTAAGACATCAATGTATTGATGAAGCAAAGAGGTGAACTTGAATCTTTCTTCAGGGGTGCAACACTTACCAATGTTGACCATCTTGGGATTTTCTTTGTTGGTCAGATTTACTTGATCAAATCCCTGAGAGAAACTTGAATTTGTTTGCTATTGTTTGACGAATCTATCATGCTTGTCAAATAGCTTCTCAAGAGAAACCAGGCCTTTGGAAATTTTTTTCCTTTCAGCTGTAGGAATTCTTCATTTATATCTAAACTAGATTCAGAAATAGATTCAGACTTCTGAGATTCATTGCCTTCAAAATACAACTATTTAAAATTGTCTTTTCATTCTAGGAAAGCAATGATCTGATGATCATCATTGAATATTTGCCAATGATCAGCATTGTCAGGAACACTTGGTCTATAGACCAGCTCAATGGTATACTTGTCTTCTTTGAAATCTGAATGAGGAACTAAAAGAGTTTCTGAAACAACAAGTGCATCAGCTCTGTCATTAGACTCTCTGGGTATGGAAAAAATATTGAAAGCATCAAAGCTTTCAATTTGGTCCCAAACCAGGTTGCAGTAGTGGCGTAACCTCTCATTCTTGGTTTGATATAGATTTCTCACTTGACAGACCACTAATTCAGCATCCCCTTTGGCATGAAGAAACTTGATGCCTCTTTCTTGAGTAGCCTTCATGCCAAACAACAAAGATTCATATTCAGCTGTATTATTAGTGTTACTGAATTGTAATTTATAAGATGAAGGAAACATATCTCCTTGAGGAGATATCAAGACAATCCCAGCTCCTGAACCAGTAGAAGAATAGCTACCATCAAATTCTAGAGTCCAAATTTCATCAGACACTGACTTTTCTTTAGACTTTACTTTATCAAAAATGGAGAATCCTTCTTGGTCTGTACTACAGCCTGCCAATTTTTTTGTTGTTCTTGTTGAACTGATTTCTGAGTTGATACTTTCAAGTGTTTCATGCACTTCATCTGTAGATAGAAAATAATTACCCATACCTATGGATTCAAAAAGAATTTGAGCTTCAGGGGCTAATGTCTGAGTGACCATATATTTTGCTTCTTTTTTAGGGAGCAATCTCTTCATCATGCCTTGGACAGGGATCCTTGCCTCAGATAGATCCATGCTTAATTCTCCTCTCATGTCCTTACAAAAATTTTGTCCAAGTACAATGCCATAAGATATTGGGACGTCAGCCACCAGAATAGTCATCTTAATCCTCTTGTCTAGAAAAGCTGCAAATGCAAATTGGGCATCTTTGATTTGCCCCAGTAATGGTACTTGCTTATTCTCTATAGAAAAACATCTCCCAAATGTTTTGGTCAGTGTGAGACCAAGAGACTCAGCGACTTTAGCAGTCATGACATTGTCAGATGCGCCTGAGTCTATTATATAGTTACTCAGCTTATGGCCATTAATTAACAGGGAAACATAGAAGGGTTCTATTTTTCTAGGAGCAGCTGGAGGAGTAATGACCAGATTATTTGGAATAGGCGTGTTCTTTGGAGAATCAAGAGTTAATTTTTTAGCCTTTTGTCTTATAGAGATGGTTTGATTTTTAACATATTGAACCATCTTATTCAGTTGATCTGGATTAGACTACAAGTATTCAAATTCAAACATCTGTATTTTTGTCTTTTTGACATGATCAATTATGTCAAATGGCTAAATTGAACTAGGTACAGAGAAAGGTACTTCAACTTTCTAAGTTTTAATAGGGATGGGAGGTGAGCTGGTTTGTAAATTAGGAGTAGAAGGTGAAGGTGAAATATATGTATTTACCTTTTGGGTGATGACCAGATCTTTTGATTGAAAAGGCAGAGCAGTCCCACGTTTAGCAATTGTGATTGCTGGTTGAGGTTGTTCTTTTGTCTTTTCTTTATCAGCTTGCTAGATTGATTGGTTCTTAAATCTGGTAAACACTGCATATAATCCATTTGAAGCTTCTCCTTTGCTTTTGGGTTCATCTTGGTAGTTCAGGAAACCAATGTGGGAGTCGCCAGTTGATTCTTCTTGATTGTCTTCAATGATATCAACATCATTTTCTTGATTCAATTCAGGCTAGAAAGAGAAATCTTATTTTGCTTCAAGGTATCCCATTGCTGAATTGGTTGGAGGACCTTCCAAGGCAAGTTTTCTTTGTGGGGGAGGAAGGCGATTTTGTTTCCCTTGGTTCCTAGCAACATTACCCTGATATGACTGATTTGGGAATGTCCTTCTGTATGTAGGAGCATAAGACATTCCTTGAGCCATTTACTTCTTAAGACCAAGCAACTCATTTGCTAATTTTTGCACCATTGGATCTGTGGTGCTTGTAGATACAAATTTAAAAGATGATGAAGCTCTATTTCTATTTAGATCTCTTCTTATCTTCCCTGCTAAGATGAGATCATCTTCTACTTTAGAGGCCAAAAGTTGAGCTACAGCGAGATCTATTTGACCAGCACATCTCAAGAGGAAACTGACTTTAGGTAGCTGAGAATTAATGAAAAATCATTTGAGATTCTCAGCTGTAGGTCGAGGAATGATAGGAATTCTATTTCTCAATTTTTCAAATTTGGATATGAAGTCTCTCATAGGCTCATATGGCTCTTTTTTCATTTATGTAAGTTGAGCCAAAAGTGTATGTGCATCTTCTGCAAGTTTAAATCTGGATTCAAACTTAGCTTTAAGATTATTCCAATCAATCACAGATCGAGCCTGTAAATGGTAAAACCAATCTACAGTAGCACTTTATAGTATTTTAATAAAAATCATGACTACTACATCTTCAAATTCTACTCTAATCACTCCACAAGCTATGCTGAATGCTGCAATGTGTTCATCAGGATGAACTTTCCCATCACCATAGAATTTAAGGAAATTCTTTCTAGAATTGCATGGAAGTTCATGTAGAGGATGAGTAAGATTGAGAGGACCAAAAGCATTACCCCAGGGGCCTTAAACTGCCATTATAGGATTCTGAAAAGGAGGGATAACAAATCTCAAAGGGGTAATTATAGGCACAGCTTTATCAACAACAGAAGTAGATACTTCGTCTAGTAATGGAGATCTGGATTTAGTAGGAGGGAAGCTCTTGGTTCATTGGAGATGAAATGGTGAAGGAAACATATCAAAATCACTTTGCTGTACCAGCTCAAACACAGGGTCAACGATACCTTTAGCCCTTTGGCTTCATGTATACCTTGAATCTATCAGATTGTGAAACAAAAATGGAAAAGATTTGACTTTTCTTTAGTTTGAAGCTTGAGGCTTTAAACTGTGCATTCTTTCCCTGTTAGTGTGGAGGTGAATGAATAGGCTATAAATGGATAATGGGTATTTCCCCAACAGAGTCACCAAAAATTGTTGGTTGAATATTTTGTCTATCAGCGTATTGGTAAACAAAATAGGTTTGATAAGCCAAAGTAGGAAGATTTATCATCCAAATGTGTAAGTTTATCACATCAAAAGGAGACTGCTCTCTCCTCTCATCAAGGGGAGGTTCCCTGTGGATATGCTATATATATATGTATAAACATAAAATAATACTCAAGGGTAGAACAAGCCATCCATATCTCTTTCTTCAGAGATGATGTGTGTAAAACAAAGGAAAAACTCAAGGGAAATGATAGACAGTACTCCTCTTCTTTCAGAAGAACTATTCAGCCAACCAAAAGAATACTCTTAGAAATAAAAGCAAAATGTAACTGAAGATGTAGTAACTAGCAAATTGAGATACAAGACAAAGTCTCCACCTAAAATTCTCAAGAGTAATATACGAAGGACATTGAGGGCACAAAGTCTTCTCAAAGTCCTTTACACAGTAATGAAAAGAAAACACACTGAAGGCAGCTATGGGGGCACAAAGTCTCTCCATAGTTGATTCTTTAGGACACCTTCCTGACTAATTTTACTAATCTTGCTTGTTAAATTAATGGAATAGAAAATATATCAAGGAAAAAGACATAAGAACAGTTTCCTTAATAACAAAGATATCACAGCACAAAGTCTGAAAAAGTTCTTCGCTTTCTTATTTCAATAACAAAATATGATCAACAAACTGAGCACAAAGTCTCAATGATGCCTTTCAATTTGGGTAGAGTTTCATTTAGATTGTCAAAAAAGAGAGCTATTTACAATGAAAGAAAGTCCCTTATATAGCCACTTCAAGAAGGACTCAAGAACAGTAATACATCATGATGCATTGGGAACTGTTAGGAAGACTGGTTGGAACTTTGGGGCATTTTACCCATTTGATCTTCTCAATGTAGATAAACAAGCCACATAATTGAAAAATTGCAATTTTCAATGTCCACCTGGCGGTCTGATCTTGTCTTCATCATTCCTCCTTTTTTGGTTAATTGAATCGGGTCCTGGATTCATTTGTTGTTCTGTCTTTCCTCACTTTTAGTTGGTTTTGGTCTTGAATTCTGGGAATGCATTCAGGTCTATAAATTCAAAGGATCAATGACTATTTCATGGACTTTAATATTGACGTTTACATGCCCGTTGATGTGCTCTCAATAGCTAGTTCACTATCTTGAATTTGACATCTTCGAGCATGTCACCCCTTGGTCCTCTTTCAGCTTTCAGCTTTGTATTCTTCTAGATTAGAATTGCCCTTTTGGGCCTTGAGAAATGACCTGTGTCGAGTTAGAATAGCCTTTTACTTTGGCCACCGAGAGTCCCCCGCAAGGGCACTTGCCCTTCGGGGTCCTTCGGCAATGCTTTGCCTTGGCAGTTCCCGCAGACAAATCCCTGGGATTTCTATTTGAGTCTCCTGTAAACTATCATTCAGGCAAATTCTTGGGTGTTTTCTCTTGCAGGTAATTTTTGTGAACATTTTTCTCGCAAAAAATTCCCGTGAATAATTTGCCCAAGGAAAATTCCTGCATACAAAAGTCCATGGAAATTTGTTTTGCAAAGTCTTTGACTGGTCTTTGGATTTTTCGCGCCTGCTGCCACTTATAATTCTTTCAGGATTTTTGTCTAAAGGAATTCTTTCAGACAAAAATCCTAAATAATTATGCCTTAGCCAATTTTAAATGCCTTAAACAAATCTCTAAAAGAATTACCTTTTGGGCTTCTTTGAAAATGACCCTTCAAAAGGGTGCTTTTATTGATTAAGTGTCCTCCGCAAGGGCACTTTTCCTTCAGGAAGTTTCCTTTTGCATTGAACCACCCCTTTGAACTTTGGTGATGAGCCATTCCATTGAACCAACCAATTGGTTGAACCAATTGGTTGAACCAAAAATGGTTCAAGCCAATGGTTCAATGAATGAACCGACTAAATGATCTAAGCATTGAACTTACCATTATGAACTTGCCTTTGAACCAATAGTTGAACCATTTTGTTGAACCAAAGATTTGAACCAAAATGGTTCAAGCCAATGGTTCAATCGAATGAACCAACTAAATGAACCAAGTGAATGAACCATGTGAATGAACCTGCTATTGAACTTGTTCGTTGAACCAAGACGTTGAACCAAGTTTTGGTTCAACGATTCAAACAAAGCTTTGAAAAATGTCTTTGAACCTACTGTTGAACCTTGAGACGTTGAACCAAAGGATGAACTGAAGGAATGAACCAACTGAGTGAACTATTTGGTTGAACCAAAAGACGCTAAGTGAAATAAAACATTGAATTATTTGGTTGAACCGAGCCATTGAATCATTCCTTTAGTTGAACCCACCGTTGAACCTTGAACCCATTGAACCCTTAAACCAAAGTGGTTCAATAGTTTAATGGTTCAAGCCACCTTGATTTGGTTAAGTGTTTGGAATTTGATGAACCAATTGCAATGATTGAATTTTGAACCTTGATGAAGCGCTTAACTCTTGCCAAAGATGTTAAACTTGTTGAACTTTGAACCCGTTGAACCTTTGAACCAAAGTGATTCAATGGTTTAAGTCTCTTTTTGCACTCAGATGCTTGCTGATGAAGATTTTCAACTGAACCAAAGCTCTGAACCAATTCTTTGAACCAAAAGACATTGAATCAGAGGATGAACCAAATGTTGAACCTACTGCTGGTGTTTGCCGATGGAGATTTATGTTTGAACCAAGGCTCTGAACCAATCCCAGAGAATGACTAAGTGTTGAAAACTGATTCTTTTAACTGAAACCACTTGTAAAAGCCTTTAAACCTGTATAAATGAACCTGCCTGCACAGTCCGTAGACTTCTCTTTCTACTGAAGAGTCTATAGATATTCTGAGAAGCTTGGAAAATGAGGAATTTGAATGTCTAGGACAAATTTTGGAAATGGAAGATATAATTTTGGTCTGTAAGACCAAAATAGTTCAAATGTTGTCCCAAAAATGACTGCTATTTTTGGAGGACAACAAAACCCTTACCTAGCATTCCATTTTAAGAATCCCAATCTTGTAACTACCCTATCATCTCTACTAGATTTTATAATGGTCATCTAGAATTAATCAAAAATCTTCCACTTAACCTCTTAGTCTCCAATGATGATGAACCAAATGAGATAATATTAAAAATCAATTTTTTTGATATCTCCCCTAACATCATCACTCAACTTACTCCTTCTCTTCAACCTCAATCCTACCAATAAGCTTTTGATAAAATACCAGTTACATTAACTAAAACTAAACATTCCATTCATCATGCTTCCTTGACTGATAAAATAGTTAACACATGTACTATCAACTTACATACACTTGATTAGATGACCCATTTTTAGTCAGATTCATTCAAGATATATATTTTTAAGTTATTAGGTATTGTTCTTCTTTATTTTAGTCTTTCAGTTCTCTTCCTATTGTTCCTTATATTATAACACTTCATGTTAGTTTTTACTCTACTATTCACATGTTAGAGATGAAACACACATGTATTATGCCTCCAGTCACAATGGAATCTCTCTAGAGTATGATTATGAATCATTCCTTGATAGGACCCTACCATTTTTCTAGATATCATAATCCGTCCAGCTTGCTTCCCTCGTAGATGTTAGCTACCATGCTTAGACCCACTGAACAACCAACCATACATACAAATGAGCCTAGTTTAGTTTCTACTTTAGATTCCCCCTTCCTTGGTGATGGAATTATACCACTACCTAAGTTTAATCCTTTACCCACACAATGGGAAGATGACCTTATTTTTATATTCATAGAGTTGTTGATCATTAGACCAAGGATTTTCACCTACATCAGTAGCTGTAGGCTTCTTCCTTTGCTACTTTAGCTAGTAGACCTCAACGGTATACTAATATATGTATTTTCTACTTCTATGGAATAAGTAACCATTCCTCCATTCACTACTAAAATCTTAGGCAATACATTGACACATTATGATCAGTCATTTCCCAACCCAAAAATAAGACTATCCCACCTCCCAACCTAATTCCAGAGTACATCTTTAAATATGGGGGAGTCTATTATCTTTAGCATTAGTAATCTACCCATCATACTATTAGGTACTGAGGGCTTCAATATTATCTTAGATATTTCCCATAGTCCACACCAATATTAGGTATTACTCCTACTACAGGTCACCCATACATGAAGACTCCTCCTTCTCTGCCAGTTGTGCCTCCACATAGATCCACAAATACCATTCAATTGAGATACCTATTCCTCAAATTGATTATCCCACATAAGAGGTATCACATGGACATCAATCTTATTATACTACACCTATTTTTAGGTATAGATGATATGGAAGGAAGTCTTTTCATGACTTTCTATTAAGATTGATGAGTTTCTAACTAACATCAAAATTTAGCTAAATAGGGATGTGTCAGATGTTATGGATGACATTTGTGGTCAGATCTATCAATATTATTGAAACAACATGGTTTTATCTCACATTATTTATCATTATATTACATGATTTGTATTGGATTTGTGTTTCAATTATATATATTATATTTTTGACTATTTTTTAAACATGATTTCACTTATCTCTTTTACATGAACCATCATATTATGCTTTAAGTGTTTTACATGGTTTCATCCTCTCTAACTTTCTCTTATGGATTATTCTCATTATTTTCATGGATTCAAACTTATGGTTATGGTTTCTATTCTTTCACATGGATTCCTTTATTTTCTCTTTGATAAGTGTTTACTATCTTTCAAACTCAAATAAAGATAATTATTATGACGTGGTCATAAAACCCTCATCCTCTTAGTATTTTATCTTTACCATATGATCAGTTAGCAAACATGACTTCTCATTGTACTACTTATATACACTAAAATATTTGATCTCCCTCTTTCACTTTTTTCTTTTTCACATACTAAGCATACATATGGTTAAAACTTGAGATTACATAATAGTTCATAGGTAAACCTAAGTTGTTTAGTCAGTCATATATTTGGTTACTTAGTCTCCTATAACCATAGTCTAAATTTCCTCTGTGTGTATCAATTTGATCACTCATATTGGTTATTCCAAATCTATATGGAGGAGGAATCACAAAATCCATAAAAAAGTTAAAAGCCAAATCATTTAAACAAAAGGAAATGATCTAAAAGGCAAAAATCCAAAATTATAATCACACCAAAAGACATGATATATTATTTTTAGCACATATATTATCCCTAATTGAAGCTCAAATTCCACAATTGGCCTCATGATAGATCTGAGGTCCAGTGGGGTGTGGTAGGCTAGTAGATGGGGATAAGAGAATAAAACAATCTAATTTATCGCACAATTACCCAATCTTCATAGTATACCAACGAACCTGTAAGGGGTCCTGAGGAATGGGGAACATATTATGGGAAGGTATGTCCATTTTAATTTCCTTATTTACATAACCTTCATGAGTTGATCTTAGTATTCCACCTATTTTCCTATACAATATTGTGCTTATTGTGAGAAGATATCCTTTGTATTTTTATGGTCACTAGCCTCTTAGTTCTTTCTTTCTTACTTAGTATGCCTCATGTTTACTAAGGTTTTTTATAAATGCCCATGTCATGATTTTTACACTCCCTATTCAATTATAGAAATCCCAATATTTCTCCTTGATGAATATTGTTTTGTTAACCGATCATACCCCTACAGGTTCCCTTTGTGAGTTGTAATATAAGACCTTGGATAGGACCAGGCATTCCTCACAAAATATTTCCTTATTTCCCCCCTACTACCATTCACCTCATTTATGTTCTCCTTATGAGCTATAATATAAAACCTTAGATAGGAACAAACATTCCTCATAAATTAATACATTAAATCCCTTTAATTGGTTCCAATATTTGTATCCACCTCATTGGTGTTCTCTATGTGAGGTTCAGTGTAATACCTTAGATAGGACCATACATTCCTCACAAAATATTCCAATTAAATTTCATACTATGACCAAGTCTCAATAATATTAAACACTTAAAATTTGATATAATTTGTGTTACATTATCATTTACACATCATTTACATACTTCCCATCTTGATTTAGTATGTTTTATGCTTAATTAATAAACATTTCACTTTATCTTCTTATTTTTTGATTACGTGTAATTTGACAACCATTTTATTAAATTTCAAATATTTCCCATCTTGATTTAGTATAATAAATTTTAATTAGGCTTACATTTTGTTTTTCTTTTCATAGTTCCCATCTTGATTTAGTATGATTGATTAACTTTATTATATGTTTATTTTCCTCCCATTTTCTATCACATGTTTCCACTTTATTACAACATTGTTCATACTTCCCAATTTGATTTAGTATGACTTATATTTGTTTTAATTTGGTGAAATTTTAATTATAAATGGTTTAAAACAATTATTACCTTTACTTTACCATTTTGGTTTACTATATTTATTCATCCTTTTTTTTACACATTTCCTATCGTGATATAGTGTGTATTACATTTTATGATTGTTTATAATTTTTTTAAATTATATGCTTTTATTTTTAACCATGCATGTGTGTCACATAATGCTATAAAATAAAATAAAACATACATCATATATTTCCCATATCATATACAACAAAAGTAAAATGCATATACTATAAATAAAATACATCCATCAATAACATCAATACAACCCATAGATCAAGAAATGTCCATATCAACATATATAATATGAGTCTAATAAAATATAATACAAGTATAAAATATAATGTCTACAACTCTAAGGTTGTGCTCCATCATGTATATATTGTGACTGAGCCACACTACCCATAAATGCCTGTGACTGACCCTTATGAATAATATGTTGTAATGAGGCCATCTGGGATCTCAAACCATCAACCTATTCTTATAGATTGACCACGTAGGCCTGTACATGTCCAAGCTCTATCATTGTAGCCATATGGGTAGATCACTCCTTGGTCAATGCCTGCTAGGCTTATGCCTTCCCATATCCAACTCTAGTGGGTAGATGTAGGCCATCCCCATATGTGTCTAGTCACCTAATTACCTCTCTAACTAATTAAAACTAGCTAACATATGTTGGGATAGATGGTACCATAGGGTCCTCCATAGTAGTAGTATTAAGATTCCCTAGTACACCATTTAAAATGTCTTGATGGGTGCCTCAAACTATGACACCCCATCTGAACTCCTCCTCAAACATATCTAAAAAACACAAAAACTAAATATACATTATATCACATGTATACAAATATCCAAACCATCTATCTATGCCAAGTACATAAACAACTATGCAACTAGTGATCTATCCAAAAACTTAAAAACTTAAAACATTTCTTACTAAGTTTGGTGTCACCAACCATGGTCTCCTTGTTAGCCTAATTATCAATCATTTATTATGTAGCTACCTCCATGCAAGTATAAATCCTAGAGTCACCACTCATGTGTGTCATGGTCCTCTCCTCATCTACCTCTCTATGGACTAGTTTTGTCTAGCCTCTACCATGGGATATCCATGTGTGGATACTCTCTACTATGTCCTCCCCATCTGATGGTGCCTTTGACTCCTATGTGCTTGTGGTGGATGCTATTGTTTATGTTATGGATCTATAGCCACCTCACCTACATCTGCACCCTCTACATCTAATACTATTACATTATCTATCTCAGGTGTAGCTACTCCTAGTGCTATGCTTGACCTACCCATGGTCTCATTTGATGAAGCCTAATGACATGTATCTCTATAGGTAATCTTGTACCCCCTATACCTATAGGCTCTCTAGTATGCCATGCCCAATAAACAATCACTACTAGGGGAGCCATTGTATGTGATAATTCAAACTATCTAGGTACATGAGCTATAATATGTGTCTTCATCCAAGATTTCTAATGTCCAATAATGTAAACGTACACTAATCCAATAATCATAGTATCCCAAGTTAGCCAATTGGCTATAATATTAGTATTGGTCTGCCATACAATGTACCCATGAGAATGGTCTACAAAGATAGATAATTAAGCATAACATATACTACATGATCTTACAACCATATCACCACTTGAGGTATCCTATAATTCATCCATGGGGTAACCTAACTAATTGATACATAGGAAACCTATCATATATCTAGGCACTCAATAAAATCATGGGGCCCATAGTTTTCTATTCTTGGGTTAAAATACCATACATGTCATGCATGAGTTTCACCCAAATGATAGAACCCAAATAATATAGAGCACACTTCTCTAGGATATATTAGCCCCATAATTTTGACTAAGTGTTGTCCAATTTTGGTGAGGAACCAACACAGTGCAAAAGGACCATGGCACGAAACTGATAGGCATATAATCACTATGATGCAGGACCTACAGGGTGTAAGAGGACAACAACATTAAGGAAAAAACATGAGAGGACCCAATCAAAGGGGAATGAGTTACAAGGAACCTGAGGACATAGGACTTAGAATAGTAGCAAAAGACTAGGGGAGTGCATGGGAAGCAAGAGCAGTTGGAAGAACAATTCAAACGGGTCACTCCAAACTTATTGATAGGAATTTTTTCATCAGACCACAAGGAGAGGAACAAATGATAGTAAAGATATATCATAGAGTGAGGATATATGAGGCACAAAGGCCCGAATCTTTAGGAATAACTAATTGTTAAGCACCAGGGCTCTTAGTTCATTGGCCAATTCGTCATGCCATTAATGATTGTAAACACTTAGTTAGGGTAAAACAAGTATAAATACCCCTATTTTAAATTATTTTAAAAAGGAATGGATGCTGGGATGTGATCATGAAAAACATATGCTTTTTTGGGGGTTGGCTTAATATATGAGAATAACATTTCTTGTTAACTTCTTGTTTTTTGACAAATGATGGTGTGAATTAAGTGTTGGTTTATATACCAGTTATACCCTATATGTATATGTATATATGTATACATGTATACACACACACACACACACCCACACACACACATGTATGTATGTATGTATGTATGTATGTATACATACATACACACACACGCATATACACACATATAATTATATATATATATATAATTATATATATATATGTATATATATATATACATATATATACACATATATATATATATATTTATATATATATATATATACATATACACACACACACATATATATATATACATACACACATATATACACACACACATATATATACACATATAATTATATATACATACATACATACACACACACATATATACATATAATTATACACACATACATACACACACACACACACACACACACACACACACACACACACACACACACACACACACACACACACACACACACACACACACACACACATATATATATGAACTTGAATGATTACACCGATTAAATCATCAAAAGATACATGCATAGCCCTTTGAAAAGTGGCTCTATCACTCATTAATCCAAAAGGCATTCGATTATAAGTAAAAGTGCCTCTACATGTGGTAAAAGTAGTTTTATGCCTATCATCAGGATTCACAATAATATGATTATAACCTGAAAATCCATCTAATAAAGACATCATCTTAGATCTTGAAACTTGATGTAATATTTGATCTATACATGGTAAACAAAAATTATCTTTAATACTTGCTTTATTTAAATCTCTAAAATCAACACAAAGCCTAATATCTCCATTTTTATTCCTTATAGGTACTAAATTAGCCACCCACTCAGAATATGTTACATTTTCTAAGATAACTAATGCTAATAAGAAATGATAATATTCTACGTAGTAATATTAATTGAACCTATAACTCAAAGGATCAAGGTAGTCTATTTGTGTTTTTATATAATCCTTATTTTATTAGTATAAAAAGGACTATGAACATGTTATCCAAACTATGCAACAAAACCTATAGGAACCGGTCTTTTGTTACGTGCTTCAGATGAGTACACAAGACATAACTATTGTGTGAAAGGGCTAATGCGCTAGCTCATTGGGCTAGACTTCAGCACCAACTTAGAATTATAAAAAATAACCCAACATTTTAGTTCCATTTTTGAGACTCAAAGCACTTGAAGCACAGTCATGAAAAAATGTTTGAGCATATTACGTTGGAGAATATAGAAGAATGGGTTACTAGTGTTGAACATAATTTTACATTTACTTATCTTGAGCCAAGATTTTCTACATGAAAGTGGTTAGAGAAGAATATCTATAGTGCATTGTATGAAACCTTCTTTTCAGAGGTCCTGATTCATTTACATGCAGCATATGCTCAAGGAAGATCAAGGAATCTTGAAAGGAGGTAGTCTTGGATGCTAGAACATCAAAGGCTTTTATCATGACTTAGAGCCTCATGGATGTGAGCAATAAAATTTTGGTGGAAAGGAGTTATGAACTACATTATAGAGTATATTGTAACTTCTTATTCATGCCTTGAAGAAGCCAAGTTTCAATTCCTTAGAGAACCACATGGTCGATATATTAAGTTTTTTTCCTTTAAAATTAAGAAGTTATTTGTTGATCTTGGACTTGAAACTATAACAATGGAGAGATAAAATCCTCTTGTTCATGAGCCAAACATTTGGAAGGGAAGAATAGGAGTTGGTAGAAGATTATGGGTTTAAAATGGTAGCTAACCAGTGTGCATTATGGAAATGGAAGTATGATGAATCTGGGCAAAGTATTATAGGAGTTAGTGGCATAGGAAGAGATTGAGAGAACTCAAGGAGTGTTGTTAGGAGTTGTAGGGAGGCAAAAACACATGATGATACCATCAAATTTGAGCCACATTCTATGCCACTTCTATCCTATGAAGGAGAAACAAGTTGGATGAAAAAAACTAAGGAACCAAGTTTAAACCAACTTAGTTCCCCTACCATAGTACACACTCATGTTGTTGAGTTAGATGAAGTACATGTATAAAATTAGGATATAGACAATTTGGAATTAGAAACTAAACTAGTAAGGGATATTAAAACTGAGCCTTTTAATGCTCATTTAGACTTAACACTCTCTTTCCCTCTTCAAGGGAATTATATGGCACAACTTGGGATGCCTAGTGGACCAGGCCTACAAAGATAGAATATAGGCCCCAATTTGAGTAATCAACCATCTACTATACCTCACATCATAAGCACTACTAATGGAGGCATTGGAGGTGGATTAAGAGGTGGTATAGGAAATAGTGGACTTCCTCCTCAAGGGGCTAGGGCTAGAGGTTCCTAGCAATCATCCATTTAAACACCTTAACTAAATATGGTGTATTATGAGATAATACTACACTTAATAGAGTATCAAGGTATGGAGAATGCATTTGAGCACATCCACAAATGTAAACTGATTTAGAGGGCATGGGGCAGTATATCCTCTGATCATAAGGCCACATAATTTGCAATTACACTTCTAGAGTGTGCACAAAAATGATATCACAAGTTTTACCCTTAATAAGCAGTGGTTGATTATGACCAACTAAAGACAACCTTCCTTCAAGAGTTTGACATTCCTAAATTTGAGTAATAGAGCATAGCAACGCTAAAGCAAATAAAGCAAAGACTCACTAAAAGTGTGCATGAGTATGATGTAAGGTTTAAAACTTTGTTTTCTAAATTTTCACTTGAAATTAATGCTACTCAACATTCACAATGGTTTATGGGAGGATTGTTACTTCCTTTTCATCAAACCTTGTTATAAAGGACCTTCACTAGTCTACACGAGGCTTTAGAATTTTCTCTCTGTATTGAGGTAGTTAGAAGCATTGATACTAGGATCACTCCCTTTATAGAGGCCCAAATAGCTTCAATGGCATCACAAATTGAAATTTTGATGGCCAATAATGCACATGAAACACGTAGTGGTGTTTGGTGTATAAACTATGAATCTAAAGGGCATACATGAAGAAATTATCCACGCAAGAACATCTGCACGGTACTTAAAAAAATATGTGAAATTTGTCATGAGGAACATGATGTTCAATTTTTTCCTCTTATAAAATGAGATACACACACTAAGGTGATTAACTATTGTAATATTCATGATGCATATATTCATGACACTAATGACTACCATTTGATTAGTGACATCCATGAATCTCGAGCGTATGGCACGTGCCAAACTTTAGTAGCAAATAATTAAGAAAATGTTTGATACCATGGATGAGGAAGAGGGTGAGGATGAGGATGTGGTTATTTCCCACCCAAGACCTATTACAAATGTGGGTTTCCAAACCACTATCAAAGGGATTGCCCAGATTACTTGATGTGCACTTTTTGTAAAAAAGACCGCTGACTAGAAGAGTATCCTAACTTATATGTGTATATCACCAAGGAGAGAAATGAAAAGGGCATTAGTATGATTTTAATTGATAAACCACATTGGAATTCATGCCCAACCATCCTTATAGTTCAATAGGCAAACATTACCACTCATAGTGGGGGATAGACCTAGTCGATAACTAATCCTATCAAGAAAGTACAATGGGAAGAACCATAAGCTAAAAAGTATCCTAATGTTCAACAACAAAAGGATGTACTCAAAAATATAATGTCACTCGTATGAGAACTTCAAGGAGAGATTTAGTTTCTCAAATACAAAGATGTAATGCAATGTGCTACTATGTAAAGGGAAGCTAAACCTTGACATGTGGTGCGAGATGACTTTCAAGAACTATGCACGCATATGATGGATGAGGATATCATCCCGTAGCTCAGCACTTGCCTTAAGATTCAAGTCTAATACCAAATGAGGTTCACCATCACATCACTAATCAAATTGAAGATCACCATTTAAATCACGTTCGGTGATAGGACACTCCTAGTTCCTCTACTTCCCTAGAAGATAAAGAAATAATGGTTAATGCTACCATCAATGGATAGGTAATCTGGGACATACTAATAGATACTGGTGAAAATTTAAATATCCTCATAAAGGATGCTTACTGAAATATGTCTAGTCCAGCGTTATAGCCTTCACCTCATGTCTTATTTATGAAAAATAAGACTTGTGCACTACTTATTAGGGTCCTCAAGAATGCAATGGTTGACATACTTATAGTACCATTCAAAGTGGATTTTGAGGTTCTAGAGCTAGCTGAAGCTGGTGATTACCTAGCTCTATTAGGAAGACCTTGGTGCTATGAGAATAATGCAGACTTAATCTTTAAGAAGTGGTACATTAGTTTTGGAAACACTTATTAGTGTGTTGTAATACCATTAGATCAAGCACAAGGCCTCCCTTATATAGAGCCTACCCATATTGATGAAGATATAAACCATATCTATAACATTACTATAAGTAATAATGAACAAAGAGATCCCACTCTAGATGGAATTATTTGATGGTCAGATACTCAGTCCATCTTTAACACTAGAAACAATGTGTGTAACTATTGGGCTCATGGTGACTATGACCTCACTGGCAGAGTATGTAGTACCATCAAAAACTAAGAGAATGTATCATGCTAGTTTAATAAATGACACATGCTCATTTACCTTATCACCAACCAAATCATGAGGGGACCTATTATAGGGACACCACTTAAGAGACTTGATGAGGCTCCAAGGTTCCATAGGCAAATGGAAGTTTGAGACTTCATCTAGTGTCTTGAAGAGTTTTACCACACTGATGAGGATCATCTTTGATCTTTAGTTCATCTCTTTGATGGAATAACTACTCAATGGTGGTGAACTCATTATGAATGAATTCTCTTAGTGGGATCAGGTACACTCAACCTTACACCATCATTTCCATCATGATAACAAAGTAAATGGAGAAGTCAACTACAATGGAATACAAGCCCCTAAGCCCCACATCAAAGCTTGTGAAATAATATGGCAAAATGATAAGTCCTACTTACCAAAATATTTATGGGTGCATGCATTTTATGGAACTTTATGCACTTGGGAATGAGCATGGTACATTCATAAAGAGTGACACATGGGTACTAGGTTTTGGCATCTACTGAAGAAGAACATGAACATGACACTATCTTATTCTTCACCAAGAATGGATTTGCACCTTACCCTCCAAGCCATGCATGAAGTGGTAGTAGGTAACCTATGTCCCATGGAGGAACCTCTAAGAACTATCCATCAGGACCTTGAGGAGCCCCTACACTTATTCCATGAACTATAAATACACTAAGAACCTACACATGCACCAGTCCTCTATCTAAACCAACATGAAGAAATTCATCTAAAAAAACAAAAACTCATATTACAAGTGAAAGAAGGTGAAAGATCCACTCCACTAGACCCATTGTCAAACCATTTCAATATTCCTACATACATTGGCATAAAAACTATTTAGGACACAAGTGCCGATATGGATAACCCCTACCATGGGCTTATTTAGACTGTTCAACACAATATCAACTTAGAACAAGAACCAAAGTTGGCTACAATAAGAAATTATTTGACTGATAAGATATTTCAAAAATCTTTGAATTGATAAAATAATATCAAGATGTCTTCCCATGAAACTATAGTGAAATTAAGGGAGTCCACTCATCCTTGGGGAAGATGCATATCAAGCTAGTTGACGATGCTTGACTAGTGAAAAAATGTCCATATAGGATGAATCCTAATCTCCAAGCATGCATTAAAGAGGATATTGATAGTATGCTACACGCTAGAGAAATCACTCCCATTGTTGAATTCAAGTAGGTCAGTCCCATGGTGATTAGTATCAAAAGTCATGGATGCATTCATATATGTGTGGACTACCAAGTGCTCAATTCATCCTATGTAACAAATCCCTTTCCAACACCATTCATGAAGGAAATCCTTGAAGGTATTATTAGTTGTGAAGTGTAATCCTTTATAGATGGATTCTTGGGGTACCATCAGGTCTAAATAGCTGAAGAAGACTAGTTCAAGACAACCTTCACCACTGAATGGGGATCATTTGCCTATACCGTTATGCCCTTTAGGATGAAAAATGCTCTAGCTATGTTTTTACAAATAATAGTTGAAGCCTTCAAGGACTTCATCCACAAGTTCCTCCAAGTCTATTTGGATGATTAGATAGTATATGGTTTGGTCAAGGACTATTATGTTAACCTTAGGTTTATGCTTGAGCACTGTTGGGTCTTAAAAATCTCATTAAACTTAAAGAAGTGCCCATTTGTTACACCTTTTGGTGTGATCCTAGGGCATATTATTTGTAATGAAGGACTCTTGGTAGACCTGGTAAAGGTACCAACTATTCTTCACATTCTAGTACTCAAGACTCAACACAAGGTCTGTGCCTTTATAGGCCACATGGGTTATTATATAAAGTTAATTCATGGTTATATAAATATTATCGTTCCCCTAGAAGAAATTTTAAAGTAGAATACACATTTTATATGGACTTGCTCTTGTAAGGAGGCCTTTGAAACACTCAAAGAAAAGTTGGTCACTACTCCTATTCTCCAATTCCTCAATTAGAAAAAGCCATTTCATGTCCATGTTGGTGCATTTTGCATGGTCATTGG
The DNA here is from genome assembly GCA_037957365.1 of Torreya grandis. Classification (NCBI taxonomy): domain Eukaryota; kingdom Viridiplantae; phylum Streptophyta; class Pinopsida; order Cupressales; family Taxaceae; genus Torreya; species Torreya grandis. The sequence goes on along the minus strand of JARHVA010000878.1, from coordinate 2,031,309 downwards.
TGAAATCCTTGGACAACCAGGTGAAGGCCACCTGGATCACCCAATCTACTTTGCTAGGAAGAAGCTCACACTAGCTAAAATAAACTATACCACTATAGAGAGAGAAGCATTATCAATGGTTTATGATTTTGAGAAGTTTAGACATTACCTATTAGCCACTCCTTTTATTTTCTATACAAATCATGAGGATTTGAAGTACCTTGTTAATAAACTTGTACTACATGGATGGATCTATCACTAAATTTTTTTGTTCCAAGAATTCTAGTTTTTAGTTATGGTGAAACTTGGGAAGGCTAATTATGAACCTAACCACCTATCAATAATTAAGAATAGATAACCACCATTCACCATAGAGGATGATCTTCCTAATGTACATATTTTTCACATTACACAGGTGCCTGAAGAATTAGAAGACATTGTAGTGTTCTTGACCACTATTTCTACGCCTGACTATCTCACCTTGAAAGCTATAACACTAGATGTTTTCAGCTTATAGCAGGCAATACTTACAAAATGGGCCATGACAAATTTCTTCAATGTTGTGTAATGAAACATGAGTGCCTTGAGTTACTTCAATAAGTTCATGAAGGTATTGTTGGTGGACAGTACGATCGAGAGGCTATCGTGCAAAAGGTTTTGCTAGCTAGATTAAGGTGGCCAACTCTCTTCCAAGATGCTAAAGAATATGTTAATAAATGTGACATATGTCAATGTGTAGTCAAACCTAATCAAAGAGATGATATGCCTCTATGAACCATCCCTTCTCAAGAACCCTTTGAAAAATGGGCTATTGATTTTTTTGGTCCCATCACTCTAGAAGGACAATGAGTAGGTTCTCAATACATTATTGTATCAACTGACTATCTTATGTGCTAGGCTGAAGCCACACCAATAAGGGATTGTAATGTAAATACTACTATGAGGCTCATCTGGGAGAATGTAATAACTTAGTTTGGATACCCATTGAGTTTTACTAGTGATCATAGAACCCACTTTTTGAATGAAACAATTCATATCTTGCTAGATGGGTTCATGATCAGACACCATAAAAAAACCCCATATCACCCACAAGCCAATGGAACTGATGAAGATTTCAACAAAATACTAAGTACCACTTTGATAAAAATTTGTAACATTAGCTAAATAGTTTAAGATTATAGGGTGTCTATAGTTCTATGGGCTTATCGAATAACCTTTAAGCACCTAAACAAAAGCACACCATTCAACTTGGTGTATGGAAAGGAAGCAATCTTACTAGTATAGTTCTTGGTACCATCTTTGCATATCACATGTGTAAGACAACTAGACAAAGAATCATCTTTAAAAGTGTTGATAGACACTTGATTACATCTAGACAAAGCTCTATTCCTCACTCATTAGATCCAGGATGTAGAAAAATGTAAGCATAAGGCATGACATGATTACGATATAAAGAATAAAACATTTTCTTTAGGAATGAAGGTCCTGTTGTATGACTCTAAGTTCATGCACCACCCAGGATAGATTCACATACACTAGGATGGCCCTTTTATAATACATAGTAGTAGACCTATCAGAGCATGTCAGTTACAAAGTATGGATGGCCGGTTCCTTCCTAGGCACTATAATGGAAAACAACTTTGGTCATATTTCACTTCGAAATAGTTGAAGTTTTTCTAATCAATAAGGCTTATGCCATTAGTTTATGATTTAATACTTTCAATAAAAGTGATACCTCTATTACACGTAACTTTTCCTTTTTGTAATTTTGTTTTCAAATTTCTTATTATTTTCATGGATGACCACGACACATTTTAGTGTGGGGTTAAAAAGGCAAATATGAAAAGCACGCAAGTTGCTTAGATGTGTGAGTTACATGGGCATGCAAGGTCCTAAAGGCACACAAGTCATTTAAGGCATGAAGGGATAAGGTTCCTGCCATAAGTTAAAAATTTAAAAGAGAAAACTATCTCCCACCTCACAAAATGCAGGGGACACAACTATCATCCACTTCACAAAAAGGCACAAGATGGGACGTGCCATTAATGCAAAAAGAATAATTATGGAAAAAAATGTGCCAATGACATGATGGAATAATACCATTAATGCATTAATTAAAAAAATCAAGTATCCAAATATGGTAGTCATTAAGGATATACATTAATGCCATGAAGTGATGGGTGATGGGAAGGCATTAATGAGGATAAACCCCTCTTGGATCCTATAAATAGGCATGCAAAAATCATTTTAAACTTTACCTTGTGTTTAATTTTAGGTCATTAGAGCTGAAGATCAAGTGACTACAAGAGCTGAGTAAATCAAATCTAGATCCAAGCAAAGAGATTTCATATCATTAGCAAACCACACAAGTCATTACCAATTTGAGGAGAGACATTCCAAGTTTAGTTCATTAGAAAAGTGACATTTTAAAAAGTTACAGGTTATAGGTCTAATATTAAAGGGTATTTAAGCTTGAATATCTAAAGCCATAATTTGTAACCATGCATTTTTTTGGAAACATTAGATGGCTACACATTAACCTTTAGGATCCTTAAAGGGTAATGCAACCTAAGAAAAAGGCCAAAAGATTAGAAACCTTGCCAACAATACTAGAAGAAAAAGAGGTGAGCAGAGGAGATTGGGTTCTAATTAGGGAAGAGACACTATAAAAACAAGTGCAATGCATGGAAGAAGAAGAAGAAAGTATGGTATGCAGGGTGAAGTAGGCCCAATCATCTTTGGTACAAAAACCTCACGCATCCCTATCACATCTCTATTAATTAAAGAGATGCAATATCTAGATTTAGTGTTGTGCATGGAGAATTGGGTCTCCAAGGCATTCATTTATATTGTCTTTGACTACAATCATCACCAACTCGGGATTGAGGTTGAGCTCCAAAATGATTTTTGAGTGGAGACCACTAACACCAAGAACTAACAAGTGTATGATCTCATGATCTTCAACTATCTAGATGCTAAAATATTATTTTAGCTATTCAATTTGCCATATTTTTGTAAGCCCATAGAGGCAATTTATTTCCTCCTTTCATGTGTCTATGAAGACTATATTTACTTTGTTGGTGTAACATGAATATCAAGCTCAAAAGGATAAACAAGGTCATGGGACTATGGTGCTTAGGGATGAGTGTAATTGATGACTTGGCCAACATTGAGGAGATCTAGAAGACCACCATGGCATTGATGTATCAAAATTAGGGCCATGACATGCATATCAATAACCTATAATATCATGCCCATAAGGTTGTAGTGCAAATCATCATGACCAAGATCGAAGGGACCAATCATTGGAAAGAGGTTGCCATGGTGTACCTCTACATTGATCATCAAGTCTTAGAAGGGCTAAAGTACAACTAGGAAATGTACTTTACCCATAAGATTTTTGAAGACACAAAGAGGGCCCATCAAGAACTAAAGTATAGGCTTCCATGGGGGGTGATCCTTCTCTTAATGGTTTTTGATGAAATTGGGGTACTAGACTATAGCTTTGGAGCACTAAAGTGGGTTTACCCTCCCATGTACAAGTCCCCCACTAAATGCTACAAGTCATTCACATGCCTTGGTCATATTACCCCCTCATAGAAGATCAAGATGAAGTACTATTTTGATGGGATGAAGGCAACATTCAAGGATGAGTGGTGCATTCCCAAGGACTTGTCTCCTTTGGTTACATATCAAGCACAATTTTTTATAAAGTAGCACGTTTCCCTTGCATTTATTATAATGAACCCATCTAGAGAGCTCTCAACATGGCTTAAGTTACCATATGCCTTTTTAGTGTGATACTTTAAAGACTCTATCAATTAGATATATGATGCATAGTCTGTCATCATGCAGGCTGAACTAATAGACTCAAAGATTCACACTCTTCATAAATTATTTGTATATCTAAGCAATAAGGCCTACATGGAGAAGATAGAGACAAACCTGACTGATATTCAAGTCAAGAGAGTGGGGGATCAAATTCAAAATTTATTCTACATGATGCACCCCAAAAAATATCCATAGGATGTGAACCCCAAGGAGAAACTTCCATCAATGCCACCCTTGAAGAATAAGAAGTGGCTAGATGTAGGCACCAACATAAATGGGAATCAATCCCCATATAAACATCAAAATACTATAAAAGCATAATCTTCTAGACCTATTCCATACCATCCCTTTGTGCTACCTCTACCTTAGACTTCACCATCTCCATGTTCATCTCCATCTCCCGACACTTCTCTATATCCTCTATGCTCTATGCTTACGCACTCTTCACTTCCATTCCCTTCATATCCCTAGCCTACTCCTCCCCTTTCTCCACCACCTTATCCATTGCCACATCCACCTTATCCACCCCCAACTTCTCCACCTCTACCACCATCTCCCCAAATTTACTCTACTGTAAGAGCTTCCCAGAAGGAGCCCCCAAGATAATCACCCTAACAAGAAGTCCCTAAGGTTTAGGTCCATAGCTCAGGTTCCTATTCCAAGAAAACTCCCTCCCTAACATGGGAGGAGAAAGCCACTTTTGATGATTCATTATTTGATGCTGAAACATAATATAATGAGTAGGGGATGGTAAAGAAAGAGAGATGGCCACTGGTGGCCATAAGGAAGCCAAGCTTGAGTATGACCCTAGTAAGGGGAAGGAAATGATTGAGACCTCATAAGAGTAGGATGGTGATGTAATAAGAAACACACGAGTGTTACTAGCTCAACATTGAAGATAAGATGCTCTATATTTAGCCACACTTCATTCCAAAGGAGGAAATTATGGAAATAAATAATGAATTATCCTTCTTACTTGATATGTACAATGAGGGATGTGATTTTGAACTCCCATAGGATAGCCTTTCCTTGGGCCCAGATGCTCTAGCATTACTAAAACCACTATGGGTAGATCTACAAAAGATCTCCCCTCTTCTTGAAAGTGATAAATTTTTGAAGCTAGGCATGGAGATTATGTTGCATAACATTTTAATTTATTTTGATGCATGCACAATTGAGATGAAACATTCCAAAATTATAGGCATGTATAATAAGGTAGTTGCACAGAAATAAGCACTCATCAAAGAAGTGGCCACATTGAAACAACAACTCTAAGAGGCCACAAAGGCAAAAGTAAGGGTCTTAAACTAATGTAAAATAATTTTGAATGAAGACCTAGTGCTGGTAGATGGTGTAGATCTTGACAAAGATACCATAGGAAAGATGGAAACCTTGGTGGAATTATTGCTCAAACGATGCAAGGAGTAACCTGCACCATGAGATGAGGGATTAGAGTTGGCTAAATAGTTCACCATAGTCATTGACATCTAAAAACACACTATAGAGAGAGTTTGGGAATCTATCCCCATTTTAAATATCATTTTTTGTGTAGATAGCATGCCTTAATAAAGTCTTGGAGGCTTGGCTCCAAGCTAAAGAAGCCTAGAGGCAATAACTAGTTGATGTTGTGCTCTTAATAAAAGAACATGTTGAGTGTAAAAAATCATTTAGGGATGTATAAATGATGGAGGAAACCATAAATAAACATCATTAATAGCTAAAAATTAAATTTTTAACCCTCTGAAGATAGGTTGACAAGGAGGTCTCTACACTCAAAGACGTCCATAAGAATGCCACTACATCCCTAGATGAATAGGTCAAGAAGGTCGACAAAAAATTAAAGTGGACCATAGAATAAATAAATATGAATTTTTTTGAGGTATTGTCACATTGGGACAATCTAAAGAAGGATCTTGACCAGTCTAGGCCTAAATGTTTGGAAGATTCTAGCACAACTTAGTTTAGGATGGACTAAGAGCATAGTATGGGGTGATGTTGGCCCCAAAATTTGGACTAAGTGTTGTCCAATTTTGGCACAAAATTGGAACAATATAGAAGTATCATGGCAAAAAAATGATAAGCATAGAAGCATCATGGCACATAACCTGTTAGCCAAATTTCATACCTTATTTTGCAGCTTCCTTTGGCTAAGTTCAACATTCACTTGTCTATTTTAACTCACTTATAAAAGACCAATTGTTTTATTTTATTTAGAGATTTTTTTTGGCCTTTTAAAAGTGTCTTTTTAGTCTTTTGTCCAAAGTTTGAATTCTTTTGGGTTTCTTGTCTTGGACTTTTGCCTTAGACAAAAATTCTAAAATAATTCTCTCCTTATCTTCCCCAAAGGAATTCTTTTGGCCTTTTTGTCTAAGATAAAAAGTTTGAAATAATTCTCTTCCTTTGTCTTTTCTTGAAATATTGCCCTTTATAACTTTTTTTAAGGGTCTCTCTCTCTTTAGATTGCCCTTCAGAACTTTTTTGAAGGGACGCTTTCCCTCCAAAGTGCCCTTCAGAACTTTTCCAAAGGGACACTTTCCCTCCAAAGTGCCCTTCAAAACTTTTTCGAAGGGACACTTTCCCAATAAAATTCCCTTCAAATTTTTTTCAAAGGGGCACTTTCCCTTCAAAGTGTCATTCAAAAAAGTTTTTGAAGGACACTTTCCAAGCCCCACAGGGATCATTCCAAAAGGAAGTGACCTTTGCAATAAGTTTGAAGGAATTGTTGTATACTTTTTGTCTACAACAATCCTTTAGAAAATCCATACTCCAAAGGCACAAAAAGACATGGACCATTTAAAGGGGAGAGCATGCCCATGGGTATTCTTTCAAGGAAATGTTCAAGAAGGGTGCCTGAAGGAAATGTCCAAGTGGAATCATAGTTAAATGAATGTCAACTTCAAGATAGTGAGCTAATCGTTGGTGTTCAAAAAAAAGGATTCACAAGCAGATCCAAGGGCTCATGTCCTTCATCCATAAAAATAATGAGAGATCCCATATTACCATTGATCAACCAAGATCTATGTCATTTTGTGACAACCAACTAGGGAAGAGAAGAGGCCAACATAATGAAAATGATAAATCACCATGCCCAATGGAAGGTCATTAGTATGAAGACAAATCTACAAAATGTGGATAGCCACATTGATGCCATGACTCAACCAAGAATATCCCAATTTTGTTAGCACAAACCATTGAAAAAGCATCTTTGAAAGAGAGGGACCAAATATGTAACAATTTGTGATGACATGGATCAACCAAATGGCTCAAGAAAGCATCCTTTGTAAAGGTAGTTGCAGCTAAAGATAGTGACTTAAAATAAATTGATTCCTCCCCTTGGTGCAAAAAGGCTTTCCTCTCTGTCTTCCTTCTTTCTATATATACAGCCCCTTGGCTAGTGAAAAATTGACCACATAGAGTATGACAAAGCTTTGCTAGAATGATATCCTAACTTTAAGCATTAGTACAATCCTTTTCCCTTTTCAAGTTCTAAACATTATTTGAGTGTGCAAGAGACATATATTTACAACAAGTGATGGTTTCATGCTTCTATCCTTTTTCCTTCATGTTTGAGCAAATTTCTTGATCTAATAGGTCATCTAGTGTGTGTTTAAGTGTATGAAACTGCTGTAAGAATTTTAACTATTCTTGAATGTGTAATGTGCCTTTTAGTTCATTCTCCTTCTATTTTTTCATGCATCTCACCTCTTTACTGAAATATTCATGTTAGAATCTCTAGAACTTGGAAAAATGTCTTTACATTTTGTTGTATTGTGCACTAGGATATGACATTCATGTGGAGTAAAAACCTTGGTGTATCACCATTCTTAAAATAAGTTCCCCTTATGTAATTTCTAACCCTTTTATTTTCAATCAAGTTATTGTAGATAGATAGTATTTTTTAGAGACAAATTCATGGAGCTAACCCTTTCAATCTAGAGGTCCATTTCCATTATAGGTATACCCACATGCCTGAAAGTGTTCCAACATTGCCTAAATTTGGAAGAGGCCTAAACATCCTCTTCTAGGGTGCAAGATTTGGAGACAATAGTTTTGGCACGCCCAATGGGACCTAAGTTCTTGGTTATTTACATGTCAAGGTGAATGTTCGTCTTGACAAACCTGAGTTTTTTCTCTTAATACATCATTTGGCAACTCCAAAAGGTGAGAATATCTAGTTGTAGATCAAGTTTCCCACATTATACTTCATGGTCCTCACTAGGTCATTTAGGACTTCTGATCAAGCCCCCTTAGTTGAAGCTATTCTTGAATAACAATGCCCTGAACCATTCCCGACACTTAGAGATCCTTGGCAAGGAGGTTTTGGAGAAGAAGAAGTGCAGGAAGTTAGATAAATAAGAGATCAATAGGAAAGAAGATACATGGAGACAACAAACTTTCTTGGCCTTCAACACATAAAATCTAATTGACCTTCCTGCATACGACCCTATTCCTCCCAATGCTACCAAGAGTCTCCCTAGTTTCAATGCAGAGGGTCCTATTACCCCATCTGAGCATATTAGGGACATTTAAAATTTATATAATTTCCATAATGTCACTCAAGGCAACATAGACATTAGATTGCTTGCTATGTCTCTAAAAGGCAAAGCACTTGAATAGTATAGGACTTTGGAAGGTGGTTACATTACAAGTTGGGATGGCTTTGGGGAATTATTGGTGATTAGATTTGAGAATAATAGTGACCACACTTCATTGATCCATCAACTAAACTTGATAAAGAGAGGTCCTAATGAATCTATGGGGTATTTCAATGAAAGATTTCAAAGGACATGTCATAGGTTTCCACCTATCATGAGACCTCCTCCAAGCTTTGTGTTCCCCACCTATCTCAAAGATATTAGTACTGATGTAATAATGATATTACATTCTATGGGAGGATTCACTCTGCTTGATGCATATGAAATAGCTATTGAAGATGAAAATAACTTGATATAAGTTGGAAGACTCCCTCCAAGATTTTCCATGCCATTTATATCTCATGGTTCAATTGAATCTCCAAGCATATCTAAAATTCCTAACACCAACATCAAGCCAAGATCCTTACCCAAGAAAGTGGATAGCGCTATGGATAAAGATGAAGAAATCTAATCATTACGAGCTCATCTCAAGCAAGCTTAGTTCTAGACAAGTGCTCCAGCTAACCATCAATACTATCATCAACAAGGCTATAGAGATCCACCCCAATACAACTACCAAGGAAGAGGATAGGGTTAACAAGGTTTCAATAGGCAGCCCAATGCCTATAATCTTAATCCCACTCCTTCCACGAAGGTTGTTGTTCTAATACATGCTAATCTGGTCCCAGGAGAGAATCATTTGGACCAATGGGGACAACCTCAAGGTTAGTTTATGTATGATGGTGGAAAAGGTAGCCAAGATTTTATAGCACAAGAGGAAAATACTCCTTATGTAACTTTAGAAGAAGCAGACCTTATGTAAAGGGAGAACTATGGAGAAGGAAATAACCAAAGTGTAGGTATGAACAACTTCCAAGAAAGAGATGATTATGTGTTAAATCAAAGCACATCAGTTATAGCCAACACAAGATCCAAGAAGAGAACATTGGGAGAAGGTAAAGAAGCATGAGTAACTCCAAGTGATGCCTCTCTAAGGCCACAAGGTGTGACTCTTAATGTAGTTCCTGCTACAAGTCATGCTCCCCAACAAAATCAGAGTGCTAGTTGGGTTATCAAGCCTACAACACAACATGTTTAGACTCCTTCTCTACATTAAAAGGTCTAAGAAAAGGTGATTGATCCCTCTCTAAACATTATTTATTATTTGAAGAGTACTAAGACAAGCATAACTCTTTGGGAGGTCTTGCACATCCCTGGTCAAAAGGAGCTCTTGCAAGAATAGCTTGTAAGCATCCATACAACCCCCCAAAATTCAAATCACAATGGTGTATCCCTTACCAATGATCCAAGCCATATCTTAGATCCCTCTACAAATTCTAAAAAACCTCCACCCTTTTATCCCACCCTCATTATGGGAGACAAGTTGGTCCATAATTACATTATGGATAGTGGAGCTAATACCACTATTATGCCTAAGGTGGTGACTGATAAGGTAAGATTAAAATATAAGCCACATAAAAAGTGTATATTTCATCATGATGAGACTCCAACTAAGATAGTATGACTAGTCAAAGGTCTTTCTACATGATTTCCCAAGTTTCCCAAATTTTCAAGATGTGGTGGTAGACCTTCCAACTCATTTTAATATCTGCTTGTCAAGGGATTTCACAACTAAGATAGGAGGGTACCTTTCTAGTGATTTGTCTTTCCTAGATTTTAAAATAATAAATGGAACTAAGGTGACTATAAGGACTCATCCCTTAGCAAGGTTTCATATTGATCCATTCATGGAGACAAACTCAAATCAAAACTATCTTATTAGCAAAGAATTTGAAAGTGTTATGGATAGTGGAGCATCCTCCCCCTTAAAGGTATTTTTGATTTATTCATTAATAAATATAACAATAAAACAAATAGACTTGATCCATATACTTTCATTGAAGAGACTGATTTGAGAGTTTAATGTACGCATGAAGGGGATGTTCCAATCCCTTCACTCACTAATGAAGACCTGAACTTGATGGGATATGGGAAATGTTTTTTGATGGCTCAAGAAGCAAAGTAGGTGCAAGATCTGGTGTTATATTAGTTTATCCATAAAATAATCATTATTACTCCTCATAAATATTCCACTTCAGCTGCACTTGCAATATGGTAGAATATGAAGGCCTAGTCTATGGTCTCTAATGGGCAAAGAAGAGAGGAATCAAGAGTTTAAAGGTTTATGGAGATAGTGAGCTAGTCATCCACCAAGTAATAAATTAGGATACAAACAAAAATACCTTGTTTAAATCCTATAAGCATAGGGTATGGGACATACTTAAATACTTTGATGCCTTCAACATACAACCCATACCAAGGGATTCCAATAAACATGCTGACAAATTGGTTGTCAAAGGGGCACGATTTGATACAAATGCTGAAGTGAGACAAGAGAAAGATCAATCTCATATCAAGATCATTATGAGACCCTATATTATAGATAATTAAGTGTCATGGTAGTTTTTTGAAAGTGATTAACACATTACACAATTCTTGCAAAATGAGGCAGGTTTCTCCTCAAGAAACCAAAGGAGACTACATGATCAATATGAAGATAAAATCATTCAACTCAAGACAAAAAAATATACCTAATGGGTTGATTACCTTAGAGAGTATTTTCAATGAGGATGATTATAATAATAAATAAGAGTGAGCATGTCAACAAAGGAAGATAACTATGAAAGAGTCTTGATTTTTAAGGATAGACTTTTGAAAATTGGCAAGGTATGTTCTCAGCTCAAGAAGTAGGCTTTTAATGAATTATGCAAAGAGATATTTACTTGGGAGTATAAATAATTTAAAGGATTTGATCTAAGTCTATCTCATCATACCATCGAGTTAGAACCTAGAGCTAAACTAGTTAGGCAAAAGAAAAGGCCTATCAATCCCAAGATAGAACTCATAAAGAAAGAGCTAACCAAGTTGATTGAGTCTAGGATCATCTTTCTTATCAAACATTCAACTTGGGTGGCCAATCTTGTGCCCGTCCAAAATAATAATGGATAAATTAGGCTATGCATGGTTTTTTAAGACCTTAATAGAGTGCCTCTAAAAGATCATTATCCACTACCCTCCATGGAGAAAAATTTGCAAGTTGTTTTAGGTTCCCAACACTTCTCTCTTCTTGATAGTTATTCAGGCTACATCCAAATATTGTTAAATGAGGAGGATCAATTCAAGATAGCCTTCACCACCAAATGGGGAACCTTTGCCTATGAGAAGATGCCTTTTGATTTATCCAATTTTGGAGCCACTTTTCAAAGAGTAATGGAGATGGATTTTAAATGTTTGATCAATATGTCTCTACTTGTGTACCTAGATGATGTAACTATTTTTTCAAAATATGCTTCTAATAATATGAAATATCTAAGGTAGGTGTTTGATAAATGCAGGGATTATGGCATATCCCTTAATCTAAAAAAGTTTATCTTTATTTTTTATGAAGGTAAAATTTTGGGGCACATTATTTTATAAGGAGACTTGTTTATTGACCCTGAAAGGATTGAGGATATCCTAGGCTTGTCCTTGCCTCAACACAAGAAGGGAATGAAAATATTTTTGGGGAAAATAAACTTTGGTAGAGGGTTTATTCCAAAATTTGTAGCTGTGGTAAAGCCTATCATAGATATGCTAAAAAAGAACCAAGTTTTTACTTGGACAAAGGAGGGAAAGAGCAATTTTGAGACAATCAAGCAAAAAATAACAAAATCTCCTACTCTCTTGAACCCAAAATTTTCCAAGGATTTCATACTCTATACCTTTACTAAATTTGATACAATCTCAACTATGCTCATGCAAAAGAATGATGAAGAGGTAGAGAAACCAATTGCATTTTTTAACCAAGGATTGGAGGATTATGAGGTTAGATATACATTTTTTGAGAAGCAAGATTTGATAGTGATAAGGGGTTTGAAAAAATTTAGGCACATGGTTTTAAACAATAAGATACATGTCATGGTTTCTCATCCCAACACCAAAGAGTTTCTCCTAAGCAAGGACCTCAATGAAAAGAGATCTAGCTAGATCACAAAGGAGATGGAGTATGATGTGGACATCAAGGTGAAAAAATTGGTGAGAGGACAAGGATTATGCAAGAATTTAGCTTCAAATTTGCAAGAGTCAAAATAAGAGGTCTTGATCAACTAAGTTCACCCCCAACCAGCTGATCACATACTAGTGTGGAGTTAGACATAAGACATCATCAATTTTATTCAAAATGGTGAGTGTCCCAATGGTTTGAGAAAGTCTCAAAAGGAGCTAATTTAGATTGTAGACCATTCCCTATTACCTTTTTGATAATGTTATTTTTAGAAAGGACACAAATGGTGTGTTGTTGAGGTGTGTTGATAGTGGTTTTTTTGACATGTTGCTAGAAAGTTTTCACAATGGTATAGATGGAGGTCATTTCTCTCATAAAACTAAAGCTACAAAGATAATGAGGGTTGGTTACTATTAGCCTAGTCTTTTTAAGGACTGTTATCATTGGGCTAAGGTGTGTCCTCAATGTGCCTTCTTTGTAGGTAAACAAAAACTTGCAGCCCTTCCATTGAATCCTATCTAAGTGGATCAGTATTTCATGTAATGGGGCCTTGATTTCATTGGTATGATCAACCCTCCATCAAGTACTAGATACAAATGGATATTGACTGCTACAAACTACTTCACAAGGTGGGTAGAAGCTATTGCATTGAAGGAGGAAAATGAAAATGCTATCTTGGAGTTCTATGAGAGTATTATAACAAGGTTTAGAGTTCCTCATGTCATCATTTCTAATAATGCACTTGATTTCTTAAGTGCCAAAAATGTTGATTGGGTAGGTATGAATGGAGTTCACTTGAGTACCTCATCCAATTATTACCCTCAAGGTAATGGATTGGCTGAGTCTACCAACAATAACCTCATCAAGGTCATTAAGAGAACATTGGAGAATAATCAAAGAGCCTGGTATAACAAGTTGAAAACAAATTTATGGATAGATATGATTACTCATAAGAAATTAATTGGTAACTCTCCCTTTATACTTGTTTATGGGAGAGAAGCTAGGTTGTCCATATCCCAAGAACTCCTTACCCTAGAACTTGTACAATAGCTAGAATTACTTGAAAACACTCCAATGGAAGTCAGGTTGATAGAACTAATATAGATGCAAGAGGAAAATGATGATGCACTCAAGGATATGGAACACCATCAAGTACTCATGAAAAAGTCCTTTGACAAAATAACAAGTGCAAGAGTGTTCAAAAAGGGTGACTTGTCTTGAAATGAGATGAAGACAAAGCAAATCCAGGTAGACATACAAAGTTTGATACTTGTGAAGTGGCACTTACATCATCAAAAAGTGCAAGCAAAGCAACTTATTTTAGTTATCCAAGATGAATGGAGAAGAGTTGCCTATCCTTGTGAATGGGATACATCTAAAGTCTTGCTATTAGTCCTAGAAAGCCATGTTTTGTAAATACTAGTTTAGATTTGTGTTTCCTTTTGGTTGGCTATTGTGTTCTCTAAGTGCATTGTTGCACAAGTGTCTTTCCTTCCTCTCATTTGGCATGCATCTTTGCCTTTGTACATTTGATCATCTAGCTTGTGTGTTTTTATCCAAGAAGCTTGTTTAAGGTATTTTGAGTACCTTATGTGTGACTCCATGCCCAATGGAAGAATTTAGGTGACTGGTCTTTGGCATAGCAAGCATTCCTCCCCTCGAAATCACCACTAATGTTAGCCAAATTTTGTACCTTATTTTGCAGCTTCTTTTGGCTAAATTCAACATTCACTTATCTATTTTAACTCACTTGTAAAAGACCAATTGTTTTGTTTTATTTTCTTTGGACCTTTTGTTTGGCCTTTTCAAAGTGTCTTTTTGATCTTTTTTATAAAGTTTGAATTCTTTCAAGTTTCTTGTCTCAAACTTTTGCCTTGGATAAAAAGTATGAAAGAATTCTCTCCTTGTCTTCCCTGAAGGAATTCTTTCAACATTTTTGTCTTGGACTTTTTATCTCAGACATAAAGTCTAAAATAATTATCTTCCTTTGTCTTTTCCCAAAAGATTTCCCTTCAAATTTTTTTTGAAGGGTCTCTCTCTCTTGAGATTTCCCTTCATAACTTTTTTGAAGGGTCACTTTCCCTCCAAAGTGCCCTTCAAAACTTTTCTGAAGTGGCACTTTCCCTCCAAAGTGCCCTTCAAAACTTTTCTGAAGAGACACTTTCCCTTTAAAGTGTCCTTCAAAAAAAAATTCAAAGGGACACTTTCCAAGCACAAAGGGATCATTCCAAAAGGAAGTGACCTTTGAAAGAAATTATAAGGAATTGTTGCAGACTTTTTGTCTGCAAAAATCCTTCAGACAATCCATACTCCAAAGGCTTGAAAAGACATGGACCATTCAAAGGGGAGAACGCACACATGAGAATTATTTTAGGGAAAGTACCTGCATGAATTATTCAAGAAGGGTTCCCAAAGGAAATGTCCAAGTGGAATGATAGTTGAATGAACATCAACTTCAAGATAGTGAGCTCACTATTGGTGTTCAAACAAAAGGATTTATAAGTATATCCAAGGGCTCATGTCCTTCATCTGTTGAAACAATGAGAGAGCCCATATCACCATTGATCAACTAGGATCTGTGTCATTTCATGACAACCAACCAGGGAAGAGAAGAGACCAAAAAAATGAAAATTATAAATCACCATGCCCAATGGAAGGTCATTAGTGTGAAGAAAAATCTACAAAAGGTGGATATCCACATTAATGCCATGAATCAGCCAAGAATATCCTAATTATGTTAGCACAAAACATTGAAAAAACATCTTTGAGAGAGAGGGACCAAATGTGTAACAACTTGTGATGACATGCATCAACCAAATGGCTTGAGAAAGCATCCTTTGTAGAGACAGTTGTAGCTAAAGATGGTGACTTAAAATAAATTGATTCCTCCCCTTGGTGTAATAAGGATTTCCTCTCTCTCTTCCTTATTGCTATATATACATCCCCTTGGCTAGTGAAAAATCAACCACACAGAGTATTGCAAAGCCTTGCTGGAATGATATCCTACCTTTAAGCATTAGTACAGTCCTTTTCCCTTTTCAAGTTCTAAACATTGTCTGAGTGTGCAAGTGACATATATCGACAACAAGTGATGGTTTCATGCTTATATCCTTTATCCTTCATGTCTGAGCAAAGTTTTTGATCTAACTGGTCATCTAGAGTGTGTTTAAGTGTATGGAACTAATGTAAGAATTTGAACTATTCTTGAATGTTCAATGTGCCTTTCAGTTCATTCCCCTTCTATTTTTTCATGCATCTCACCTCTTTATTAAAATATTCATGTTAGAATATCTAAAACTTGGAAAAATGTCTTTACATTTTGTTGTATTGTGCACTAGGATATGACATTCATGTGGATTAAAAACCTTGGTGTATCACCATTCTTAAAGTAGGTTCCCCTTATGAAATTTCTAACCCTTTTCTTTTCAATCAAGCTAGTGTAGATAGAGATTGTTTTGCACAGACAAATTTAGGGAGCTAGCCCTTTCAAATTAGAGTTCTATTTCCATTATAGGTATACCCACATTCCTGGAAGTGTTCCAACATTTCTCAAATATGGAAGAGGCCTAAATATCATATTCTAGGTGCAATATTTGGAGATAACAAGACCTATGAGGTGCAAGAGGATAATGGTATGGAGAAACTAGCGTGAGAGGACCTAGTCAGAGGGGAATGAGTCATGAGGAACCAAAGGATGTAGGAATCAGAATAGTAGTGGAAGATTAGGGGAGTGCATCAGAAGTGGGAGTAGTTGGAAAAAGGGTTAAAATGGGTCACTCTAACCTTATTGATAGGAAGTTTTGCACCAGCCCGCAAGGAGAGGAACACATGGCAACAAATATATAGCATAGAAACATGATATAGGGGGCATAGAGGCCCATATATTTAAGAAGAATTGATTGTTAAGCACCAAAAATCTTAGTATGTTGAGAGTTAGTTGGACGATTCTTCATGCCATTAATGATTGTAAACACTTGGTTAGGGTAAAACAAGTATAAATACCCCTATTGTAAAGCATTTCAAAAATGAATGGATGTTGGGATGCGATCATGAAAATATATACTTTTTGGGGGGTTAGCCTAATTTATGAGAATAGTAGGTTTTTTTTAACTTCTTGTTTTTTGATGAATTATGGTGTGAATTAAGTTTTATTTCATATATGAGTTATATCCTATCACATTTTATTTTTGAGATATCTATTACTTATAAAAAATGACAATATTCTACATAGTAATATTAATTGAACCCAGAACTCAAAGGATCAAGGTAGTCTATTTATGCTTTTATAAAATCCTTGTTTGATTAACACAAAGAGTATTATGAACACATTGTCCAAACTGTGCAAAAAAATATATGAGAACCAGTCTTTCGCTATGCGCTTTGGGTGAGTGCACAAAACATAAATCTTGCATGAAAGGGCCAGCATGCTAGCTCATTGAGCTAGAGTTCAGTGCCAACCTAGAATTATAAAAAATAACCCCATATGATCAATTGATATAAGTCTACCACATGCAATGGTACCTTCCCATCTAACTTATGGCACAACATACATGCTATCACAAGTCCTATCAAACCCTTATAAATATCTAGAATGGTCAAGATATATACATCAAATAAGCTCACTCATAATCCAAGGTAAATCCTATCTTATCTAGTTACCCAAAAAACTAGATCTCACCTTTTCTCTTTGGCCTCTAGTACATTACAAATGATAGGAGTCCCAATGATGGGTAGTCTAAAAAAAGCATGGACATCTTCTAATGTGATGTCCACATCTATGATATCCCCATTCACATCCCATCAAAAAGTGTTGGTAAGTTACTCCCATGATCCTAAGAACATGACCACTAGATCAACACCGAGAGGGATCCTCTGCATCTCCATGATGCCTCTAAATCTGATGGAAACTAGCCATGCTCAATCCACATATGATAGTCACTCTAGTAAATATGGTAGCCAAGATGCATTCATTAGGTGCCAAAATATCTATCATCTCTACACAATGTCAAAAAACATAAAATGTATTAGATCTTGGTGTAAATATTGATAAAAATACATTTTTAAAATTATTAAATTATCAAAAATTAATTACTTCATCTTATTCTTTCTATTTTTCTATTTTTCACCCTTTCCCTACATAGTCATCCATTTTAATACTAAATCAACTCTGTCAACCCTCTTTACCAACTATGTTAGCCCTATGCTACACAGTCAGTCCATTTCTACAAACTAAATAATCAATTTACCATATTTCACATACTAAATCAACCTTTTACTACACATTTGACCCCATTTAGCAAACTATATCATCTCCCTATTGCATACTACATCGGCCAAAATGTACAAATTTATCCCTATCCTCTTTTCTAACTAAGTCATCACTTTGATATGTATTCAGCCACCCATAACAATACTAAGTCAAACTTATGTTATGTAGTTGAACACCTTATTTCCTCTCATCTTTTCCAATTATGTTAGCATGGCTGACTCTATTTGAAATCTATGATGACTTTTCAACTATTTACCATAAATGCCTGAGGCATTTATTAGTTTGAATATTTCCTACCTAATATCCTGCTTTATTCTATTGAGGTCAACATACCCCCATTTCTAAAAAATGGGGACCCTTATTTCAAATTTTATAAATTTGTGATTTGAATTGAAAGTCTCACTTAATCAGGTTATCATTAGCATGTTAGCACATAATCTTTATTTAAAGATCATCCACACCAATGGCTTGATTGACATATTTGTGTATGATCCTTATTGTTCTCCATCTAATGTTGCTAATGATTTCTTATTGTGTTTCCATGATTTAGGTTTAATGGAGTCCCAATTATGTGAATAGTGTTTAGGGTTTTATGATTTAATGTTAATTTGACCCCCCTTTGATTTAACCCTTGCTATTTTAATTTCTTAATTAAATCTATGTTTAAATCATGTAAAAAACCTTAGTCTAATTTGTTTTAGCCTAAGTCCTTTTGAAATAGATTCAAATTTACACAAGATCATTTTATTCAAATTTATGTGGGAACACTTTATATTGTTTTAGACTTAGTTTATATTTTTAGCTTAAAAATTTAATCGTGTTTATTAACACGGCTAAAACCTTAGTCTAAAAACTTTACGCTAAGTCCTTTATATTTTAGACCTAGTTTAATTTTATCCTAAGTTCTAAGCATATTTATTAATGCATCTAAAATACCTTAGCCTAAAATTATCCTAAGTCTCTATATTCCTGAACCTTATTTTATTTCTTTGACTGCAAGAGCAGACTAGCACAAAGATGCCAAGTGTCAAGATCTTGGGAGTTCAGACCAATGATTGACGGTACATGAGCATTCACCCAGGTCAAATTATCAAAGAACCTATGGATGAGCATGAATAAGACAAGTTTCAAGATTTCAAGAGCTCGGTTCAAAGATCGATGGCATGTGAGCATTTTATCGAGTCAACAAGTCAAGCACCCCATGAGGGAACATTGAGGTGATAAGTGTCACAATTTTAGAAAAATGGAAACAAACTAACCAATGGCATTCAATCTCTTAAATTAAGATCGATGGAACACATTGATCCATGTGAGGTAGATCTAACAGTGCAAAATAGAGTTTCCATTTTAATGAACCCATGTTAAGCATGGATGTGAGAAGTGTCATAACCATGATGAATCAGATAGAGATCAACCAATAGCATTCAAATTACTATATCATGATCAATGGTGCAAAATAAGGTAGACGTTTCAAAGGACCTAGAATGAATGATAAGCTTCGACATGGTACAAGAGAATTCCACCAAGTCCCCAAGGTACACAAAAAGCCTGTGGAGCCTCCAAGTGGCAAAATATCAGGAGCTTAAAGGAAAAGTGATGGCCCACAATGAGGCCAAGGCTAGGAATCTATTATATGCAAATGTGACATGTGTCCAAAAGTGACAAATGGTCACATTTTGAAAATTAATGAATAAATCTGATTTGGTAATGCAACATATGTAGAACATGCCACAATTCAAATATCCTATGGACCCAAGAGGGCAAAGGTATAAATGTGCGATCCAAGCAAAATGTATGGCATGAATCTCATTATTTAAACTTGATTTCTGTCATTTAAGCTCTACGTAAACCTCCTAAAAGCCCTAAAAATGAATGGATTACCCTAATTGTCTCTATATTCATTGTAAATTGAGATAAGGGATTGAATTAATGTCTACAATTGGATAATTTAATCAAAAATGTAGCAATGGAAGCACATAAGCATATTTCCAAGAAAGATGTTAAGATCTATTTAACAACATATGTTGAGGCACGAGCGTTCAAGGACATGAAGTTCATTGCTAATGAGATGAACATAAGAGACAATAACTTGTCTAAATTATTCTGGATAATTAAGAACTATCCAACCATTACCAAGGAAGAGGAGAAGAATCTCTCTGCAAAAAGGTTGTATGATGATATAGTGGCAATCTAAATGATTGGTCTACACTATATAGCTATAAAACTTGAGGTAATCCATTGCATTAATATTCTTTCTCCAATTTTCAAGGAAACTAAAATAGACAATGGCATGATTGTTATTGAATAGACTCATAGGAATATTACATACATTTATACTATGGTAGTTGAATCTTATTATAAGTTGCCCAAACCCCAAAATAACCTAGCCTCTACCAATTATTGGGCTAAGAAACATAATTTAATAAATACGTTGGCTATGTGGTTAAATTTTGGGAACCAAGTCTTTTCAAACTTCAATAAGAACATCCTTATTGGTTAGTTTAGACCAGGGGTTAGGATGATGATGACAATGTTGAACAAGTTATGTGTAAATGCAACCACTGCATATGTAAACTTAGTGTGGGTACCCATATTTTACTTAATTGTTGAAAAGGTAATTGTCCTTCCTCTAGATGAAATAATTTGCATCTTCTTGAGTAAACAAATCTATGCAATCAGGAATAAGAACAAAACTCAATTTTATATGATGTCATATCTCCTAGATGCACTATGTGTAACAACAAAGATTCCAAACTAGAGAGAATGGTCACCTAGTAGAACCCAAACTATTTCAAAATACTATTCTAAATCACACATCTTCAAGTATAGAGACCACATTAAATTTATTTGTGATTATGTCTACCCATCTTTGAGTGAGGCTATAAATGCAGTCCCAATGATGAGAGTTATTCCATTGATAAAGAAATATAATGAGGCTATGGGAGATATATGGATGTATCCATATTATACAATCATAAGGATTGTAGGGACTCATAATTCTCCTCTCAAACTACTTGTCCATGTCCCTAATAAGCTATCAGAGTAAGAGATTGCATACCAACTATTTCATGGTGTTTATTGCCTATGTAAGACTAAGAGAAAGTTACTCCTTCACAACCTCCCTATGACAATAGGCAAGACTATCTTCAAAAAATGGGATAACATTGAGGCAATATCCAAGCATAGATCATCCTTCAATTTATAGTTGGATGAGCTTAGATAGTAGGACCTTTATGAAAGGGTCAAAGAGAATTTGAAAATCAAAAAAATCTTGGATGTGCCCTATAATCATAATATTGGTGCCTTTGACCCTATTTACACTAAGGCATCAACTTACCTAGAAGTCACTAGAAGGTTAAAGGAACACAACCTAAGGCTTGAATCTAGACTGGAGAGGAATTAAAAGGTGGATGATAGATGATAGATGTAAATTTGTCCGCATAAAATATAATTTGATTAGTGGTGGACATTATAGACCTGTATCACTTAGTGCACAAGTAGAAACACAAAATTTTGAAGAACATAGGCTTGAGGAGAAGAGGCCAGATGAGATTTCTTTTTTCTTCATGAAAGGTAGAGGAACAAGAATTTCCTCAAGAAGAGGTACACATGATAGCTTTGGATCCCAATGAGATTGTTAAGGATGCGCTAAAGTTGTTATCTATGAAATACATAGAGTCAAATGATGAAGAGGTAACAATTGTTGAATAAGTCAATAAGAACAAAGGGAAGTCGCTAGAGTTGGCCCCTATTGACACTCCAAAAAGAAAAGCTGAGACTTTCATAGTCTCAAGGACTAAGAGACCTAAAGTGACCTTCACTACTCCTCTAAGTGAAGTCAATTTATTTAGTGAAGAGAATATATTTTATGGATCACCAATCCTATAATGGTTCATTTATGAACCAGTTTTGGGGAGAGTACCTACTCTGCATCATCCTTGGGCCTTAGTCAAAACTACTAACATCCCTATCCATCAAGAACTTAAAACATGGATAGTTGCTTTACAAGAGGAAGAGGAAAGAAGATTGGTTGTTCCACGTTAATCAAGTGAAGCACAAGTAGGGGTCCCATATCCACAAGTGACCCAATCCATAGTAGGATTCAAATATGATCTAGAGACTACCATTTTGTAGAGAGTGACAGAGAAGAATATCCTAGCAGGTGGAGAAGAGATTGTTTATCAAAGTCTAGAGCCATTGACTAACTTGATTCAAAAAGAAGCATAGAGATGTAGTAAAGACCCAATATTTGAGGAGGATCACCTAGAGTTAGCTTAATCATAGTCAGAGAAGATGCAAGTAGATATTAAAGGCTTGAAACAACAAAAGAACTTGGAGGAATAGTCTATTTTATTTGTTCCATCAACTATGATCTATATGTTTGAATCCATTTTATATTATATGTTTAGTTCCTTGAAATCAATAATATCTAGGTAGGATGTGGTGAGAAAGAAAAATATTTTGGTCATGAACCAAGTCACTCAATCACAAGATTTATGCAACAAGGTGAAAGACTTGATCCACATTTTGACAGAAGACCAAATTCCTTAGTTTAAGATAGTTAGCCTAGCCCATTTGAATATGGCTATGGTTGTATTGCTAGAGAAGGTCAAGGGTTTGTGCAAATGGTTATAAATCTTGGAGAATATTTTTATGAATGGAAGATAATTAGAGATTAGAATGATGCATATTTTGGGGATTTTGATCATAGACCTAACCAAACTCAATCCTACTAGCTTAATTATTTATGAGGAGTTCAAGTATAGGGATACTAAAGTCATACAAGAAATAAAGAATCAAATCCAAGGTAAAATAGGGTCAAATAACAAAATTACCTTGGATATGATCCTATCTACATAAGAGAATATTGGTGAAGCTAGAAGCATTAAAGAGGCAATGACCAGAGATGATGAAGACTTCAAAGGCTTGGCAGATCAAGAAGATAAAATTTTCAAGGAACCTATCATCAACCTCAAGCTGATTGATGAACAACATGATAAGGCAATAAAGATCTTGTAGTAGAGGCAAAATACAATGACAAGAGGGGAATCACAAAGTCAAATTTGTTGACTTGGAATATTCTTATTGTATAGGAAAATGTATATTATTTTGAAAAAGAATATTCTTTTTTGTAAAAGCATGTGTAACTTCGTAAAGCACATTCCTTATAGGTTAGTCTATTTAGAGAGTGTCATTGGTTCTAGAAAGTTGTAGAAGGAACAACTATCCATGACACTTGTATAATTATAATTTGACATGATTGACCAACATACCTCCTTAGTCCTTTATATAATGGGTATTGTCATTTATCAGGAAGGGGGAGTTTTTGAGCTAAAAAATTTGTGTAAAATTTGAGAAATTAATACAAACAAGAAATTCTGTAAAGATTATCCAATATTGTTTGTATGTTTGATATTATGGCTTCTCTCTCAATCATCCATTTGAATTTTTAAATTTGAATGGTTTTTATGGATTCTTGATATGCATAGTAATGAATCTAAAGTTTTTAACTTGTGCTTATGCTAAGTTTATTGGAGGATTTTAGATTCAGTTCACTTTCTTTGATTTTATTATAGATGTGTTGATGTTATTTGTTTGTAGAAGTGAATCTTCAAATTGAATCTAGTCTCTTATTTACATTATTTCATATTTCCTTAAATATTTTCCTAATGTAAGGTAGGATCCGTGCTTACGCAATTTCATGATATATATTGATTAATGCATGTCTTGATGAAATCTAAACTTTGTCATGATGTCTGGACTAAAAATTAGAACACCTTTTTTCTGCCCTACCCTTACTTTTGCTCCTTTTTGATCAATTAACTTTAGTTTAGCTTGTCATTATAAATATCCATGCTACCTTAGAGTTTAGACTTAGGTTTTGATCATAATTCACTACATTTAGCTCAGATTATCTTCAAGTTCACAAGTTAGCTTTCAAGCCAAGGTTTCTCCCAACAACTAATCATATAAATTTTGTGAAACAATCATTTTCTTTGCTTCTATTCCACCAAAGATAATAGGATTATCACAACCAGCTACTCATATAATGGGTTATTTGAATCCATAAATGAGAAGTGTTTTTTAAACACTTTGTAGACCCCTGTGATACACTTTCAAGCATCAACATGTTCTTAGTCTACCTAAAAATTTCCTATGGTAGTTTTTGGTACCTCAATTTTCTCTAACACCTATTTTTATGTATCTAGCTTAAATTCAATAAAAATTATCAAGAAAATTAAAATTAATGCACCACTAACCTAAGTTGCACTAGTTGTGGTTGTTAGGCATCCTTCATGCCATAACTATCATCTCCTCACCATGGTCACTCGCTATGCTCAACTAGGTCACTTAGAGTTCTATTTTTTTTAATTACATAAATAAATTAATATTCACCTTATTTATATTTACTTTTCAAAAATATTTACCAATTAATTATTTACCTCTAGATTCCATTTTTGCCTATAACTTTGTTTCTACTAGATCTTTTTTTGAACTGAAATATGTTCCAGGATCCTGATGTTGTAGAGAACTATTTTACAAATTATATGTATATTTTATATTTTTTTTGAAATTTTGCTTATTTTACAGGTTTGTCTAATGTTCCCTACATTGGATACCTTTGCATTTCTCTCACTTAATTTATCTACAACACTAAGATAAGTAAAGGTACTTATTTTACAATTTTTTCCTTTCATTTATCTTATTTGCTTCTTACTAAAATTTACTTAGCTCATCATTACGTGTTGCCATGTTCTTTTATTGCATCACCATCCAATGTTATAATTACAAGATACACGATAAGATTTAAGTGGGGCATATGCTTACACACAATATTTTTAAACTTTATCAATTACGAATGCTTTCTCTCTTGTAGGAACTTATTGAGTCTCAATCTCTTTGAGTGCATGCTTTAAAAGGTGCACTAGGAAAGGGGTGGGTAGACCATTGGTGTTTTATAAGATTGTTGTTCCCTATACCACCACTTAAAACCAATATAAGTCCCTCATAGACATTTCTCTAATATTTGACACCTCCCTTGCACACTTCTCCAATAAATTCACCTTTTCAAATAACACTTACCTAAGCCAAAACCTATTTTACTATCCTCTAAACATAGTCTAATGGGCCAACCCTATTTTGGGAAATGAGCACATTACAAGACTAATTAAACCTAGCTAACTTAGTTTGCGACTTAACAACTCTATTTTTTAAACAACTGAATCGACTAAGCTGACTGTGTTGGCTAAAAATTTAGAAGGGTTTAGGGTTAGATCTAGGTATATATACACATACTTTAACCCATTTTTAGAGGGATATAATCATTCATTTACATATCTACTTATTCACCATTCTACTTGAGGAGTCATTGCTTAGGGTTTCATACTTCTTTTAGATAAAAGAATCCTATCTTGTGGGAAAATTCTTTTGGATGCATAGAAGTCTTATAGCCTAGAGTTGACCTATCTTTGCTATCCTTATGAACCACAAAAACCTCTTTGAAAACACTATTGGCTGAGGGAGAGAATGAGGCTTGATGGGTTCATCTTCAAGGTAAGTATTCCTAACTCTTACTGATATTTTATTAATAGAATGATTTGCATATATTGGCTTATGAATGTATTTATCTCTCCATGCTCAGGATTAACTCTAAATTGACTTGAATAGAGTTATTCTTTGCATGTTTATTTTTATGTTTATTATTCCCCATTTGTGCCACAACTTTTGGAGAGTACTAGATTATATTTACTTTACTTTAATTTTACTTTGTTAGAAACCACATGACTAACTAGGGTTATTATGTGGTATTGATTGTCTAGAGACTTTGGAACCCTCTCTAGTGATATTGTGTGGTAAGAGACCCCTTAGTTAGGTATATTGAATCCATATTGGTCATGATCTCAATTGTATAAATATATCAACAAGCAGAAGGTCCAGTTTGATTTATCTTCTTTGAACTATGATTGATTTATAGATCAACTTCACTTTCCTTTTTATACAATTTTTACTTGTGTAAGATCAATATGGTTATGCTAAAAATAGGCACTAACCATGAATAAGGTAATTGTTAAATATTGTTATCATGGATGATTTTTGTTTTGTTCACTTTGGGATTCTTGCATAGGACATGGACTTTGATTGGCCCCATGTTAAGTAACATTTGAAAACTAGTCATATAAAGATTAGGAATACCATATTTTTATTAAAAATGTTAATTTAGTAATTCATCTCCCTCCTTTGTGTAGGGAAAAAACTTCTATACTTAGAAGGGGATATGTTAAGATCTTTTCTATGGGTAAGGATGAATGAAGCATATCTATGCACATTCACATATAAATGTGTAAATGAATCATATTATTTATGTAATGTTCTTTATTTTAATGGTGAAAGAAGCCCTATACAAAAAATAAATTAAAATTCCAAATAGAATGGTCTAAATGCTAGCTCATATGATGTACTTTTGAATTGAATAATATACTCTTGAATAGATTCATCATCATGTTACTTGAAATTATGCAAATGTTCTAATGTAAGTTTTGGCACCTTATAAATATTAAAAGCCATGAAGAGTATATCTTGTCATTATGCAAAAGTGGTTAAGGAACCTTTTGGTAGGATATAGAACCAATTTTTAACTTAATCAAAAATGCTCATATGGAATACTTTTAGCAATAATTTGTCATCTTATACCCATTGACCAAAAGAATGTACATAGTGAATCATGTGGTTGAATAGGTCATTGTGACTCAAAAAGAGAGGTAAATCTAAGAGTTTAAAATCTTGTGGATAAGGATATTCAAGTATATATTGTGCAAGAGGTTGATTGTTACAAGAAGTCACATTTACATTAGTATTATGGGAAGCCATTTGCATTTGAATTATAAAAACCTAATTTTGAATATCCCCAATAGTTATCATCATAGAAATAAGACATTTCATTAGAATGATGGTGTTTGTCATATGTGTTATCATTGGTTCTAATGCACCACTTTTTTTTAATTGAGACATATGTGTATCATCAACCTCATGGATAATAATTTGTTATGATTTTTAAAAAATGGATAAAAACTAGTGGAAATTCAATTTTTAATAAATGGCTAAAAAAATTGAACTGAAATCGAAACCATTAAAATTTTAAAAAATTCAAAAATTTTAATTAATTAATTAAAAATTTATGACCAAATTTATTTTTACCCTAAATTGTTTTAAAATGCATTTGAGCCTCCTGTACAAAAGGCCATTAACATTTCTTGCAATTTGCAAAAACCATTTAACTTTTTATAAGTTGTGCAAACACAAGTTAATTTTTCAAAAGTTATGCAAATTGTAATTTTCTTAAATTCCACTTTGTGCAAACTGTAAAATCAATTTTGTGTTCCATGCAAATTATAAATTTATTTTCAACTTCCATGTAATTTTTAAAATCTTTTTCAACTCTCATGCGGTTTGCAATTTTCTTTTGGATTTTTGTGCAATGTAAATTTGTTTTGGATTTCTGTGCAAATTGTAAAATTGATTTAAGACTTCATGTAAATTACAAAATCCTTTTGAGTTTCCCCTTGTCATGTAATTCTAATTTCTATTTTTGCAAGTCATGCAAATGTAAACCACGCTTCCTCAAATCATGTAATGCAAATTATATTTCTAAGAATCGTATAAATGTAAACTTCCACATTACAATTGAATTTTTTAATTCTATAAATTATTGTTGCAAATTAAAGTCTCATTTTCCAAATTGCATGCAATCTCATTTAATTTTTTCACAAATCATGTAAATATGGTTATTTTCTTGGGTGATGTTAAATAAAATTTGTCTTCCCTTTTAAAACATCTTTTTAACTTGCATACTCAACTCTAGCAATTTTAGCGATTTAAAAATTGAATTTTTATTTGTGTTTTAGACATCATCTATCAAGAAAGAATATATGCAAAATCACAGAAGGGAAGCAAGTAAACAGAAAAGAATTTATTTTAATTTCTTCTTTAACAAAAAAAAGGTCGTGCAAGAATGCCTAGGAAAAAAGAAAAAAAATTGAATAAGTATTTTCATTTGGATAATAAGCCATACGATATCCAATAAGAAATATTAAAGTTTTGAAAATAAAAAATTACACATTAGTAAACACCCAAATGTGGGTCAATGCAAAAGGAGTAAAAGTTTAAAAATTAAATCATGTTTTTTTTGCTCAATATCTGCATGGTATGATCAGTCATACGCTCTATCAAAAAGTGAAAATATACAAATGTTTTATAAAATTTCACTTCTTTTTCCTTTGTTCCTCTCAAACACCAACTATATGAGGAAGAAATTGAAAAAGTAGCAAAATTTTTTATTTCATTTTTTGAATTGTATGGATTTATCCAAAAAGAAATATAAAATTGATGAGGGCGAATTTTGATCATTTTCATTCATAAATTTAAAATTGCACAACTACATGATACCCTTGAAGAAAGAAGATTGTAATTTTAAAAGCCTATATACCCTAGGGAAAGTTGAGGGTTGGTAAAATAAAAAATATATTGTTACAGGATTTTTAAATTGAAGAAATTTAAAATCACAGTGTAAATTATTTTCACTAGAAATTTGATAAAAACCATATTTCTTTTGGCAAACTCAAAAATTTGAATCCTTGGTAAAAATAAATTGATAATTTATTTTTAATATTTTGGATGAATCGGGAACAAAGGAAATATTTTAAAATTGAAAATGAAATGTTCATAATTTTTTTTCAATTCATTTTCATTTGTCAAGAAAATTTGATAAATAATCAACATAAAGAAAATTAATAGGTACAATTATGAGTGGATAAATTGGTTAGAGGAAAGTTGAATTTCATACAAGTAGCATTAAAAATATGCTAGAGTAATTTGCAAGAACAACTTTTGATTATGAACTCCCATTGCAATTAAATAAATTATTTTGGCTTTAAGTTATTTAATTTCATCATTTTTGCAAATAAGAATTTTTTTGAAAATATTATCATTTGTCAGTTTTCTTGTAAAATTTGATGTCTTCATCTCCTGCTCCGAAAAAGGAAATTCCAAGTAAAGACAAAAAAGCCATAAAGTATCAATTTCAAGGTGTGATGCCTCTTTCTCCATTGAAGTCCAATGTTATAAATATCACTGACACTGATCTAGGTTACATTGACTTAGACGAGTTTTGGAAAAGAATGAACATAGTGCATAAGATAGATTTTGGTCAAAGGATTTGTGACAGTGGATTGGCATAGGTGGAAACATTCATAATGTCAATACAGTCTCCTCAGTTAGTCCTAGTCATGGCAAATAACTATAACTCAGAAACAAGGGAGGTAAGAGATTCACAAGGAAAATTGGTAGTGAGTTTTATTCCTGAACAAATTAATAATATTTTTTACCTTTCAGATCATGAATATTTTTTTCATATGACTATTGAGTCCTCCCAAAGCTTTTAGGATGATAATAACATGGCATGTGCTAAACAAGTAACCAATGCATGGTTTACTATGCCAAAACATTCCTATACATTACTTCCAAAAATTCTTACAAGGTCTGATTTTAAAAATGAGATAAATGACATGATTACATTATTACATACGATAATGGGAAATCAGATGGCAAATAAATTTCAAACATAGATGTATAGATTCATTTGGATCATCCTTAGAAATAAGTAATATATCAATTGGGGGTAGTGTATCAACAATGCCATTCACAAACATATCATGTAGGTAAATGTCACACCAAGATTCTATATGACTTAGTATCTCATTTACACTATAGCAAGTCAAAGATATTTCGATGAATTGCATATAGTGTGTGATTTTTGGAAAGCAATAGTGTATGACTTCTATCCTCAGCTAACATTGAATGAGAATGCTCATAACTTCAAAAGGGTAAATGATTATTCTATTCATTTTTTTAATCAATTGTTTGAAAATTAACTCTTCAACATGAGAATATCAATTGTAGATACCATAGAGATAGAAATACGGAGAACTTGGTTCATATAGTTCTCAACTTTCAGTTATTTGAGATTCAATGGTTACAAAGTTGCTTCTAATATGCTCCCATAATATGTTAGTGATAAGTAGGCATTTATGAAGTTGGTGAGACAACTTGTTAAAACACATAAGTTCCTAACAAGCTAATATATAACAAGAATAAAATTTCCAATCTAAATTGGTAGGGATAATTATCCTTCACTGGTAAAGGTCAAGATAGTTGAATAATACATGTCTTTCAATGACCTCAGGACATTTGAAATCAAGTTTTAATTTAACAAGGGCTTAATTGAGCATAATCTTGGACATTCATATCAATATATTCCATATTTTGAAGACTATTAGATGGATTGAGAAGAAAAAAAGTAGTAAGGATCAAAGACTATTCATGGTTTATTATGAAACAAATAGTGAAATTTGGCATAATGAAAGTGCCAAAGTAATTGGTGGATGATGAGGTCACATTAGACCCCATCTTTGAAAAAGAAAGCATCGTGATAAAGCCATTGATGGTAGTCCATTAGGATAAAAGGGATTCCACTTCTCTCAGAAGTAGAATAAGAATGGTACTTGACATAACTCTTAGGTGGTTGAAAATCAAAGGAGTGGATGTTGTGAATGTTGATTTCCTTACACCTCCTAGGGAAGATAAATTTTTTAGTTTCTACAAGCAACATGATGAACCATAAAATATAGATGAAGAAAGTACGAGTGGATAATCCTTGATGATAGAAGAGGTGGATGAACCTGAAGCTACTCAACTTGAAATTCAACCATGAAAGACTATCAAGCCAAAAATAAAGAGGTTAGATGAAAATATCTCTTCTCCTAAAATTTTAATTTTTCAAGACATTTTTGTTGATAGTTTCCCATTTTCTCAAGAACTCATAAAGAATAAAACTCAATAATTATTGTCTTTTGATGATACAACATTCCCTATATCACCTACTTTCCCATTGCAATAGGTTACTCATATCTCTTCATATTCTCCCTTAAATCCTAAATTTATTGTTGTATCCTCTCCAAGAACTCCTATTGATACAATCAATACATAAGAATAATTATAAATATCTTTCTAAGGTGCCCCAATTGAGAAAACACCTTCATCAATTATATCTAGGCTTGTTCCACCAGCCTCAACTTCTATCCCACTGCCTTCCTCAAGCATGACAATTTTAGATTGGTTGTCCATAGTGGTGAAAAAAACAAGAAAAATTATTGACCCTGAGGAGATAGATTTTGGAACTTTGACAATTCCTTTCTCAAAGAGGCCAAAGAAAGTGAGAATAGTTTCACTAATGGTAATAGATGAAAAAGGATAAAAATATGAAGAAGCATCCATTCCTATATTTGAAATGCATAAGTAATAAATTAGGATTGAAGACTAACAATTATCTAAGGTTCATTTGGGAAAATCAACCAGAGAAGGGATGAAAGGGGCGTATAGTTGATGATTGGTACCATTTTTGAAAAAATGGATAAAGATAAGGCATAAAAGGATGAACTAAAAAAATGTAGAACAATTAAACTTAGTGATATAAATATTAATCAGGCCAATTCAACTATCACTTCATCGAGTCTTCATGCTGAGACACTAGATAAAGTAAGAGAGGTAAGCTAAATCGGCAACGTAGTGAAAGATTGGATTGAAAAGGTTATTAATCAAGGAACCTCAATAATTCTCATTGTGGAAATAATGTTCTTTAAAATTTGATCATGATATGAAAATTTAATGACAAAGGAAAGTGGATATGTTAAGGAGAAATAAAATTGGGAAGAATTAATTCCCAGGCTGGTCAAATTTTCAAAATTTCTTTATGTTGAACTTATTGAAAAATGAGTGATCAATAAGGAAGAAATCATCTATCAAAATGAAATTATTTGGGCTAATAAATTTAAAATATAATCTATTCAAAAAAAAAAAAAAAATCAACAATGCAAGGTCACTTGGAAGTGACGTGATGATGGAAATCGACATTGAGGTCAAGAAGTTAAATTATTATTGTTTCAATGAAACAGATCAAATTGAGAATATGATTTTAATTGAGACCATGATTGGAAGATTCAAAAAGTGAATTTAGGACAATATTAATCTCACATTTACATTTGGTCATTAGGAACTTCCCTAGTTATCCAAATGTTAAGTGAATGCAGATAATCTTAACTTGAAGATAAACAGTCTCTAAGGCAAGCTTCAAGAAATGAAGGAGCTAGACTACTCAGTGAACATTGCTTATAGGTACACATATGGACCAGATGAAGATTTGATCAGGGAATTTATCCAAAGGTTTGATGACTTCTTGAAAGGGAAAGAATTGTCAATACAACAACAAGAAGAATGAAGAATTGTTTTCAGTGTTTTTGAATTTTCTTCTCTTGTTTTTGTGTGCCTAATTTATATTGCTATACTCTTTTTCCCTTGTAAATGTATATTATCATTCTAAAAATTGTATTTGTAATTTTACCAACTTGATTTTTCAAGTTGTGAAAATTGATAATGTGCTATTGCAAGCAGTGCAAAAACTCCAAATGTTTTTCTCATGTGGTGCTAAATGCTCAAAAAAATTGCACCATTTTAGGTTGTAATTTATTATTGGTATTTTTACAACCCTAAAAAAAAATAAAAATATGTGGTTTTGCACCATAACCACCCATTTTACCCTATAAATATAAGTTATGGATTCATATTATGGATTTGAAATAGATAGATTTTTGTCAAAGCTTTGTAAAAAGAGATTAGACATTCTACTCTTCAAAAATCAATATAAAGAGGTGTTTCTAAACTTTGTGTTAGTAATATCTTTTGGATTATGTCTTTTGCTTAATTTAGCGTATTTGATTTCCATTGCCATTACAACATATTTCAAAATTTTAAGAATAATAAATTAGATTACAAAAATTTTATTTGGATTTTTAATTTATATTTCAAACACATGTGAAAATCTTGGTGGGAATAAAAGAAATTTATTTGTTATTTTTATTAGAAAATATAGAGGGCTATTCATTTCTATTATCAGAGTTAAATAGTTTTTTAGCATATGTTTCATATCCCTAAGGATATGATTATGTCTTTTCAATCCATTAAATAATAGAGATTTTATCCCTTTGAAAGTCAAATTTTCTCTCAACACCTTTGTCTAGTCTCATTTTCTAACTTGGTTAATTTATTGCTTTAAACTTCTCCCTTCTCTCTCTTTACACATTTCTTTCTAAAAACTCTTTTTCATAATTTCATGTTAAAAGTAATACCCACATGATTTATATTTCTTTGTTTTTAAATATTTATTGCTTTCCTATTTTAGATTTCAATAAAGGTAGTTCCACCTGCTAATAGGAGAGGGACTTTGTTCCCTATACTTTTGATGCAAAGTCACAAATTTGTCCTCCTGAAAAAAATTTCATGCCAAATTTTTTTTGCACACACCGTGGGGTACACATTTGCAAATTTTATGACACCCATATTTTACTGGTCCATATGACTCTACCATCATCTCAAGGACCAATCCAATAGCCTGAGTTAGACTTAGAACGATATAATCAATTAGATAATGTGTTAAACCGCAGACAAATTTTTTGGGATTCTGACAAAATTTTCATAGCTCAGTTTCAAGCTATCCTAGCCATTCTAAATAAAGAGTTAGAATGTGTTAAAAGAGCATAAATAATCTATGCATAAAAAAAGGCCTGTAGAGTTTCTTTAGAAGATCAAAATTAGTAAACTCACATATGACCATTTTAGGCCTTCAAAATCCAAATCATCAACCTAGTTTGAATTGGGATAAAGCTTCAGAGGAAGACCTCATTAGGTTATAAGTAGATATAGAGGAAACATGTGTTGCTATTTCCCATAGAAAATCTGATATTATTTCAAAAAAAAAAGGTGAGGAGACAAACACGAAGAGCAATTCATATAGCTAATCAAAGACTTTCTACAACTAGATTTTCTTTTCATGATAATTCAGGCACCTCAATCTCTAGTTATTCAACCTAATCTTAATGAGATAATGCAAACTCAAGAGGATATTTCATCCGATTTGAGAACTTTTGCTTGGGATAATAGGATAAGTTTGACACATTTTAATAAAGTAGTTAGAATTTTAGAAGAAGAAGAAAATCAGTTCATTTTAGCATAGAGAGCATAATTATTAGCTGCATGAAGAATATAATAAAGAATTCTAGCTCAAAGAGCTCTTCAAATTCAACTTGTGCCTTAATGCCAATAAATTTCTTCTAAATTGGTAGAAAAATAATCATTAGAATCAGTAAGTTGAAAGGTGAAGTTAACCATTTTTATTAGTTACAAGAACATTCTAGTTTTAAGTTGAGCCCTAAACGTCAAAGAAAATTTTAAAGAACAACTAGTCTTTCCTCAACCTATAATAAAAATAAAAAAATTGGAGGAACTTTGACAAGCCAAGATCTTGTCTTATTTGGAACCGTTATTCACCTACAAGTAGTTTTTAAAATTATGGCATTACAAAGGGGAAATGTGATTAGCCCATTGGATCTAGGACAATTACACAACCTTCCAAAGGGGTCAAGAAATAATTTTTTTAAATTTTATGGAGATGGAAAAAAACATCCATACAAATACCTTGTAACCTTCAATGTTACCTGTGTTATTTTGGGCATTGAGCATGAAGATGTTGCCATCAAGTTATTCATCAAAATATTACACAATGGGGCTGTAGATTAGTTTTACCACCTCACTCCAAGATATGTTACTAACTGGAATACTCTGAAGACTAAATTTGAGAATGGATTTAAACCAACCAAAGTGTCCATACTTTGCTTGCTCAACTTACACAAATGAAAAAAGAGGTTTATGAACCTATGAGAGAGTTTGTTGCCAAATTTAAAAGGTTGATAAATAAGATTCCATCTACTACATGACCAATAGATGAAAATAAGAAAATGCTTATTTATCAATTCTTAGTTATTTGAATTAAGTTATTAATTGAGGAGAGCTAGGGTAGCAAATTTAGAATTAGCCCAAGAATTGAAAATTGACATCGAAGATAATAGGATAATGTCTAAAAAACTTAAAAAATAGCCTTAAAATAATAAATCTTAAATTTTAAGACTATCTTCAACAAAACAACTCTTACATAAAATGGTTAATGATATAATGACCCTCAAAAAGCAAATACCTTAGAAAACCATTACCACTCCATACCAAGATATTCCAAGAAGTAATTATGTTCATTTTCAAAGATCATCCTAAACTACAAGCCCCTCAATTTGAACTTGACCTTGAGGCCCCTCCTTCAAAAAACACTAATGAACATGTGAATGTAGTCTTAGAAATTGATGAAATATTTGGATATGAAGAAGTTGAAGAATAAAATGAATTAGAAAATCTATAACTTCAATAATGTTAAATTGAAGAAATTGGTGGTGACTCTGTAAACTCATTATTATAATATAATTCAGATGAAGATGACTATGAAGAGAGTTTTGGGGATCTGAACAGTCAATCCTTTACAATTTTTACTAGAACTCAAAATAAAAAAATGTAGTCTAGTGATTCACAGGAAGAAACTCTAAAGGTTATCCTCCCATGAGGAACTACCCCACCAATGTAAACAAAAGAAAAACAACCACTAATAGATAGTTCATCTAATGTCAATGTTTTTCAACCTTTGAGACCCCTTCTAGCCATTTGTTTGCTTTTGACATAATTGATCATATCAATAAAACCAAGATTTAAATGTCACAAAATGAGTACTTGAGAACATATCCAGAGCACTTAGATGGGTTAATTTATTTCATCAAAGGTAAAAATCCAAATGCTAAAAAAGCCAATTTCAAGAGAATCCTAACTAACCCCATTGCTTCTAATCAAGTCAACTCAATGGTTACAACCACTTCTAAACCCAATAAAGTTGACCCATTCTACATTTCTCTACTCTTTAAGGGATGTAAATTCAGTAATTATATCATTGACATAGGAGCCTCAGATAATGTCATGCTTACCAAAGTTTCTCATGATCTTATCCTAACCTATACTAAAACCTCTAGGCATTGTTATTCCATGGAGGCAAAATAAGTTCCACTCATTGGATAGATTAAATATGCACAAGTGACTTTGGTTTATTTTCCCTAAAAGTGAATTAAAATCAATATTTTGGTCATAGATATTCTAGCAACTTATGGCATTATTTGGGTAGAATTTTTTGTAAAGAATTGGGAGGCAAAATTCAACAAGATTTATCACGTGCTATGATTATGGTCAAAGGAGTCAAACAATGTTTAGATCCTAAATTGAAAAAAAAAGTACATAGTGTAAAAGGTTGATGATCCTAGAGAAAATATTTTGTATAAAGATGCAAGAATTGGTAACTATCTTCTGATGATAGAGAAAGATATTGAGTTATCGAAAATCATGCAATCAAATCCCAATGTTGTTTGGATGATGGATTTTGATGGTAGTTGTTCATCAACAAGTTCAGGTGAAGGAGTAATCTTGATATCTACATCTAATAATTTATTTTATTTTTCATATAAGTTGTAGTTTGATTGTACCAACAATACAATCAAATATGAAGCACTTTTACAGGGATTACAGGCAGTAGAAGATGGAAATCAATAATTTAAAAGTTTTGGGTGATGTTGAACTCATTATGAAGCAGGTAAAAGGTCAATACCAAGTTTAAAATGATTGTCTAACATATTATAGGAATAAAGCATGGGATAACATTGAGATATTTGATGCTTTCTCTGTCAATACAATTTCTTGAGAACATAACTCTAAAGTTGATGCCTTGGTAGTATCAACATATTTGATAATTCTCCATGTAAATATTGGTACAAAAAATACAAAATTAAACTAATAAACAGACTGAGCATGCTATACAATGTGTATACTTGGCAAGTTTTCAATGATGATCAACATATTATCTATTTCCTTGAGAAAATAAACATCTTCAAAAATTTGTACTTTGAAGGTAGTCATTCCTTATATAGATAATCTTCAGTTCATACGTCGAAAGAGGAAATCACTGACAAATAAGATGAAGAAGGTGCTATCAAGTTGAAAGGAAATAAAATTCCTAGAGGCATGATCTCTTTGGAGGAATTATTTGATAAACATGATAGATTTGTGAAGAGTAAAATGCAAAAAGGAAATCTTGATTATGTCAAGTACAAAAAAATAAACATTGGTTCACAAGAACATCCTAGGTTCATTAATATTGGAAAATGTTGCTCACCTAAAGAAAAAATCCAATTTGTTAGACTTATCCATAAGTATATTGATATACTTGCACATTCATATGCGGATCTTAAATTTTTTTGTCTTGAAGAGATGCAACATATAATTCCTTTAAACCCTGATGCAAAACCATTTAGACAAAAATTGAGATAATATAATCCTAAAATTGCAAGAATGATTCTTTTGAAAGTATAAAATATGCTTGATGCTCACATTATTTTTCCTATCCACCATTCAAATTGAGTATCTAACATAGTATTAGTTTGTAAGAAGAATGTTGAAATAGGAATTTATGTATATTATATGAATTTCAACCAAGCATCCCTCAAAGATAATTATCCACTACCAGACTTGGATCAAGTTCTCTAAGCAGTAACGGGTGTTGAGATGCTTTTGACGCTTGATAATTTTTTAAGATACAACCAAATTGAGGTAAATAGGGAAGATCAACATAAAACAAATTTCAAAACACCTTGGAGTAATTTTTCATATAGATGAATGTCATTTGTATTGATCAATGCATGAGATACTTTTCAAAGGCAATAAATTTAGCATTTAGATAATTGAAAAATGAAATAATTGTAGTGTATCTCAATGACCTGATAGTTTTATCTAAAAAATGAGAAGATCACTATGTGCATTTAGAGAGAGTTTTTGAAAAGTGTCATTTACATGGAATTTCTCTTAACCCTAAGAAATTTGTCTTTAGAGTGAATGAATTTAAACTCCTTCGTCATAATGTTTTGAAAGAAGGAATAAGAATTGATCCAGAAAGGCTTTAGGCGATTCAAAAACTGTTCCTTCCGATTAGTAAACTAAGAGTGCATTCCTTCTTTGAGAAAGTGAAATTTTAAGAAGATTCATTCCTAATTTTTTTGATCTCACCAAACATATTGCAGACATGATGAAAGGAAAACCTTATTTCAAACAGAATAATGAAAGTAAATAAGCTTTTGAAAAGATAAAGAATGTTATTGCTCATGCATCGACATTGGTTTATCCTTATTTTAAGAAAGAATTCATTATTTATTGTTATGCTTTAGATCATACACTCTCAAAAATATTGATTCAGAAAAAAATGAGAGTATTGAATACTTAATTGCCTTCATGATTTGTAATCACAAGGATTATGAATTAAATTAATCTCCTAAAGAAAAACATGCTTATGCAGTAGTGAAAGTAGTCAAGTAATTCAAGTATTACATATTGCATTTTAATTCTATGGTAATGATACCAAATACAACAATCAAATCCATTTTAACTAAACAAGAACCTATTTCTAAATGAGTTAATAGGATAACTAAAGTACAAGAATTTGATCTAGAAATAAAACCTACGAAACTAGTTTAAGGAAAAGGACTGTCAACTCATGGCAAAATAAGGAGATATTCAATCAGGGTCTTCAACAGTTTCAGATGAACAAAATGATCAAGAGTTTATTTTGGTATAGTTTGTCGATTATACTAATGAATGATTTTTTGACATTGTTTTCTACCTAACATACAGAGAATGTCCTTCGCACTTGGATTCTAAACAATGAATAATGGTTAAACTACAAGCTAATAAGTATGTCATATGGGATGGCACTATTTTCAAGAAAAACATTGATGGATTTTTCTAAGGTGTGTTGATAAGGAATAGTATAATAAATTATTGTAAGCTTTCCACAATCAATCCTATAAAGGGCAATTTTCTGCCAGGGTAACAACATATAAAATACTTAGAGCCCAATATTATTAGTTAACTCTTTTCAAAGATTCATATGAATGGGTGAGAAAGTGTGAGGCATTTCAACAATTTATAGGCTCACCTAGGTTAGCAGAATGTTCTCTTCATCTAGTAATAGGTGAAGAACCTTTTCAGTAATGGGGACTAGATTCCATTAGAACTTGGACCTTAATTTGAGTGTAGGTCATACTCACATTCTCATAGCAAAAAATTATTTCATTAAGTGGGTAGAATCAATTCTTATTAAATAGATAACTTCTTAATTTATTTACGACTTCATCAAGGAAAATATCTTGGTACAATATGGAATCCCACAAAAAATTATTACAAATTATGCCTCTAACTTTTCTTCTTCAGAGATAATTGTATTTTTTTATGGTTAAGACATTTCTCTATCCCATTCATCAAACTATCATCCACAAGGTAATAGTCAGGGTGAGTCAAGCAACAAAAATTTATTCATAATCATACACAAGGTAATAGATGAAAATTAGAAAAAATAGCACAAAAAGGTATGAAATGCTCTTTGGGTAGACCGTATAACTCTAAAAAAAGATATTGGTATGTCTCCATTCTAGTTACTATATGGAATAGATGTTGTGATTCTCATAACTCTCAAGTTACCTAACCTATAATTATCCAGAGCAGTTGAGAATCCAAATTTTGAAATCTCAATAGACAAAATAATTTTCTACTTATAGAAATTGGAAGAAAAAAGGACACAAGTGGTTGACATAATTATAGAACATTAGGCTCATGTCAAAGTTCTCTTTGACAAGAAGGTAAAGAAAAGATAATTCCAAGTAGGAGATCTAGTTCTACTTTGGGATAGTCACAGAGAACCAAAAAGAAATACAATTTTTGTTGTGTTTCTTTTTTGGTATTTCTTTTTAGCTTGTGATGTTGTGTTCTTATCTTTGCCATTTTTTCCCCTCTTTGTTGCTTCACTATATTGAATTTTTCTATCTCAAATAATCTCTGTCATTTTTCCTAATCAAGATGGTAAATAACTCCTTATCCACATAAGGAATTATTACATAAATTTTCATGTTCACCTCCAAACTCTTTTTATTTCAAATAATGGTTTGCTTTTGAATTGGATCATTCTACAAATGCTAATCTTGTGCAAGTGAGAATGTCATAGTCACTTAGCCTTATCTTTGGTTAAATTGGTATTCAATAGTTAATCATTAAGAATATGAAAAACACTTCTCTCTTTGCATTTTAATTTATGTAAAAACATAACTAAAATGTCCTCACAGACACTATTCTTTTAGATATGTGAAATCGCCTATCAGGTTGAATACTTTATACTTATATACACTTCCTTTCAACATGTGACAGCACATATTAAGCTGAGTACCTAACCCTCACATATAATGTCTTTTGACATGTGACAACATTTTGATGGCTTGAGGACCCATCCCTTTATTGAAGATCAAAGATTTTTTAAATCTATCAAATTTGTTGCTAAAGACTTCATTGTCTACTAGATAAAACATCGGCCTATGAAACCAGAGAATTCAAGTTCTTTTCATTCCTTATAGTTTGAAATCCTAGTCGGAGCCAATTGTTGTCACAGTTTTTAAAAAATTAATAAAAACTAATGAAAATTTAATTTGTAATAAATGGCTAAAAAAATTTAAATTGAGCCCAAAACTGTCAAAATTTTAAAAAAATCAAAATTTTAAATTATTAATTAAAAATTT
Organism: Torreya grandis; assembly: GCA_037957365.1. Lineage (NCBI taxonomy): Eukaryota > Viridiplantae > Streptophyta > Pinopsida > Cupressales > Taxaceae > Torreya > Torreya grandis. The sequence continues at coordinate 1,990,917 of JARHVA010000878.1, read as the reverse complement.
ATGACCAAATTGCTTTTTACCTCAAATTATTTTAAAATGCATTTGAGTCCCCCATGGAAAAGTTTGTTAACATTTCTCATAATTTACAAAAACTATTTAATTTTTTATAAGTTGTGCAAACACATGTTAATTTTCTAAAAGTTGTGCAAATTGCAATTTCCTTTTTCCACTCAGTGAAAACTGCAAAATCAATTTTCTATTTTTTATAAATTGTAAATTTTTTTTCATTTTCTGTGCAATTTGTAAAATATTTTTCAGCTCCCATGCAATTTGTAATTTTGTTTTGGGTTTTAGTGAAAATTATAAATTTGTTTTGGATTTGTATGTAAATTATAAAATTGATTTAAAACTTCATGTAAATTACAAAAAAAAAAATGAATTTCTCCTTTTTGTGCAATTCCAAATTCTATTTTTGTATGTCATACAAATGCAAGTCACACTTCCCCAAATCATGTAAATATAAATTATCTTTCTTAGAGCCATGTAAATACAAAATTCCATGTTGCAATTGAATTTTTCAACGATGCAAATTACCATTGCAAATTAAAGTCTCCTTTTCCAACTTGCATGCAATCTCATTTATTTTTTCTACTAATCATGCAAATATGGTTATTTTCTTGGGTGGTTGTTAAATGAAGTTTGTCTTTTCTTTCAAACATATTTTCAACTTGCATGCTCAACTCTAGCAATTTTAGCAATTTAAAAATTGAATTTCTATTTGTGTTTTAGTCATCATCTGTCGGGAAGAAAGATATTCAAGATCATGGAAGGGAAGCAAGTGAATGGAAAAGAAGTTATTTTAATTTATTTTACAAACAGAAAAAGGTAGTGTAATAACACCTAAGAAAAAGGAAAGAAATTTTTGAATAAGCATTTTCATTTAGATAACAAGCCATACGACATCAAAGAAGAAATATTAAAGTTTTAAAAATCAAAACTTACACATCAACAAACACCCAGATGTGGGGTGACACCAAAGGAAGAGTTAAAGTTTAAAAATTAAATCAGGGTCTTATTGTCTTTTAATTGCTCAATATATGCTTGGTATGCCCAGTTGTACGATTTATCAAAAGGTGAAAATCTATAAATGTTTTATAAAATTTCATTTCTTTTTCCTTTTTTCCTCTAAAATGTCAACCATAAACCTCCTTGAGACAATATTCTAGTAGTTTCGAACCTCATTTTGATCTTTTAAGCAAAATGTTGAATTGTATGGTTGTTGTATACCCAGGGAGGAAAATAAATAATAACAAGAATAGAGATTTATGTTTTTTTTAAAACTTTCATGCATATGCAAATTGTACAGCTTAATAAAGAACTAGTAAAAAAGGAAAAGCATAAATTTGTTTTATATTTATTTTATTTTGCTCATGCCCAAGCCGTAGGCTAGTGGAGAGGTGGACAAATTTTTTTTTTTTTATTTTAACATGTTGGCTTGGTTATATGCAAATAATACATCCTAGGTGGAGTGGAGGAAAATTTTGAAAAAGTGGCAAATTTTTTTATTTCATTTTTTAAATTATACAGGTTTGGTCAAAAAGAAATATAAAATTGATGAGGGCAGATTTTGATCATTTTCATTTGCAAATTGAAAAATGCACGGCTACATGATGCCCTTGAAGAAAGAACACTACAATTTTGAAAAACTACATTCCCTTGGGAAAGTTGAGGCTTGATAAAATAAAAAATGTATATTTTTATAGGATTTTTAAATTTCAAAAATTTAAAATCATAATGTAAATTATTTTTACTGATAATTTGATTTAAAAAAAAACATATTCCTTTTAGCAAGCTCAAAATTTTGAATTTTTGATAAAAACTGATTGGCAATTGATTTTTAATATTTTGGCCAAATCAAGAACATGGGAAAATATTTTAAATTTGAAAAATAAATTTTCATAATTTCTTTTCAATTCATTTCCATTTTTTGAGAAAGTTTACTAAATAAGCAACACAAATAAATTTAACAGGTATATTTTCAAGTGCATAAATTGATCAGAGGAAAGTTAAATTTCATATAGGTAGCATTAAAAACATGTTGGAGCAATTTCAATAAACAACTTGTGAGTACGTATTCTCATTAAAATTAAATAACTTATTTTATCTTTAAGTTATTTAATTTCATCATTTTTTAAACAAGAAGCTTTTTCACAAATATTTTAAATTGTCAATTTTCTTGTAAAAGTTGATCTCTTCATCTCCTACTGAGTAAAGACAAAGAAACCATGAAGTATCAATTTTAAGGCATGATGTTATTTCACAAATAGAGTCTAATGTTAGAAATATCACTGACACTAATATAGATCCCATTGACTTATTAGATGAGTTTTGGGAAAGAATGAACATAGTGCATAAGGTATATTCTGGTCAAAGTATTTGTGACAATGTATTAACACAGGTGGTAGCATTCCCAATGTCAATATAGTCTCCTAAATTAGTCTTGGTTGTGACAAATAAATATAACTCAGAAACAAGAGAGGTAAGATATTCACATGGAAGAATTAATAGTGAGTTTTGTTCTTGATCAAATTGACAATGGTTTTTGCCTTTTATATCATGAATCCTTTGTGCATCTAAGTCTTGAGTCTTCCCAAAACTTTTGGGATGATAATATCATGGTGTGTGATAAATAAGTCAATAATGCATGGTTTACTAAGCCAAAACATTACTCCACATGGATTCTAAAAAATCTTGCAAGGTCCAATTTCAAAAATGAGATAAATGACAGGATTACATTGTTACACAAGATAGTGGAAAATCAGACAACAAAGAGCTTTTAGACATGGATGTATAGACTCATTTATATTGTCTTTAAAATCAAGAAATATATAAATTAGGGGTAGTTGATCATTGAATCCATTCACAAGTAGCTCATGGAAGTAAAAGTAATGTCAAAAAATTATATATGACTTCGTATCTTGTTTACGTTTTAGTGAGTCAAAGATATTTTCATGGATTGCATACAGTGGGTGATTTCAGGAAAGTAATGGTGTATAACTTATATCCTTTTTTTGACATTGAATGAGAATACTCATCACTTCATAAGGGTAATTAATTAATTTGTTCATTTCATTAATCATTTGTTTGAAAAGGAACTCTTCAACACGAGAATATTAGTTGCAGCCGCCACAAAGATATCAAGAAGGGGAACTTAGTTCATACAGTTCCCAAATTTTAGTTATTTGAGATTAAATGATTATTAATTTTCTCCTTATATACTCCCATAATATTTTATTGATAAGTGGTCATTGATACAGTTGAAATAGATAAGTCAGAAAATAAGATTGAAGACTATTAGGTATCCAAGGTTTATTTGGGAAATCAACTAGAGAAGGGATGAAAGGAGATGTATAGTTAGTGATTGGTACCATTTTTAAAAAATAATAAATACAAGTTAATGAAATATGAACTAAAATAAAAGGTATAAAAATCAAAATTGGTGATACAAGGACTGATCAGGCCAATTCAACTAGTTATCACTTCATCGAGTCTTCATGTTGAGACACTAGAGAAAGTAAGAGAGGTAGGTTATTGATCAAGGAACCTCAATAATTCTCAATATGGAAATAATGTTTTTTTAAATATAATCACAATATGAATAGATAATGACAAATGAAAGTGTATATGCTAAGGAGGAATAAGATTGGAAAGAATTCATTTCCAGGTTGGTTGAATTCTCAAAATTCTCTTATGTTGACTTTATTGAAAAAGGAGTGATCAATAAGGAACAAATAATTTATTAGGTTGAATTTATGTGGGCTAATAAATTAAAAATATAATATCTTCAAGATTTTATTTATAAATTTAACAATGCAAGGTCAATTGGGAGTGATGTGATGATGGAAATCAACACTAAGGTCAACAAGTTGAATTATCCTTTTGTCAATGACAAAGATCAAATTGGAATCTAATTTTAATTAAGACCATGATTAGATAATTTAAAGAGAAAATTAATGAAATTTTCAATCCCACGTCTACATTTGGTCATGAGTAACTTCACTAGTTAGCCAAATGTCAAGTGAATGCATATAATCTGAACATGAAGATAAACAGTCTCTAAGGCAAGCTTTAGTAAATGAAAGAGTTAGACTACTCAACGAACATTGCATATAGGTAAAAAGATGGACTAGATGAAGATTTGATCAAGGCATTTCTCTAAAGGTTTGATGACTTCTTGAAAGGTAAATAACTATCAATACAATAGTAAGAAGAATGAAGAAATTATTTTAGTGTTTCTGCATTTTCTTATATTGTTTCTTTACATCTAATTTGTATTGTTGCACTCTTTTTCCCCTTGTAAATGTGTATTGTCATTTTTTAAATTATCTTTATAATTTTTCCAACTTGATTTTTCAAGTTGTGTAAATTTATAATGTGATTTTACAAGCAATGATAAAACTCCAAAAAAATTTCTCAGGTGGTGTTAAATGCTCAAAAACATTTGCACCATTTTAGGTTGTAATTTCTTGTTGGTGTTTTTGCAACCTTGTAAAAAGGCAAAATAGATGGTTTTGCACCATAACCATCCATTGTAGCTTATAAATACAAGTTAGGGATTCATATTATGGGTTTGAAATAAATATTTTTTTTCAAAGCTTTGTAAAGGGAGATTAGACATTTTAATCTTTAGAAATAAATATAAAGAGATGTTCCTAGACTTTGTGTTAGTAATATTTTTTTGATTGAGTATTTTTCTTAATTCAGTATATTTGATTTTCATTACCATTGCTGCAAATTGTAAACTATTAAGAATAAGAAATTTATTATAAAATTTATATATAGAGTTGTAATTTATATTTCAAACACATGAAAATCTTGGTGGGAATAGAAACAAATTCTTTGTTATTTCTATTAGAAAACACATAGGGCTATTCATTTTTGTTATCAGAGTTAAATAGTATTATATCATATGTTTCATATCCCTAAGGATATGATTATTCCTTTTCAATCCATTGAATAAGAGAGATAGTCTCCCTTTGAAAGTCAAATTTAGTCTCAATTTCTAACTTGGCAAATTTATTGCCTTGAACTTCTCCCTTCTCTCTCTCTCTCCCTCTTTACACATTACTTTCTAAAAATGTATTTTTGTACTTTTAGGTTAAAAGTACTACCCACATGATTTACATTTATTTATTTATAAATATTTCTTACTTTCCCATTTTGGCTTTCAATAAAGGTATCTCCACCTTCTAATAGGAGAGGGACTTTTTTTCCCACTCTATTGACATGAAGTCATGACTTTGTCCTCCTGACGAATTTTCACACCAACATAAGTGTAAGATCATGATAACTAAATTGAGGATATGTTAGTGATGGTATCAAATATTTAAATTTTCATACTTTTGGTATATCATATGCATAGATTGGACCACTGAAAAAAACTATTCATTCCCTTTATAATTAAGTTTGTAAATTAGTCATAATTTCCTTATGTATTTGTTTTAAATTTTGATGATCATATGAAGGAGTATATTGGTCATATGTAATTATTTTTTTGGTAGGATGTGGATGAATGGATTGATTAAATGACTTTCCTTGGTGACTCATGGATTTCTATGAAAATCACAAGCTTTGTTGATTTGTATTATTTTTAAGGGATACAGGGTGGGTTACACCTTGTTCATGTTTACCCAATCCTTGGCCTTTGTATCCATATTTTTGAAAATATATAAGGCCAAAATAATATAATGGTGGTTTAATAAATATGGGTAAAGGATATTTATTTTCCTTAAGATGGATCAAATCATCTCTTGAAATGATGAGAGCACGAACCTAATTAGAGGAATGGTAGCTACCATCATTCAAAGATTTTCTATTTGAGGCTTTAGAACTTAGAATAATATAAGAGTAATTAATTTTTACCACTTAATATAAATTTAGAGATTTTTAAAATCATAGTCATCAAAACAATCTATATCATTCATGGTGAGAAAGATTAGGACAAAGCAAGCAAGAAACATCCTAAATGATACACTTAGGTAAGAATGATGTTCAAAGATTGGGTTCACCAAATGTTTGATCCTAAATTGTTTTATAGATTGGGGTATCTAAGGCTAAATGTGATAGATATAGCCTAAGATACACATGTGATACACTATCTCTATAGTAGGCCAATTGGGTGTTAAACTCAGATATAAATATATGTTGAATTTATTAAACTGAGACAGGATAAAAATAATAAGTACCAATATGCTAAGTATTGAATTGAAAAATAATTAATGTACTTAACTTGTTTCAATGTTAATTTAGTTTTATATCTATAATAGAAAGGAAATATATTGGAATATGATTCTAGAATAATTGTTAGATTTTGGATTGAATGCCTTTAGAGCTGTAGACACTAATTTCATCCCTAGATGGTTACATCGATGCTACTATCTAAACCTAATGCACGTGTCTTATAAAACATATATAATATAAAAATATATGACCACCTAGATGCTTTTAGGTTTGACTTCACCTTTATTTTGGTGTATTTTGATCTAGGTCATTGAATGTTGTTCTTTATGAATTTGCAAAACCATAGTTCTTCATATTCACAATGTCAAGCTAAACCTATAGGCCCCTATATCAATGAGTATTGCCTACATAGACAATACTCTGAAGAGGGATTTAGATTGATGTAGTTATCCTCTACGTGTTGGCTTGTGTGTGAATCATGAAATATGTGCAAAGTAAATACAACAGTGACCTAGCTTATAACTTGTAAAATTTAGATCTTGAGATACTCCTTCAGTAATTCAAACCTATGTATGTTATACCCCTATGCTTAATATGAAAATAAGATAAAATAGGGAAGCTTTAATTTATTGAGTGCTTGATTGAGTGATTTGATAAGCTACCTTAGGTGTTTTGAGTGTTTTTTAGGTGAGGAATGAATGAGGATTGATCTTGTATTTATATCAAGCCCTTTGGAGAAGTAACTCACATTAAATCACTTAGGTCGATCACTAAGATATGATTCATTTATAAATGTGAAAAAATTAGGGTATTAGACACATGTGTTGGATTAGGACACTAGTGTCGATATAGGTGTCTATTCTAGATGCTAGTGTCCAAGGAGTAAGAAAGTAGGTATAGACTCAAAACCTGTAGAGGTGGAAGATAAGTAGGCTTTAAATAATATGTGTAAGATAGAAGGTATGGGTCATCAACATAAGACTAATCAGACTAAGAAATAGGACAAGGGGAAAAAGATAGAGTATATTTATATTTTGAAAAGTGGGAAAGGTTCAAAATTGAGAGGAAAACCCAAGGTCTGAGTTTGCCAAGTTTACAAGACTAAGGTTCTAAATAATCCATAAAACAATATCTACACTATGCATGTTTTAAATGTCAAATTTGAAGATGTTACATGTAGATTGTTCCTTTTAATTTATAAGAAGAATAATATGATTGCTTTTCATGGTTAGCACCTAATTTTATTACCAATTGGAATGACTTTGAAAATCTATTTTTGCTTCAATTTGGTCAAATGATTGATGCTCACATTATATTAAAATAATTTATTATGATTAGAAGATAATATCATGAGCTAGTTAAGGACTTCAACTTCAAAAGAGTCTTAATAGAGTCCCTATCAATCTTAGACCTCATGAAGTAGGTGTTTTATATATGTATTTGAATTATTTATACCCCCTAGTTTCCATAATTATAAATATGTCTACAATAAATACTTTGGCCTTAGATTTCATAAAATCCATTCAAGTAGAAGATTAGTTGCCTTGCCTCTATCTACGACAAATATAAGAGTTGTTTTCCTTCCAAAAGACTACAATAGTAGATTAGAAAATTGATCTCTCTACCATAGTCCAAACATAAACCTCTTGGTTTCACCCAACTACTCATCAAGCTTATTCTCTAATTAATTTTGATATGCTTATAAAAGAAGATGATAGTTCTAATGATGAAGTTATTCATATTTTAGATTTAGAAGAGTACATTTAGTTGGTGCTTATAAAAGAGAAGGAAGATTTTCACATAGCAGATGGTTCTTATCCCAAAGAGTTAGTATGCATTGAACCTCTTACTCAAACATTTACAACCACTGGGCTCTAAGTACCTAAACTTCTTACATGGGTTTGTAAAAACTTTGAGGTAAAGGCTTCCAATGCTTATCCTTAATATGATTTTGAAACTAAGGGTGGTGATTGTTTTTAACATATGCTTACCATTTACCTTGGCTTCACAAAAATAAATTAAAAGGTTAGTTTAATGAATATAAGGACGTCCTTGCCTTCCTAAGGACATTGACTGGAAGAACCTTATTGTTGCAAACAAGTGGAAGTCATGTTATAGTGGGTTTAAAAACTCACCCTCCCAATCTTGTTGGGTTTGTTTTATCATCTTGGTGTACATAATTTCTTGTTTTCTACATTTTATTTCTTAGTTAAATTTTCTTACTTTCTATCTTGATTTCTAAACTAGCTCCTCATTTATACATATGTTTGTTTTTTTATTTTCCTTTTTTATTTATGTTTTGCTTTGAATTTTTGGATTGTTACTTTTCATTAGCATATTATTGCATAAATGAGACCTATATTAAAAAAAAAAGCATTGATCAGAAGGAATAACCATGTGGATTTATCCTTCCTTGTGTTAGTGGGCTGACAAACCTCAAATGATGGATGTATAATTGAGATAGTTGTTTGAGCCTTTAAAGTTAGAAAGTGAAAAGTAATGTTTGAAAAATGGCATAAATTGATTCAATTTTATTTTGTGAATTTTATGAAATTTGGAGGCCTTTGATTCTAAACTAAACATGTATATTTTAGAAAGTTTTATTTTCTTGTCTAAATCCATCAAATGCACTTAATTGAACATCTTAAGCAAAGAATAAACACTAAACTAGTTTAGGCTTGTCTTGGTAGTCTAAATTTTTTGAGTCTATAATTTTACCATGGATTGGTCCCCAAAAATAAATGATCTAATCATATAAACCTTTTCATAATTAAATTTTGAAGGAAATAGAATAAAAATACAAAAAACTAAAGCCTTCCTCAAAAGGGTGATTCAAGCAACCTCTATCGAAGGATTTCCAACTTGGTTGGTATTGGATCAAAGACTTGAGTATAACTAAAGGTATCTCTATCAAGGTTATAAACACCTAACCATCAGTAGAGCATTACCCATGCTAGTTCTCCTCAAGCCAAATTGCCAAATATTTTTTCTCACAGAAGTTTTAGTTGTCTAAGTAGGTCTAAATTACTTTATGTGAATTTTAGATCTATAAAATAATTTATCACTTTCACACACTAATGGCCTTTAATATAATTAAAACTTAGTATGCCATAGGTTAAGGAGTAATTTAGTTCCTTCATATTTATAATTTTATATGAATAAAATTGTTTGTAGTTTATACTTGTGTTCGGGAATGAATATTTGCAATCTTTCTTTGGAGTGATTTAACCATATTTTATAAATTTTGAATGTTTAACGACATTATCCCCACAAAAATCACCATTTGTTGTGTGATTTCATAACATGCCCCATTTTCATCTTGAAAATAGGGACCCTCTTTATGTTGAGCTAAATTTTGGTGGTATATCTCATAATTATGTTTTTTTATATAAAATTGACTCAATATTTATAATGCTTCTTAGCCAAATCTTCAATAATAATGACGTTCTTTGCAATATATTTCTCCTCTATTTTATATCATTTCTATCATATTTACCATAGAATTTATCTTATGAATACCTAGGCTTGAATATTAAGTTTATGTGAATGATTGCTTTCAATTCCTATATTGAATGACTGCTTCTCACATAAAATTCACTTGGAAAAACTTTTTTTTTCAAAACTCTTTACTTAGTCAATTTTCTTGTTTTCTTTCAAGTTTTAAAATATTCCTAGAGCCCCCTAGATTCTTCCATGTATCCAAATATATTTGACACATGTCTTCAAAGATAAATCTTTTGAATAAATGACTAATCCCTTTTAAATCTATACGCCCTAAATTCACACCACATGACATGATCCTGGTGACCTGATCTGATAGAGAGTTAAAGGCATTAACAAAAGCTCAGAACCTCAAAACCTTAGAACCTCAGAACCTTAGGATAATTAAGGCATTAACCTAAAATATAGGGATTTAATTGACATTAGTAAATGCCTTTGGCCCTAAGGCCCTGAGAATATGCCATGTGGTAACCTCTCAAAATCTTAGGAGCCTAGAACAATTACAACATTAACCTAGGAGCTTGGGGCATTGATGACATTAGTCCAAATCATGAAGAGCCTAATAAGTTGAGAATAATCCACGTGGTCATAAAAATTACAAAGGTAGACAACAGAATAAAGGTTGGGCATAATGACAAGATATCAATTGGTAAAGTGGGACCCGATGGGAAAAGTAAATATCCTAGCTAAGAAAAAATAAAGTGAATCTAAGAAAGATCCATATGGTAATGATGTCATTACAAAAGTGATGTAACTAATATTGACATCTCATCTGACCATCAAGGTCATAAAATCTACGAATGGGATATGTATTTAATTTGTTGGTAGATGATCAAGTTGTAAAGGTCCATGTAAGACAAAGAAGATTTAAAAGACATAAGGTACACCTTTAACCAGTAGAGACTCTAACTACAATGCATTGTTCAATTGAAAAATTTGTCAAAATCTCAACTACATGTTTCAATCATCATTAATGTTTGTAACCACCCTATTAATGGGTTGAGATAGAAGATGAGGCCATAAGATGATCAAATTATCTATATACATGGGTTGGATTTCCATTTTAAGTGGTTGGTAAATTTGGGGTCAAAACATTATTGGGATTATACAAAGACTTCACATGAGTTCCATTGGTATTTTAACCTTGACTATGTGTCCATGGGTGGTCAACACTTAAGCATTGAAATATTGTAAGAATTGGCCTAGATTATGCCAACCTTTCTCCCATGCCTTCAACCTTAATTGCTTGACATGGGATATTGGTTGTCATATAATTATTTTATAATGTTGAATACATATTTTATTACATTTATTTATTTAATGTCTCTAGTATTTTGATTTAGCTATTTAATTAGTGCTAGGAATGTTAATGTGCTTGTTTGCATATGATTATCTTAGTTATGTTATGCAATAGCTATCATAACTAGTTTATTGAGATATTTCACATTTTATTTAGACTCCTCTCAATCATTTTTTGTAATATATACAAACTACCAATAGTTTTCTTTAGGATGGATTCAATGAATAAATGGCTTTCACACTTGTCCTTAGAAGCTTGCCCACTGACTGGCTCATGTTTGTCTAGTAGCTAGATCAGGTGCATAGTGGTATAAAGGTGGTCATGCATGATTTTAGTTCCTTGGAATAAATAATATCACTTAGAACAAATACACCATTCCTTTTTTCCCTACTCTCTCTCTCTCTCTCTTTTATTTTTTTGGATGATGTCTTGCCTTAGTTTAGGTTGTGATAATAATTGTAGTGAAGTAGATTATGATTGTTTTATCATTTTAATAAAATATACAACATGATATAAACAAATAATAATCGGGAAATTAAATAAACGTGAATCCTCATATTAATTAAACCACCCATGGTAATAATTTTTGCTCCCAAATAAAACTTGGTTGAACTACTCGTTGCTTGTGTTGACCCAACATCAATCCTAAAATTAAAGGGGGCATTTCATCCCATGATTTTTTCCTCCCTTTCTCCTCTCAAAACAATTAATCCAATAGTCATTCTCTAGATAGGTCACAAATTTAGACCAACACATACCTTAATCACTAGCCTATACATAGTGTTATGATCAATAATGATGCTAGTGAAAATGTATGTACTATGATGTTACTTACACATTTAGGCTATATACGTGATGATTTATACCCTTCAACCGAAATGGTTAGATCATTTAATGGGACATCACAACATGTTATTGGTGAGATTAACTTACCTTTACATGTTGGTCTAATACATGTGGTTACCACATTTTCATTTATACCATATACAAGAGTCTTTCCTATGTTATTGAGATAAATTTGGATACATAAAATCTGCATAATACCTTCCACATTAAATGGGTATATTAAATACATTAATACCAATAGGGTAGTCACACTTTTCATAATTCCATAAGAACATCCACTTGAACAATAAAATTTTATTTGAAGACAACTAATTATAAAACCTACTAAAGTTAATAATCTAAAAAATGGTAAGTAACAGGCAATCCCCTTTCCTAGGTGGCCCATACTTGAGAGGCCTTTGCACCAGAGATATATAATGGATTCCATGAAATATTAATCTATGCCTACACATCATATTCACTTACCTAGAACAACTAGACATGTTCCAATTATTGATACTTCAAGGAATCCATAGAGCACTCAATGATGGGTTCCATGAACCCTTACTTCTTCTATTGTTTCTTCATAACCACAAAATCCTATTATACATATGTTATGTACCATAGATTATATATATATGTTTGTGTGTGTATGACACATATATACTCTTTAGAAATGTGTGTGTGTGTGTGTGTGTGTGTGTGTGTGTGTGTGTGTGTGTGTGTGACACCTATATACTCTTTGGAAATACCGCTTATTTGATGTAATATATTCTGAGTTTTGAACTACCTATGAACATCCCTTGGATGGGATCATAGGCTAGCCTTTTCTTTGTGAATATTCTAAAAATACATAAATTAAAAACATTAAAATTTTCAAAAATCCAAAAAAAATTAGCTTTTACATGTCTTATTAGATACTTGGCATCTATGTTATTTGTTTTATGTTAATAGATAACATATCATTTCTTTCTATGTACACATATGTTCTACACATCTTTGAGGGAAATATAGGCATACCCAAACACATTATATATGCACCTATATATGTTATACCTTTCCACTTCTCATGTACTACACTATGTTCGGGGCATATGCTTTCCTTAATCATGATTGATATAGGTTAGATTATTTTATGATCATTTATACATTATCATTTTTGAGTTTATACAGTGACGCTTACACATGCCTATATCCATGCTCATATATTTCACAATGTACTTGAATATGCTATGTTACTTAACATTTTTTACTAACACATATATGTAGGGACTAGTATGATATGTTTAATTTGGTTGATTATACTTCATCTATTCATATTATGACTTCCTTGAGTGTATTTCATTGCTTGATATTCTCTTTCTTATATTCCTTGTCTATTGACCAATGTGCCATTATTGATTTGACATTTAAATATGCAATTATATTCTATGTGGACATTTGACTATGTCATGTCCCTTCGATTGTGCAACATTTAAACATGCCCCTTGTATGAGGTCTCCTTGGACCATCCTTTTGCATCAAATTGAGTTTTTTTATGTGTGTGCTTCATTTTTTATTGATCTTTTATTGTTACTCTATAGATGTTGTCATGATCTATATCATGCATATTAGGATTTGATGTGATCACATACTACGAGTCTCATTACTATATCTACTTAGACACGTTAATCCTAAATACATTATTCATATACATATTATATAGATATTGTATCCTCTTGAATTAAGGTAACTACTAGATTTTACTTCCCTAACCTCAAATGGGGGGCATATTAGTGGGGGCATGTTATACAAGCATGAACTCCACATTTTTCATAGTTTTTAGATTTTAGTGGGGGAATGTCATAAAGGTATGACCTCCAAACTTAATCATCTCTTAGTATATCTGTATCATAGTGGGTACATGTAATAAATACATTACATCCACAATTTCACAATCTCCACTTCAGTTTCATGATTTAGATATACACTTGGGTCAAAATCATATACATTACACAAATTTTGCACAGATTTAAAACAATTTATTTTAATTTATGACACATATAATCCAATTAGAGACATCTTAGAGGTGAATATACCATGATATTACACCAAAAGTTACAAATTTACTAATTATACTATTCATTAAGACTCATCGCTTACACCAAGATGTATTATTATCGAGCCTTTTCTACTGCAACAGTGGCTTATCTTAATAGGTTAAAGTGATTGAATCATTCAGACATGATATATTTATATATTGGAGTGATTAAATCATCTAATGTCATCATGTTTATAGGATGAGTTTATTAAATCACTCACCCTCACTAGTTTACATTCACATTTGAGTTGTGTGACTGAGATGTAATAATCTCAATGATCATGTCATAACTCATCCTTTCACTATATTAGGGGCATAACACCTTCCAATCCTCCTCTTAAAATATCCAAGGTCCATTTTTAAACCTCTCTTAGCTCCAATTCTTAATAATAAATCATCTTTACCAATTCAAAGCATCAATAGGAAACATGGTTGCATTTACACATGTGTACTCCTTTATTACTTGTTGGTGATTTTTATCCTTAATTATACACAAATAAGTACTAGTCATGTGCCTATAATAAGTAAGAATCCAACGTTCTAAGACACTAGCATATCATGTGAATGACTTCATGTGCTCACTTGAGGCACGTAACCTAGACCAGTTCTTATTGATTCTACCGTGCTATGGTGGATCAACAACTGTTACTTAGGTGTTTGAATTAACACTTTTAATCATTGTTACTACAAACATCACTCTAGATTTATCCATTTGATTTATTCACATAGTGCATGTATTTATATATTATAATAAAGATAAAATTAATACCAAAGAGATTTAACACAACAAGATTCACAGACAAAGTATTGGTTCCAGTGATCTCATTTATTAAGTTTATAAAGATACTTCATCAAGTACACAATATCTCCAGATCTCTATCTTGATAACAATAATAAATTTACATCTAAAAACACTTTCTAATCAAATATAAGGGGTATTTATACACAAGGTAACCCCTTATTAGGTTGCATCATCAAAACATTATAGATAATAAGCTAACGATTATTTCAAAAAAATAAGTCATGGCGAACCATTATAATTAAGTTCCTTTTGATTCATGCATAACAACCCCTATATATCTATGTTAAATATTTGATGTTATGCTCCTATTATCTCTTGGATCGGTGCTATATTCATTCTTGAGTAATCTCTAATGCTTTTGTAAATGTATTTACAACTGCCTCTACTTTTTGTGCCCTTGTCCTAGTCTTGCACTTTTCTAAGTCATGAGTATTATGTTCCTAATTTTTCATTTATTTATCTTTTCAACTCGATATTCCATGCCAAGGACTTATACAATGTTCTTCCATGTCTCTCTTTTGTGTCATTATCTTTCATTTCAAGGTCCTCCACATTGCTCTCATGCCCTTGCATCTTTGTTCCATGGTTCTAAAATATTTATAATATATTGTTACAAAATTTGGGTTCCAACATCACCTCAGACTAAACCAATAGTCCATCTCAGACTATGTTGTAGTTTTTTCAATTATCAAAAATTCAAGACCCATTTTTAGACTTTGTACTTGAGCTCCTCCCATTGGTTGAGGGTTGTCTAAATATTGGAAGTAATAACTTCCACTTCAACTCTCAATCATTTCATTTTTTTGGGTTGCTCAAGAAAAACATCTGTTTGAGTTATCAAAATCTTGAGTTAAGAATTTTTAGTCTTGTAGGCATCCTTGACTACCTTGACCTCTGCCAAAACCTACACTCAAAGTGATAAGAAACTATATTTCATATCCTATTGATGGGTGCTTATTTATTTTTCTAGTTCTTCAACATCTTGTAATAATTTTGTGTATTGCATCCTATTTTTGATATTTAATGCATTCTCATCCAATTTTTGGCATTGTTATTCCTCAAGCAATAGTTGTGCTTCCAAAATTTTACTTGGTTGAACCAAGTTGACAAAACCTCCATCAAAAATGGGAATAGTGGCACTTAATTTATTCAAAAATATGTGATAGATGTCCATGGCCTTTGTGAATTACTTGATTCCCCATATCTTTTCCTATTGAGGATCTACCATATTTTTACATTTCTTTAATAAGAGGTCCATGAACATATCTAATTTATTAATTGCCTCACTATTAATAGGAATAACATCCATGAGTGTTGGTTCACTCCTCAAAATTATTTGAAAAAGGCCTAATGTCCTAAGTTGAGATGTCTCAACCAAATATTGTTGGCACTTGAGTGCTTAAATTTCTTATTCAAGCATGCATCATTGTGCATGCTCTTCTATATACATGTGGATAGCCTCCCAATTCTTGTAGCGAAGTTGGCCAACATCATGGCTATGAAGAATGTTTTTCCTAAAAAATTATAGGGCAAACTTTATAAGGGTTAGACCTGTTTAAACCAGAGATCATTTTAGGGGATCAAGCCAAAGTAATTTTGGAACAGCTACCACTTATGGGCTTATATTAATGCTTTTTTTTTAGATCTTAAAGAGGCATTTATTAGGTACCTCTATTAGAAAGGACAATTCATATCAAGATTATTCACTAGATTCATGTTCAAGGGGAAAATCCCATAAATACAGTTACTTATCTGGTATATCTTGTTAGAACAAGGCACGAGTGGAAGGGTATTGATTTATCTATTATTTTTGTTCTACCTCCTAAATAGGTTCCTTTACCTTTTTGGGGTTGTGATCTAGATCTATAACTTTAGGACTATTTTCCCATTGTTCATTGATGCTGACACTAAGGTCTATTTTATGGCCTTCTCTTCTTTCTACTTATTTAGGTTGTGGACTTTTAATGTCCAATTATTTCTTGTCAGTAAGTTGTTCTTCACTTAGATCAAGAGTGGGTTCCTTTATAGGTTATGCTTCCAAATATGCTTCACCAATTTTAGGAATCACCACTTGGGTCACTTCAAGCTCTAGTTCTAGTTGGGTAGCTAGTTATGAAGTAGTGATGTCATCTTTATGGTTTGCAAAATAGCCCTTGGGAGCTTGTTGGTGATAAGGTTCACCTTTGTCATTTGGGTTAGACCTAGGGTTTTTCTTCTTGATTCCTTCTTGAGCTGGTGGCCTTGGGTCTTGGCCTTTTCTCCTTCATTCAACCCTTTCTTTTCATGTGTTCATGATTGAGGGGGGAGTGATTTATTTTTTGCCTCTCAGCTTCTTAATGTTATTCTTTGTGGCCTGAGCATATAGAATATCACCAAGATCTTTTCTTGCACAACTATATTATAATTATTGATATCAATATTATTAGACTCATGTCACTCTATATATGATTACCTCCCTGAATAAATAGAAATATTGTGAAGAGTGTGAATCTCAAATTCAATCTTGTCTGCATCAATAATTAAAGGTTTCACATCTATAATGTGATTCACAGAGTCCATGAAATGTTTGATAGTGTATGTGTAAGGTAATTTGAACCATATTGACAAGTTGTCAGTGCTTTCCATCTATATTCACATGAGAGAATAGTGTTAATTTAAAAAAACTTAGTGTAGATTCCCATATATGTGGGAAATTCCTTTGGTACATGCCATTCATTCCCAAATGCCTCCCTCATTCCATCAAATTGTCCCTTCATCTGTGTTTTTTAGGAGGGTGTGATAGTGTTAGGGCATGTGAACTGTTTGAATCTCTTAGTGGGGGATTTATGCTCTGGTGGGTATACCCACTTTAATTCTTTGTTGGATTACTCTAAAATGCCAATCTCATCAATAACAAGTAAAATTAGAATTACTCCCCATGGAAACTTGTGATTGGGTAGGAGGTGTACCTTCACAACATCTTCTTCAATTCTCTCTACAAATAATTGGGAATAGTTATACTTGGTTCCCTTGGACATTTGGCTCGCAACATGGAGGTGAGCCATATCTACCTCGTTATACCTTTCTACACATCTTATTTGATTTGGAGGATTTTCATATGTTTTGAAAAAATATGGAAAATACAAGTGTCATAATGAAAAGTCAACATGTGGCAAAAATATAAAGAGTTTATACAATTACTTTTTATATTGGAATTATTTTATGCTAATGGGTGTTGTGTTGCAGATGTGGGACTAAACCAACTTTTACCTATATTACGCCATTATCAACTTTGTTAACCATATAATTCTGCTAATGCCACCAATTTATTTATTCCACATCATCCAATTATTTTCCCACTATAATTCCTCCATTTTCTCATTGTCAAAATATTAATATTGTTCTATTATTGATATTTTTTATTAACTGTGTAATATATTTTTAATTAAATCTAAATTTAATTAAATTTTCCTAATATCTTATTTCATTGGATATTTCTTAAAACCCAAGTCCCAAATTTTAATTACCCACTTTCACGTGGATGGTTGCATGGTTTTTATTTGGCATGGGGATATTTTAATCTTGTGTTCCATCTAAATAAAACCTTTATACCCCACTTTTCCTTTTCCCTTTTCCCATGTGAAATTCATATTTAATTTGCATGGGGGGGCATGGAAAGTTATTTTTTTAATTTAATGGAGATGTTTTTAATCCCTATTTTCCATGTAGAACATTCATTTACATGGGAGATGTTTTAATTGATGTATGGCACTAAACTTAAATGCACCCACCTTTTTATTCCCATTCATTTTAAAGTGGTTGGTTGTTTCACTTTGGTGGTAGCATGAAAATTTGTTATGGTCTTTATTTATACCAATTTGCATGGATATGTTTTTATGTTTGGCGTTGAACTCCTAATCATGCAAGTCGCTATCTCTTTCCTCCCACGTGGAATCCTACCCACTTACTTTTTGCATGATCTGTGGTTGGTGGGAAGATTATGGTTTTTATTTATGGGAAGATTTTTATTGAATTAAGACATGGCATTGGAACCACCTCTTAACTATGGGATTTTACTCTGGTAAAATTTGCATGCAACTTATTATAGAAGTTTAAGCATACTTCAGGGCAGATTTAAGTTTGTTAGCCAACATTGGATATGAAAAATCTTATTTGAGTTTATATTATGAATGATTTTTATTATCCATATAATAGGAAACAGCATGCAAATAATATTACATAAGTTGTATATTTTTGGTATAAAAGCATAATTTTATAATAGCTCGATTGAGGCTATTTTTGCCTATTATAGAGTATTATAAGCCTATAAAAATTGTAGAGAGAGTTATTTTCCCATTTTGGATAAGAAATTACTTGCAGAGCTTTGAATAAATAAGGATATGTTTAATGATCAGATTCAAATTCTTCAATATCTAGCTTTTAGTTCTATTGCAACTGACAGGGTTCATTTATCATTATTGTGAGTTATATTATTATTTGAAAATTTATTTTTAATGGATCAGATTGTTATTTAACAATCTTGGGGGCGTAGCCAATTGGTGAACCTTGTAAACAATCTTTGGTCTCTATTTTATTTTGGTTTTTCTATTATATCAATTTAAAATTAATCATTGATATTTTGAAAATTAATTATAGGAAATTAATTAAGAGACTATTTACAGAGATAAAAATGTGAACTAAATGTTTTTAAATGAACAATAGATTTATATGAGTTTATAAAACACTCAAAGTCAAAAAAAATTAGATAATTTACATTCGGGATTAAAATTCAATTCCTTTTTAATTATAATTTGGAAAATGACTTATTTTTAAAATTTGTTTTTGAATAAAATAGTATTTATTAACAGGGGATAATTACTGTTCACATATCAGTTTGAATACAGAATCATGTTTCTGAGTTATTATACACTCATGATTGATTCTTGAATATTTAAAAAAAAAACTATTTCCTATTTTATTTAATCAGGGAATTAAGAATTTTGCATCCAATTTTATTTTAATTCAGGGAATTGAAAATTTTAGTATTTGATTTTAAAATTGTATGATTTATCTAAAAGATAAATCTAGTTTTTGGATCATTTTGGTATTAGAGCAATTAATCAATAAGATTTAACAGTGTGATTTACCTATGGTTAATAGTTTGCTATCTGATCATTATTGTAGTTGGTTTAGTTGTGTGTTGATTACAGAAACAGGTGAACTATGGGCAAGTTGTCAAAATAGGAAAAGCTTGATGAGCTAGAAGTATTTAATATGCATATTCAAGAAAAGAACTCTCTCTTGAGATCAAAATTTTATTCCTTGGAAGAGGAAGTTGAAAGGTTGAAAATTGTGTTGTAAGCAAAGGATGAGCTCTTGGCAAGACTACAAAATGGTGAACAAGTGAAGGATTTGTCTTCCACATCAAATGCAGAAACCATGATGAATGAATACATTATAAATGAACGTGAGTCACCAATTAACTTTCCTTCCCATGATGAATCTAGTAATAATTATTTTAGTAAATATGAATAGTACACAAAAGGAATAGGCTCAAAATTACTTATTAAATGGAATTTAATGGAAAAGGCCTTGAAAATATGGCCAAGGCACTGCCAACCCCAATCAGGTAGAGGATAGACCTTGTTTTGTAGTTTTGTAATATACTAGTGTGAAAATGGACGCTGGTGAAAATTTTAACACTGTTGAAGGAAGACAAGCTTCCAATAGCAAAGTGTCCAAGCCACTAGTCTTGCAAAGTGATAGCATGTAGAGAAAAAGAAGTCCATCCCCACAAAAAGATGGTGTTGTGTGTAGACATGATTTAAAAAAAGGTAAATTCATTTCACCTTCTCATACTTTCACTAGTCCTAAAAAACTTGGTAAATATTCCAACATATATTTCAATTATGAAAATAAGGATTTATTATTGCAGGATTTTTGGTCTAAATATCCATGCAGTTTTTGTAGATTAAATAATCACTATGTTTCCTCATGTTGGAAAAGAAAACTAGAATTTATGATGTTTATGTTTTCGAAAGAGAAACAAATGGGTAATAATCATTGTACTCATTGTAATCTAAGTGGTCATAGAAATGATAAATGTTGGGTATTGTATCCATAACTACGTCTTAAGTATTTCAAGAAGACATCCATGAAGAATGATACATAAGCAAATAGGAAGTTTCAAATCCAAAAGTTTCAGATATGACCCATGCAGCTACTCAGGTATTCACTGAGGAAATTAAACCACCTAAATAGAAAAATGTGATAAATTGGGTTGGGAAGCAATTCCTTAGTTTCATGTTTGTATTGTTGTGATAGTTTATTAGCATGTAAAGGTTCAAAGAAGTTTTGGTATTTCATTGAAATTAAAAGGAATATATTTTTAGTTATGAACATAATTTTTAGAGCTACCAACTGTGAAAAAATCTAAGTGATAGGTTTATCATATTTGAATTATTTTCTCATATTTTTGGTTTTTCTAAGCTCTATATTTTTCTCCTTGATAAGTTTTTGAGTTCCTGATGCATTGGTAAAAATGAATTAACTCATGTTTAAACTTGGAGATATTCTCAAATGATTTAAGATTTGAATATGGTTTATTGGAGTAAACTGTAGAGAAAAGCCAAGGGACATGTTTATCTTACTTGGATTATTTTCTCACTTTTGAGTTTTTGGAAAAACTTCATTTTTAAACCTTGACAGTAGTATTTGCAGATTATATAGGGCATGAGCAGTATGTTTATTTTTAGAAAATTTGCATTTTAGTATATATGTTTTCAGTTACATTGTGCAAATAAAGGCTTATATGTTTTCAATCACCATTTGTAATTGTAATAATTTTACAAACTTTTTGTAGCCATGCATAATATTTGCATATTTTATAAGTTCCTCACTTGGGCAATTATTTGTAACAGTCAAAAGTGGTTATAATTAGCATATTAATTTATTACACTAAAAAAATAGTTTGAAGTTACACTTGGTGATCATTTTGCAGTGATTGGTAGATTCACCTATCAGAGTTGTTGCCAGAATCTGGATAACGCGAGTGCAATGAAGACGTGATCACACAAGATGAACAAGTGCACACCACATAGATGCTAAAGCAATTTGAAAATACACAAGAAGATAAATTGCACAAGACAAAATAGAGAAAACCAAATCTGAATTAGCATGAGATGGTCAAAGTGAGGACTACAAATAAGAGAGTACGTAAGTAACTCCTCCACAAAAGGTGGACAAGGTACCCCAAGAGTAGAATGTAACTCCTCCATGAAAATTGGTGACAAGGTGCTAACAATAGAGAAGTAACTCCCATCAAGGGAGTTACTTATGACATTCTTATGACACCTATAACACATTTATGACACACACCTCCACATAAGCCAGCCTATCCCACAAATGTAGGAAAACTCCATATATGCACAAGAAATACAATTTTCCTATTTAATAAATAGGTAAAAATAAAAACCTACACTAATACCCCCCATAAACGTAGCGTAGGTGGGTAGTGTAGAAATATAAAATCGGTCTCGGAAACTACGCCTGATGAGGTACCCATGTAAAAATGCAATCTCCCATATGATAGAGAAAAAGAGAAAACCCGTAGGAAAAAACTCACCCTCAAAAGAGAGACATAAAAGAAAAGAAGAGGCTAAAAGGCCCCCCTGAAGATGATGCTACTGCAGATGTGGACTGCACCACAAGAAGAGCTCATAGATGAAGGAACTTGCTCTCAGTGAAAGGTTTGGTGAAGATGTCTACAACCTACTTCGAAGACTGGCAAAATATCAAGTCAATGACCTGACTATGAATAAGCTCCCAAATGAAATGCATGTGAATCTCTATGTGCTTGGTCTGCTGGTGCTAAATTGGAATCCTACAAATCTGAATGGTACTCTGGTTATCACAATAAATGATGGTGGGCTACCTGATAGGAATGCCAAACTCAAAAATAATCCCTTAAAGCCAAATAGCCTCAGTAGTTGCATTAACAGCTCCTTTGTACTCTACCTCTATGGATGATATAGCAATAGCATTCTGCTTCTTGCTAGACCAACTAATAGGACCAGAACCTAGAGAGAAACTGTAACCAAAAGTGGATTTGTGAGTCTGTGAATCACTAGCCCAGTCTAAATCTGTATATCTAACCAAGTCAACCTCTATGCCAAATCTGTAATGAATCCCATATCTATGTGAACCCTGTATGTGATGCAAGATTCTCTTAGCTACTTTCTAATGCAGCTCATGAGGTTCTTGCATGAATCTAGAGACAAGTCCCACTGTATATGATATGTCAAGCCTGATGTGAGTCAAGTAGATGAGACTACCAACAAGTTGTCGATAACTAGTGGCATCAACCAATGGTGAAGAACAATTAGCCTCAAGCTTGACTCCTGATAGAAAGGGAGTCGAAGATGGCTTGCAATCAGCCATGCGAAACTAAGCCAATAAGTCAAGAGCATACTTAGGTTGTGCAAGAGAAATCCTTAAATTTGACTGTGAGATCTCAATGCCAAGGAAATAGTGCAACAAATCCAAGTCTATCATATCAAATCTATCTTGGAGAGATGCCTTCACCGCTGCAATAGCCGATGAAGAACTCCCGGTGATCAAAAGGTCATCAACATATAGAACCAAAATCAAGAGAGAATCATTTTGCCATAAGAAGTAGACATTGGGATCAGAATGGCACCTAGTGAAACCTGCTGTGAGAAGTAAGGAATCCATCTTGGCATACCAAGCTCGAGGGGCCTATTTGAGGCCATAGATATATTTCTTAAATTTGCATACTAAGGAAGAATCTTGAACAAATCCTGGCGGTTGCTCCATGTAGATCTCCTCCTCTAGGTCTCTGTGAAGAAAGGCACTCTTCACATCCATCTGATGCACATCCCAACCATGTGTTGCGGCAATAGCCAAGGTGAGTCAGATAGAAGTCATCTTTGCAATGGGTGCAAAGGTCTCTGAGTAGTCAATGCCTGCCACCTGTGAGAAACCCTTGGTGACCAATCATGCCTTGTACTTATCAACTGACTCATCTGTTACAACCTTGGTCTGATATATCCACCTACATCAAACCATATTTCTTTCCTTAGGAAGCGAAGTCAAATCCCAAGTGTGATTTTTGATTAAGGAAGAATATTCTTCCTCCATAGCACTATCCCACTCAGGTACCCCTGATGCCTTTCAAAAAGTTTATGGATCCAAAACTGAAGCAAAGAAGGCATGTGGATCTCTCTAAAAATCCCCCTAGTACGTTTGTCATTGGTGGGATCTCCTGCCCAAGTGCCAGCACTCTCAAGTGTCTGTCTGGCCCAAAGTGGCCTAGAAGTGGGCAAGTCAGGTGCTAACTCCTCATCCTCTGACTGACTAGAGGTGGATGACATTGCATCACTATCCTTGTTGTCTGAACTCGAAGAAGAAGATGTCTCTGGCTCAAGAACCTATTGTGGCTTATCTGAATCTGATGAAGAATCATCATGAAGAAGTAGATCTGATGAGGGAGAAGAAGTGTCAAGTGTTGAGTCTCTAGGACTCTCCTGAAAGTGGACACTTCTCTCAATGAACAACTCATGAGTGACTGGATCTAGAAGGTGATATCCCTTAATACCATCCAGATATCCTACAAAGATGCAAGGCTTGGACTAACATTCCATAGCTTTGTGTTTCTTCTTCAGAATGGAGGCCATGGCTGGGGATCTGAAAACTCTAAGGTGCTCAACATCAGGTTTCCTTTTATGCCAAGCTTCAAAGGGTGTTATCCCTTTCAAAGCTTTGTGAGGAACCTTATTTTGAATGTAGCAAGCACAATTGATGGCTTCGGCCCAGTACTGTGGTGCCAAGGATTTAGAGTGAATCATACAGCTACCCATCTCTTTCAAAAACCTATTCTTGCATTCTGCAACCCCATTCTGTGAAGGACTATGACTGTGCACTACAAATCAATCCCCTCTATGGTGCAAAACTGCTCAAACTTGATGCTGACATACTCCCTTCCATTATCAATTCGAAGAACCTTGATGGATTTCTCACTCTATTTCTCAACAAGAGCCTTGAAGTCTAGAAAATTTTCAAACACTTCAGACTTTTGTTTGAAAAAATATATCCAAGTGTACCTAGAGAAATCATCAATGAAAGTGAGGATGTACTTGGCCCTTATGAAGGATGGTTTGGAAAAGGGTCCCGATACATCACTATGGACTAACTCCAAAGGTTGTGAAGTCCTCCAAGCTTTGCCTTTGTCAAATTTTGCTTCGGGATGCTTCCCAAGGGAACACCCTTCGCAAAGTCCTTTTGAGAATTGGACACGAGGCAAGCCAATGACCATGTCATGTTTGTAAAGTTGCTCAAGGTAGCAGTAGTTAAGGTGGCCAAACTGCTCATGCCATAATTTCCTAACTCCATATGAATGAGTCAGCAATGTTGTTAGAGAAGAATCTGATGTAAAATGTGAGAAGGTGTATAACCTGGCTTGGTGATCTACCCTACCCACTGCCACTGTAGTATCACTATGCAACTCCCTAATAGCCACTGAATCTAGTGAAAACTCAACTCTCATGCTCTGACCAATGTGAGTGATTTGGTACACTGATAAGAGATTAGTTGAAAGAGAAGGAACACTTAGAACATTATTGAATGTTCCTCCTTCCATTTCAACTGACCCTCTCCCTGCAACAAAAATTGATGTGTCATCACCCAAACTAATTGAATTCGTGCTACAAGGCTCTAAAGATGAAAAATCAACTAGTGAAGAGCCCATGTGGTGAGAAGCACCCGAGTCTATGACCCATGAAGATGTAGAAGCTGCAGTTGCTACAAGGGCCTTGCCCTTTTCTTTCTCCTTACCCTTGCATTTTGCCTTAGTAAAATCTTGGGTAGATGAATTCTGCTTGATGGACTCAGGAACACTTATGTTGTTCTTCTCTAGAAGATGAATTAGGTGATCTATTTGTTTCTTCATGCATTTGTGTTCATCATGCCCTGTCTTTTTACAATAGGCACACTTAACCTTCTCCTTCTTAGGTTTAGCATTGGAGGATGAAGACTCAGTGTTGTTTTTGGCAGGATTAGTGTTTTCTTTCTTCTTCTCTTGGTCTTTGTTCTTTTTCTTCTTCTCCTTTGTTGAAGTCTTATCCTTTCCATTTCCAGCTATCAAGGCTTGGGGTTGAGTAGACTTCATTGTGCCCATCTGAATTAGCTTATCTTGCTCCCTAGTCAAGTCGGCAATGAATGAATCCAAAGAAGGCATTTTTTTATGTAGTGCCAAGGGCACTTTTTGTGGCATGGAAAGTGGAGACAAAGATTGAATAACTTGGACCTAACTTTGCGAGAATAGAAAATATGATTTGATCATCTTTCTTCCCTATCCCACATTCTTTCAATTTCAATTTAAGGGCCTTAAACTTAGTGAAAAAGTCATGTAGGGTGTCAAAGTTGCTAGGACTTAGACTTATGAGTTCATTTTTGAGCTCATGACTTCTCATCTCATCAAGCTTCCCAAACAACTTTTCTAAGGTGTCCCATATGTCATTAGGAGTTTGGAAGGATTCTAAATGGAAAAAAAGTTTTGGAGACACAGACAAGCTCAGTAATCCAAAGGCTTCATCACTATGGTTGTACCACTTGACCTTTTCAGCATATGTGTTGGGTTCTACTTTTGTACCCATGGTGATCCTATATAACCCTTTGCTTCTAAGAATGATTGACATTTTAACTTTCCATTCATGATAGTTGAAGGGTGTTAGGGGTTTAAGTTGAAAAGAATCCATTTTTTAGCTGAATTTAGGTGCAGTTGTGTTGATTGCAAGTTGTGAATGTATGTAGAAAGGAGAATAAAAGCAAGTTGTGAAAAGCAATCAACCCCCCCAAAATATTGAGCCCTTCCAATATGCAAGTGCACGGTCAAAAGACGTCAGACTCAGCCAAAAATGCGTCTTAAAGCAATCAGTGCAAGACTAAAGCAAACGGGATGTCAGACTCAGCCAAAAATGCGTCTCGGGAGACCCAAATTTTTGGCACTTTATAAACTAGTGTGTTTTTAAAAAATAACAAGTCTACGCTATGGAGAATTGAATTACAAGAACTTTTACAAAAAATGGCACCCAAAACTGAGCTACCGTTTGCAAGATATTAAAGTTACAATTTTTCCGTAAACTAGTGTTTTTGTAAAAAAAAGCACTAAAATATTAAAAAAATGTTTGTTATGGAGAGAGAAAGTGGCCTTCCAACCACTCGTTAGATTCGGCATAGAATGAGGAATCCAAAGGAGGTCTTTGTAAGGGGAATTGGCCTCCTGCCAACCTGGGCCTCACCCTTCGTCTTCGACAGGCGAAGATACAAGTTTTAATTGAAAACCCCCAAAAATACAACACTGTCTAAAAAATTAAATACTCAGTCAAATTGACTAAGTTTTGTTTTAACAGGTCAATTTTAACTGAAAATAATGAAGCAAAGACAGTTTTAAAGGATGCCAAGTGTCAAAGGGGTGCCAAATAGGATGCCAAGTAAGGAAGGGGCGTCCAAAAGCAAACAGTCCAAAATTTATTAGCAGAAAAGACAAAAAAATAAGTGTGCAGACCTGCTAGACTATCTGAGGCACCATACGGCCTGATGGAGGGCAGAACTAAAGCTCAAAAGACTAGGTGCAGAAGCTGGAAGGAACCAGGCTGAATGCGTTGCAAAATTTGAAGGAAGTTGGCGCGTCGTACAACTGAGAAGTGTGCCGTATGACTGAGAAGTGCATCGTACAAATTGCATAAGTGCACCTCCTTCTGTTGTTATTTGTTGCGCCTAGCTGGAGCTGAAGTTGGCTTGGCAGAAGACTGGGCAGCAGCTGATTTTTGAGTGGGCAATCCCTGATATGGGTTGGAAATCTTCACCCTTTCTACCAGAACAACAAATAGAATGCAGATTTTTGCAAAACAAAAAAAATTCCTCCGCCTTACTAAAGCCACAACAGACCAATCAAGACACCCAAAGGCCAAAGATACCAGAAATGATATAGACAGAATTTTTTTTATTTTAGACCAAATCTAGAATAAAAAAGAACTACACTCCTCTTTATTTCAAAAAATAAGCTAAAAGCATAATCACACACAAGATTACCAGATTAGCTCTGATACCATATCAGAGTTGTTGCCAGAATCCAGATAATGTGAGTGCAATGAAGACGTGATCACACAAGATGAACAAGTGCACACCACATAGATGCTAAAGCAATTTGAAACTACACAAGAAAATAAATTGCACAAGACAAAATGGAGAAAACCAAATCTGAATTAGCATGAGATGGCCAAAGTGAGGACTACAAATAGGAGAGTACGTAAGTAACTCCTCCACAAAAGGTGGACAAGGCACTCCAAGAATAGAATGTAACTCCTCCATGAAAGGTGGTGACAAGGTGCTAAGAATAGAGAAGTAACTCCCATCAAAGGAGTTACTTGTGACATTCTTATGACACCTATGACACATCTATGACACACACCTCCACATAAGCTAGCCTATCCCACAAATGTAGGAAAACTCCATGTATGCACAAGAAATACAATTTCCCTAATTAATAAATAGGGGGAAAAAAAAACCTACACTAATATCACCATTTTGGAGATGTGACATTTGTACAAGCAGTTTACATCTATCTACAATTTGGTATTGGGTATATATTTTTTTCACTAGCATTTCAAGGATTTAGTTTGATTTTTGAATTGTTACCATGATATTTTGTAGTGATGTTTTTTAGAGTGAACCATTTGCATATTCAATGGGTGATTTGACCTTTTGGGGACCAAAAGGGTCTTATTGAGGAGGTTTGATCTAGAGGATTTTCACATGGTTTGAAAAAATGTGGGAAGCACAAGTGTCATAATGGAAAGTTGACACATGGAAAAAATATAAAGAGTTTATACAAATATTTTTTATATTGAAATTATTTTATGCTAATGGGTGTTGTGTTACAGATGTGGGACAAAACTGACCTTTACCCACATTACCCTTTTATCAACTTTGCCAGCCATATAATTATACTAATGCCACCAATTTATTTAATCCACATCATCTAATTATTTTCCCACCGTAACTCCTCCATTTTTCCATTTTCAAAATATTAATAATATTCTATTATTAATGGTTTTTTTATTAACCATGGGATATATTTTTAATTAAATCCAAATTTAATTAAAATTTCTTAATATCTTATTTTATGGTTTTATTATTCCATTGAATATTTCTTAAAACTCAAGTCCCAAATTTTAATTACTCACCCCCACGTGGATGGTTGCATGGTTTTTATTTGGTATGGGGATATTTTAATCTTGTGTTATATTTAAATAAAACCTTTACACCCCACTTTTACTTTTCCCATGTGAAATTCATTTTCACTTTGCATGGGGTGCATGGAAAGTTATTTGGTTTTTATTTATTTAATGGAGATGTTTTTAATCCCCATTCTCCACATAGAACATTCATTTATCTGAGAGATGATTTAATTATCCTCATATGTAATGTATGGCACTAAACTTACGTGCACCCACCTTTTTATTCCCACGTGGACCATTCATTTTAATTGGTTGGTGGTTTCACTTTGGTGGTAGTGTGGAAAGTTGTTATGGTCTTTATTTAGACCAATTTGCATGGTTATGTTTTATATACTTTTATCCTCACCTTTATGTTTGGTGTTGAAATCCTAAGCATGCAGGTTGCTATCTCTTTCCTTCAACGTGGAATCCTACCCACTTACTTTTTTCATGGTTCCCAGTTGGTGGGAAGATTATGGTTTTTATTCATGGGAAGAGTTTTATTTAAATAATACATGGCATTGGAACCTCCCATTAACTATGGGATTTTATTCCAGTAAAATTTGCATGTAGCCTATTACAGAAGTTTAAGCACACTTTGGGGCAAAGTTAAGTTTGTTAGCCAACATTGGCTATGAATAATCTTATTTCATTTTATATTATAAATATTTTTTATTATTTAGAGAATAGGAAATAGTGTGTAGAGAATATTACAGAAGCTATATATTTTTGGTACAGAGGTAGAATTTTGTAATAGCCTAATTGAGGCCATTTTTTCCTATTACAAAGTATTATAAGCCTATAAAAATTATAGAGAGAGTTATTTACCCATTTTAGAGAAGAAATTACTTGTAAAGGTTATAATAAATAAGGAGATGTTTGTTGATCAGATTCAGAGTCTTCAATATCTAGTTTTTAGTTCTATTACAGGTGATAGGGTTCATTTATCATTATTGTGAGTTGTATTATTACTTGCAAATTGATTTTTAATGGATTGAATTGATATTTAGCAATCTTAGGGAGGTATCCAATTGGTGAACCTTGTAAACAATCTCTGGTCTCTATTTTGTTTTGGGTTTCCCATTATATCAGTTTAAAATTAATCATTGATATTTTGGAAAATAATTATAAAAAACTAATTAGGAGACTATTTGCAGAGATAAAAATGTGAATTCAATGTTTTTAAATGAACAACAGGTTTATGAGTTTACAAAATACTCATAATCAAAATTGTTCAGATAATTTACAATTGGGATTAAAAGTCAATTCCTTTTTAATTAAAGTTTTGGAAAATGACTTATTTTTAAAATCTATTTTTGAATAAAATAGTATTTATTAGTAGGGGTTAATTACTATTCAATAATCAGTTTGAATGCAAAATCATGTTTTTGAGTTTAATATACACTCAGGTTTTATTCTTGAATATTTTTAAAAAAAATCATTTCTTATTTTATTTAATTGGGAAATTGATAATTCCACATCCAATTTTACTTTAATTTAGGGAATTGAGAATTTTAGTATTTGATTTTAAAAGTGTTTGATTTATCTAAAATATAAACCTGGTTTTCGGATCACTATCTAGGTTTAGGTCAAGTACACAACTACCTGAATGGAGGGATCTATAAGACTTATTTTATACATGGCATGGCCTTATTATATTTTAATACCATTTCCATTTGCTCAATTGTTACCTAATCATTGACATATACATTAACATATACTATGAATAGATTAACTCGATTACCTTATTGATTTGTTGAGGGTTGATCCCAATTCTACACCTAGAAAAGTAGAGGTAGTCTTCACGAATGTGCAAAATTAGAAAACTACCTCTTGCAATTTCTCAAAATATGGTAGTTAGAAAATTTAGAGCACCCTCGCATCCTCTAGTAAGTTTTAAATTATGAGATCATAGGTTATCTCATTTCTAGTGTTATATCACTCCACCCAGTAGTCCTATTATAAGTCACCTTCATTTCTATTCTGGTGATGATTGTAATCAAGGACCTGAAAGTTGGAAACCTTAAATTTATAATCATCCACATGTAAAATTATCTTTGGGTATTGCATTTCCTTAATCAAAATAGGATGGGGTGTTGGTATTGTAGCAACCTTCTTTCTCACATACACCATTTATGGTGCCTCTCCATTAGATGTCTCTTTTAATAGCTTTGTGGGGTCCTCACCTTGCATTTCATGTATACTAGATATAAACAAAAGACTTTTTTATTCTATGCCCTTGCACTCCTCTACTTTGGAAATGACTGGTAGTGGATCTCTTTTCCCACCTTTATACTTTGGTCACATCACCAACCGGGTTCCCAAAAGGTTAATGCATAGCTGACCAACTCTTCCAAACAAATACATCTTGATTATTTTATCCTTTACTTGAAATAATTTAGCTTCCTACTTCAACCTCCTCTAATGGTGGTCATAGCATCTGCAACATGTAACTTATTTCACACCTACTCCTATGATCACTTTGCCACTTATTTCATTAAATGTTCTTAACCACAATCTCTACTTCCCATTTTATCACTGAAAATATTGTGTAGTCACCTTCTCTTGTCACTTTTTCATGTTTTGTTTGATCTATTCAATCACTTGTAATTTTTCAATAAAAATGAAAATAGAATTCTCAAAGTCTTTTATAGGAAGATAAAAAAATTACATTAGCACCCCCACACCATTGTTCATCACTTCAACCATTAATACCTCAAATGATCATGATTAGATGCATATTTGAAACACTTACCATTTATGGTATTTTTCATTAATAAATACATGTACCATCCTTTATAGATAGTGTTTTCGCCTTTCTTAAAGTGCATGCTAGCTTTAAAAATACAAATTTCCCAATTTGTTCGTGGGAAACTACCTTTTCTATTTTAACCTATTGTATAATGGTGTTTCCTTTGCCATCTTCATTATATAATCCTAGGTTATGTGCTCCTTATTGAATTCCTCCTTCTTGTGCCTCCTCTTATGTGCTTTTAGCTTAAGTAGCTTATCCACCCTTAAAACCTACCCCACACTAAAATATGTGTGTGGTCCTCCATGTCATAACAAATTCATGTCAAGAAATAAAGAGAAATAGAGTGTTAAATACCAAATAGCATCAAAAAGTACCAAAAACAAATTACAAAAGGCACACAACCAATGCCAAGCTTATTTGAAAAGTAAATTATGTCCTTAGCTAAATGAGTGGCATATGTTTTATTTAGTGAATTGAAAAATTACATAGAATGGTAGGGCCATAGCTGACTACTATTGAAGTGGCCTTGTAAGAATTGACCATTTAATACTTTCAACTTACACGTGCCTATTAGATAGATATCATGAATGATAAAATGACTATTCCATTAGATCCATAGTTTACTTGGATAGCACGTAAATTTTGAATCATAGACCAAGAGATGCATACCAAGATGAAAAACTTTGGTTTTAATGTGTCAATCATGCTAGGATTTTTTTTTTCAACCCCTTGACTCTAGTGTGTGAATGTGCACTTCATACAACTAAAGTAAAGTGTCCATGCGAGCTCTGAGGGATTTATGTTCATATAGTCTACACATGCATGCAATACATAAAGAAGGCATAATGAACTCCACCATAAAACTACTTCAGTGCCAAAGATAAGGTTGAAGGGAGTACTCATGTTCAACCTTTTGTATGTGTTCTAATAAGCCCATAAGACTGCTAAAATATGATCATCTCAATCAGTGTGATTGATGTTGCAAATATTATTCAGAGTATCACCCAAGACCTTATTGAAGGATTTATCTATGCCATTGGATTGAGGGTGGTAAGGTGTGGTCTTATGGTGTGCAAGCATAAAATCATCCAAGAGGATGTATATTATTTTATTGAGAAAATGAGTGCCATGAACACTTGTTAAAATTGAGGGGAATCCATACCTTATATAGACACTCAAATTTTATCACTTCCATGTTAAATTATAAAATGGAACAACTTCTTATAATTACACACAATCTAGTTTGAAATAATTTGTTCATCTAATATACATGTTCAAATTTACCTCAAGGCATCTCCAGGTGAGCCAATTTGCCATATTTATCTATTTAATTATCCTTTTCGATCAGTTTATCCATTCAATCAGCCACCCTGATTAATTTATTTATTAAATTATCTGCTCTAATCAATTTCTTTATTCAATTATCCACTCTGTTTGATTACTCTATTTTGGTCAATTCAATAATTCCCCCGTCTCTGATCAATTAATGTTATTAATTCCCCTTCTTTAAATCATTCTTATAATTATAATTCTATTAAAAATATAATTATAATTATCTTGTAATTAATTAATTCCTCTCTTTCCCTCCAAGTGGGAATCTTCATGCAAAGAAAGGATCTTGAAATCATATGGAATATTCTTTTGGGAGCTAATTAAATTGATAAAGTGAATTAATATAAAAGATTATTCTCCACCATTCATCTTGGAGACAAGATGAAGGGCCCATAGTGAATCTTGTGAGATATTTTAGGGATTATTTTCAACCCTTAATCTTGGAAATAAGATGAAGGGGCCACACTGGTTAGCCATGTGCATTTTTGAGAATGCTTCTCCACCCTTTATCTTAGAAATAAGATGAAGGGCCCACAATGAATCTCACAAAGATATTATGAGGATAATCCTCCACCTTTCATCTTGTAAATAAGATCAAGGGATTATATTAATTCTCATTTTGATATTTTTAAAGATCATTCTCCACCCTTCATATTGATTGAGATGAAGGGCTCACCTCACTTATCCATGTGTTGATCCATGTACACTCTTAAGGTCTCTTTTTCAATTGTTCATCCTGATGTCAAGATGAAGGGTCCTCACCAATCCAAATTTATTATAAATAGACCCCTTTGCATTAAAATTCATTATGTTCAATAATTATAGTGAAGCCTTGACATTTTATTGAGCTAACTTGTTTATCAACCTTATTATTGTGATTAATTCAATAACATTCATAGCTTTTATGGAGATGTCCTCATGCGATTGACATTGATAAATTCCATCTAAAGCTACATCTGAGCTAAATCCTAACAAAGATGAGTTCCAATGAAGGTTTGCATCATGTTTTTTTGAATCTTTAGCATTGTTGTCCCATTATATGTTTTTCCCATGAGGTCTTAGGTGTAGATTTTCATATTTATGATTGCTTTACTTTTGTTTTACAACTTAGTGAAAATATTGATAATTTTGCATTATAATGATACATATGGCATGCCCGATATGAATATGATTTAAGTTTTCCTACCATTTCACCATGTGCATCTTACAAAATTATGGTGGATTCTCTCAAATTTAAGTTTAAGACTATTCAATTTGAGTAGACCTTGAGAGACAACAATAAGTCAGTTGATGTCATGGCTACTATTGGATCAATGATTGCACTATATTCTTCTATTCTGGAGGATAATTTTTTCATCAAGCATCTTCTTGTTCCAGTGTACAACTATTCACATTCAAAGATTATATGTGTCATTGTTGGTCCCAATTCCCCTTAGTACCATGACATCTTATCATATCTCCATGATCATGTCCTTCCACCTAACCTATCCTGGAACCAAACAAAGTCATTTATCTAAAATACTTCCCACTAATATATAATTGGAAGCTCACTACATTGTATAGGCTATAATGTAACTTTGATTCATTATATAAATACATGAGATTTTGACTTACCACTTAGAGAAGTACAAGGTATTTGTGGGGCCCACACTAGTGGTATGATCCTAGAAAAGAAGTTTATCCATAATAGTTATTATTTGCCTATTATTGAAGTAGATGAATGTGTGTATGTTAATAAATATATACCTTATCAAAAACATGGTGATTTAATTCATACTCTGGCACAGGCACTACAACCAGTTATAACTCCTTATCTATTTTTAATATGGGGGCTCAATCTCATTGGAAATATTAAACCTACTTCTTTTCATGGTTGTAAACATATCCTTATTACTACCATATATTTTACCAAATGGGTAGAGTCAATCCCTCTCAACCATATAATCAGTAAACAAATTTCAAAATTCATTTTGAATCATATCATTTGCCATTATAGCATCCCTTCCACCATCATTTTTGATATTGGTATGTCATTTAAAAATAATGATGTCACCACCCTCTATTTTATGTTTCACATCGCACATAAGTTTTCCACCCCATATACCCTCAAGAAAATGGCCAAGTAAAATCTTCAAATAAGATTCTTATCAAAATCCTTAACAAGAATATCAATACCTTTAGCTGAGATTGGCACATGAAAATATTCCCATCCTTATGGGTGTCTCATAGTAATTTTTTCACTCTTACCTATTGATATTGAGTCACCTTCATTACACATTTCATTGCAAGGTATCCTTGATGAACAATATTATTGAATGGCTAGATTAGTAAAGTTGTATTTTTTGGATGAGCAAAGGTTAGTCACCCACAATCACTTAAATACTTATTAGAATTGGCTATGCTGAGGTTATAACAATATAATAATTTCCTAAGAGTTTTATCTTTGTGGCCTTTTTCTCAAGGAGAATCAAAAAAATACTAATTTTGAACAGGAAAAGAAAGTTAAGTTTGAACCAAATTAGTTAGGCCCCTTTAAACTTATAGCTAAATATGGGTCTAGTGCATACATATTAGTTACTAAATAAGGTGATGAATTCTATGAGCCAATGAATATTATTCATCTTAAGCACTTTCATGTTTAATTTTCCAAAATCTAGTTTATAGTTATTCCCACTTAGGGGCATATTTGTTCGATTTTATCTTTCCCTATTAATTTACTCCCTATCTTGTGGGAATCCTCTCATTATTCCTCCCTTCCCTATCATATTACCATCTTGGTCTGATTATGGTTCTACAGATACCAAAATTGAATTAGAGAAAAATTTAACAAGAGCAAAGGAACATTGAAGAATGGTCTTGTGTCAAAATCTCTTAAACAAAAAAAATGTTACATTATATAATGTCATTGATTATTTGGCTTGTATGTCTTATAATGTTTCCTTGAGTTCCTAGTAATTACTGAACACATTCCTTCATTCATTCACTCTCATTACATTTAAATTCATTGTTATAAAATAGGAATTTGTATCCTATTCTATATTATTGTTGAATGGTCCTCCCTAATTTTTTGATGTATGACCAACCATTTTAATGTTCCATGTTCACTATCAAGTTCACAAACCCACAAACCTCCTTTATTTTGATAGGTGTTTCTATATTTGTCTATTCTCATTCTTATACATTTTTTGGTAAAAATACTCTTGTTCATATCCTATTCCAAAAATCCCTAAAAAGTTTAAAAACTCCAAAAATCCCTAAACATTTGAAATATCCCAAAAAACCAAACACTCCCTTATGTCAAAAAACCCTAAAATTATGCTAAAGTTGTCCCAGTTTGTACCCATCTCTAATGTTGCACAAGTAATTTTTTGATACCTTGTTGCTTAATTTGGGTTCCAGTTGATTATATTTCAGTGGCACATACTAAAGTACCTCATTCGTTAATTCCACACTCTTGTCATTTTGTAAGTTCCTATTCCATGCTCTCACCATTTTATGAGCTAATTCCATGCTCTTACCATTTTATGAGTTAATTACATGCTCTCTCCATTTTGCAAGTTAATCCACACCCTTTCCATTTTTCAAGTTCAAATTTTACACTCTCATCATTTTTTGAGCTGAACCATTCTATCATACTTATCATTTTCTATATTCAATTTCTAGTCAAACTATAATGGCTTAAGGTCCAATTGGACTATGCAGGTAGTGCTCAGTTTTTTGATATTAACTCAGCAATCCCTTATCCCATGCTCTTAACATTTTATTATCATATCCATTACTATTTTTGTAAGCCTATTCCTTATACACTCTCATCATTTTTTGAGTCCTTGTTCCTATTTTTATTCTATAATCTATCTTATAACTTGTCATAAATTTTATTTAGTTTCAAATCCTTGGGAGAATTAAATTTGACCTAAAGTCCATGTTGGATCCAAAGTCCATGGGACTATGTATGCAACATCCACTTGCATAAAACATTTGGAGTCAGCTCAGTTGCCCCTTCCTTATTCTTATATCCCCCCTTGGTCATGATTATTTTGTTGTAATTGTGGTCTAAAAGAGTAACACCTTATTGTCACACACACTAAATTTTGAATTAAATATTTTCTTGTTTTTGTTTACGTGTTTGTGTGTTGATTATTTGTTTGCTTATCAGTATGTTTTTTGATACTCGGCTTCCTTAGTACATTATGTTTTCCACTGAAGTCTTGATCATTCATATCATGATTTTGAGTTGTGAACAATTGTAACTAAATTAGAATTTATTTAAGTGCATTATGTTATATCTTTAAATATTGATTATCCATATATTATTTTAAGTTATGCACATTTGCATTTTAAATTCAAATTGTTATGCATTTTGACAAATGAATGTTATCATGATCTTTTGTAGATTATGATGTATACTATCACGTGAAATATAAAAAATCAAGTTTCATAATGGTTATCTTATCAATTACATCAATCGCATACATATCTATCTATCTAATCAATCTATTCTTAATGATCTATTCAATTTATTCATTTTGTTCAATCTATTCCTAGTCATCCTCATCAATCTATTCCTATTCTTAGATACATTCTCATACCTATTCCCAATCTTAGATGCATTTCTATACATGTTCCTAATCTTATTTGCATTTTCATACCTATCCCTACTCTTAAATGCATTTTTATACATGTTCCTAATTTTATATGTATTTTCATACATATTCCTAATCTTAGATGTAACCCATTATTTTTTCATCATTTTGAGGGTTCACTCAGCCTAATATTTTTATGTCTCTCCCCTAAAGGGGGCATCTAGGGATTATCAAGCATTACTTTTGGGAATATTTAAACCCATTTTATATTATTTTTAGCAAATTTAATCAAAATTAACATCCATCAATTTTCTTATATGATCATTTTTATGACTTTTTATTCTTTGAAAAGTTATTTCTTCATCTACATCTCGTAATGCCTTCTCAAATAGGGGAAAATGTAGACACTCGAATTTTATCAATTTTATGTCAAATTGTAAAATGAAATGACTTCCCATAATTACACAAAATTTGGTTTGAAATCATCTTTTCATCTAATACACATGTTTGAATTCACCTTGGTAAATCTCTAGGTGAGCCAATTCACCATATTTATCTATTTAATTATCATTCTCTAATCAATTTATCTATTCAATTAGCCACTCTGATCAATTTCTCTATTCAATTATCCACTCTGATTAATTTATTTATTCAGTTATCCACTCTAGTCAAATTCTCTATTCAATTACTTTGTTCTAATCAATTAAATAATTCTCCTTTCTTTAATCAATTAATGTTATTAATTCCCCTTATTTAAATCATTTTTATAGTTATAGTTATATTTCAAATAAAATTATAATTATCTTACAATTAATTAATTTCTCTCTTTCCATCCAAGTATGCATATTCATATAAATAAAGGATCTTGAAATCCTATGGAATATTCTTTTGGGAGCTAATTAAATTTATAAAGTGAATTAATATAAAATATTATTCTCCACCATTCATTTTGGAGACAAGATGAAGGGTCCACAATGAATCTTGTGAGATATTTTAGGGAGTATTCTCAACCCTTCATTTTGTAAATAAGATCAAGGGTCCATATTGGTTATCCATGTGTTTTCTTGGGAATGATTCTCCACCCTTCATCTTGGAAACAAGATGAAGGACCCACAATAACTCTCACAAAGATATTATGAGGAGTATCCTCCACCCTTCATTTTGAAAACAAGATGAAGGGTTTATATTAATTCTCATTTTAATATTTCCAAAGATCGTCCTCCACCCTTCATCTTGATTGAGATGAAGAGCCTGCATCATTGATCCATATGTTGATCTATGTGCACTCTTGAGGACTCTTTTAAAACCATTCATCTTGATATAAAGATGAAGGGTCCTCATTGATCTGAATTTATTATGAATAGACCCGTTTGCATTGAAATTCATTATGTTCAATAATTATAGTGAAGCCCTAACATTTTATTGAGCTAACTTGTTCATCAACCTTCTTTTTATGATCAATTCAATAACATCCATAGCTTTTATGGAGATGTCCTCACATAATTGGCATTAACAAATAACATATAAATCTAAATTTGAGCCAAAACTCAATAAATATGATTTCTAATGAAGGTTTACATCATGTTTTTTTGAATATTTAACATTGTTGTTCCATTGTTTATTTTACTCATGAGGTATTAGGTGTATATTTTCATATTTATGATTGTTTTGCTTGTGTTTTTACAACTTAGTGAAAATATTGAGAACTTTGCATTCTAATGATAAACTTTGTCATGATATTTTCCCATAAAAATCTTGAAATGGTAGTAGTATTACAATGCCATATGAACTTTGCTTCAGCCCAACATGTGAAATAGTAAATAGCAGTAATGATTTAGCATGTGCTAGTTCATCTTACAACAGGTTGAATGGGGCTAAAAAAATCAATATCCCATTTCTCAAAAAGTTCATGAGCAAGCACTAGATGAAGAGGCATATCATCCCTTTGGTTTGGTTTACCTACATGCTGATCGATATCACATTAGCATGTATAAATTGTAGCATCTTTAAATAAGGTGGGCCATCATAACCTAGCTAGTAAAACATTTTTGGTGGTTGCATCACTAGCATAATGTCCTCATTCAACACCCTCATGGACCTACTAAATGAATTATGAATGTTTGTGATGAATTACACACCTTTTTAAAACCTCATCATGCCCTAATTTATACAGGTCTCCTCTAATAAGTTAGAAAGGGGTAGTGTGGACCGCTAGCTACTTTTTTTCTTGGGTGTTAGGTGTCTTGGCACTATGCATGTGGTAATAAAAGATATAATTTCCTCCAATTATTTGGGTAAAGTAACTTTAAATAATTTCACATTAGGTAAATAATCCTCTATGGCACACATCAGTTCAACAAATTGAATGTGTGAGAGGTGGTATGGGCTGAAATTAACTTTGCCTAGTTTCACGACCACATAGAACTAAAACTCTTAGAATAAGACAATCCATTGATATATGCATCCATGAAATATTGGTTTTTTACCAAATACTTGAGTACTTCATGATCCATATAGAAGATAAATGGGGTGGCCAATAAGTATCGGATAAATTTATTAAGTGTATAAATCATAGACAAAGCCTTATGGTTTGTCATAGAGTAGTTTCATTCCACTAGTGTGAGCTTATAGATAGAAAAATAAATAGGATGATCAATGTTACCCTCATCAGGTTATGCCAAGGTAGTGCCTAGTACCATGCTTGAAGGATTGACATGCACATGAAATGGTTAGGTCCAATTTAGGAACTAGAGAATGGGTTCAGTCACCAATTTCTCTTTCAAGGTCTTAAACACTTGTTGGTGTTGAGTCATCCATAATAATAGGCCATTATGATTAGGTAGTTATTATATCGGCATGAGTATGTTAGCATAAACCTAAATGAACTTATTATATTACCTCATGTGACTGTAAGAAGGTGTGAACCTCACACTAATTGGTTTGTGGTGGGAGTTGTAAAATGACCACAATTTTATCTAGATCCACCAGTAGTCCATCCTGGTAAATAATATATCCCAACATAATCCTAAATGGGGTAGTCAAGATGCATTTATTCATATTT
The DNA here is from genome assembly GCA_037957365.1 of Torreya grandis. Taxonomy (NCBI): domain Eukaryota; kingdom Viridiplantae; phylum Streptophyta; class Pinopsida; order Cupressales; family Taxaceae; genus Torreya; species Torreya grandis. Next base: position 1,950,222 of record JARHVA010000878.1, on the reverse strand, counting down.
AAAGAAATCTAAAGTTGTAAATAATGCTCAAACATGAGGCATATATTATCATAGTGGTTATGCATTAAACCATACACAGTCCAGTCATATAAGTACACCTAAAGGAACTTATGGATGAAATATTTGAAGGCTTCTACCACAATGTGTGAGAACATTGTCAGTGCATTTTTTAGGCCAAAAGGCATATACTTATATGTAAAATAACACCATTCAGTTTCAAAATTTATTTTTACCTTGTCTTCTTTAATAATTTGTACTTGGTGATAGTCATAAAAGCCATCATTGAAGGTGTATATCTCACAACTAGAAACAGCTTCCAAAATTTCCTTTGTGAAAGGAATTGGGAAAGGGTCTATTACACATACAACATTAAGTAGATTATAATATACACAAATTCAAATGTGACCATCATTATTAATATTGATCACCATTAGATTAACCCATTCAAATTCATCAATGGGAGTAATAACTATAGCATGCAACATGTTATCAATTTCCTTTTTAACTTGAGTTTGAATATTTGGGTTCATCTAATATGTCCATTTTCTCACTGATCAAGTGCCTTCAACAAACATGATGTGAATTTTGCCTAATGATGGATGCACTCCCTTCATCTTCATTTAGTTTTATGATAAAATGTTTTGATACTCCTATAAGAGTTCAATTTTTTTTTAACTCAACCTTAGACTAGTAATATCCCATAATGACCATTTTGGGTGCATCCTCTGTCCCAATATTGTATCGAACAATTTGAAGTTGCATGAAGTATGGTTACTACTTTGTCTGCATTGTATCTTTAACATAATTCACCCCATATTTCATATGCATATTTAAGTGGTCAAATTTTGGATCTGGTAGATCAAAACTAGTACTCTCATCAAGTAAAATATGACCTTTTGCTTGCCCTTTCATATTTGTTCGCAATGGTCATATTTTGATTTGGATTTTGGTTCCAACTTAGTTATGGCTTGAGTATTGGTTTCTTGGAAGATGGATAAATTATCCTTAGTTTCACCATGTATATGTTGTATATAGTCTTTAATAGGTGCCTAATATCCTGTAACTACTTGGTAGATTGCTTGTAGAGATAAATTAAAATTCATGCATGGTGAAGAAAATGTAAATATGGTAAGTAGATCATGTTTAATGTGTTTTTAGGTATCCATTTCTCTGTGAGTTTCTTGTTGAATGTACCACACCCTAGCCAAGCATGTATAGTACTATATAATATGTGAATGAATAAAAATTATCTTAAAAATGTTTTTTATATTCTCTAAAGGATTTCACATTATGTTATATGTTCTTTCAGAGAAGTAAAACCATTGCAAATCAGGGTGGTGTGAACACAATTGTCATGGTGGAAGTGATTATGCATGGTTGTGCATACTTATTCCCATGTATCTAATTGGTACTAATGATTATACCACCATCAAGTATTTGTCCCCTAAAATATAAATTTTATAGTGTGTAATCATTCATCCTCTTTACCATAGTAGTCTTTCATCTACTACAAATATTCCTTGACCTCTATTTGACCATGGAATCGAGGTGCATGGTCCACCCTCAAACATGGTAGACAAATAAAGTGAATAGTTTTGTGGCACTAAGTGAACCTTGGAGGATAACTTAGGTGGATATCCAAGATACCATAGATACACCTTTTCATATCATATGCACCTTGATCTCACTGGTCACACATGATACCACTAGCATTAGAAATAGACTGCACATCTTCCCATTACAAAACACCATCAAGAGTAGGATCCATATTCTCATGTTCTTAGGTAGTGATCTTATAAATTATATTGACATCCTCATCAACATTAATGGGTTCCACAAATAGGGGTCCTTAGTTTTTATTTAGATGAATGATTACATGCTAATTGTCATTCTCCAAGCTAATATTACACTTCTTAAAATACAAGTCAACATTGTTCTCATAGCACCAAGGTTGTACCAAGAGAGTAGGGAAGTCATCAGTTTCAATAAGGTAGATCACCTCTAAATCAAACTTGAATGTGAATCCCAATATGTTGATGGTGACATCTTTAATAATGCCTATGAGAAGTGCACGAGTCTTGTTGGACTTGGAAAAAAATGTGAGGAGGGTTACAAAGTGGGGCTCCCCATATTTTTATAGACATATTTGGTTGAAATATTAACCTCTATGTCAGTATCCACCAGGATATCATAGATCATCAAACCATCAATGGATGCATTCATAAGTACCTCTTTATCACACTTGGATTTGTTTGAATATGGGTCTCTTTTCATCGTGTATGGTTCTAATGATGATCCTCTAAAGGCATAACATTTAGAACTCATCATGCCCTAAGTTTGTAGGTACCATATTTATTTACATCTTGGCCTGCATGTTAGCATTTGTGTCCTTTAATAACTCAATTTTTCCTTGTAATTCCCAAACTAAGGCAATTATGTTGTGTGACACTTATTTTTGATGTTGAAGATTGAGATAGTGTTGTTCATTAGAGTCTTCATGTTGGACCTTTTCAAAAGGTGGATTTGAAACTATTTGGAAATAAGCACCACTCCATGTAGTAATATTTACCTTGGGTCTGGTTGGAGTGGTAGGGTATGGTCTCCACTAAGCATTTGGATTTTTTACAACACTTATCATCCAAATTCCCTTCTCATTATGTTCTTTAGTAATGGCAACATATAAATCTAGACATTATTCCAATCGATGATCATTTTTACAAAAGGCACAAGTTGGATAAACCATGTAGTCATGCTAATATTAGTCCATAGAATCCCACTTGTAACATGTTTGAGGTGGAAAATGACTAGTTTTGCATCCATTTCCTCACCCTTGACTTCAGAAAGATTGACTTCCACCTGCCCCTTGATTGTTATCTATATAAGTTTGGCATTTAATAATTTCATTGATGACTCATCAATCATTAGTATCATATTTATATGTATCACATATATTATAGTATAGTGACACTTTAGTTTGGGTGGAATGTTGAAGCAAGGGAAAACTCCTTATATCATGATCTTCATTATAAATCTTATAGGACTATTTTAATACAACATGAACATTCTTCTATGGATATTTGTTCTTGTTGTGGCATTCCACTTTATATTCAACACACCACAAGCCACTAAGGGATTCATGAGAATTATTAGTCATAAGCTTATCCACCTAAGAAGCCATTGCAACAATTTGAGCCTCCATATAGGGGTCAATCCCCATATTTATAAGTCCCATAGATTTAGTGTGGAGGGTAGCTTCTAAGGCCTCATGAGGTTCAATGAAAGTCTTGTGAGATAAGGCTCATTAGAATGGAAGCAATAAACCTCAAAAAAACCACTAATCATGTTGCATTGGGTTAATCTCAAATTATATCTTTGAAAGAAGTATTTTGAAACATGTATCTTACTTGCACACACTCTTATTGAGCTATTTCTTGATATCTTTTAAGATAAAAATACTTTACTACTCAAACTCAAGGATATCAAATTGTTGGAGAAAAGTAATCTTCATTAACTCATAATTTAACACCGCTTGTTGAGGGTCAAATTTTTGATACCATTTGTGCACATGATCCAATAAATTAGTGTAAAATTGAGTTGTCTTTCATTCATTATAATTTATACCTCATGCTCACCAAATGAGTTCACACTTGTGAACATGTTCTGCTATATTTTTGACACCTCAATATTCAAGCAAGTGAAGTGTCATTTTAAAGTAGACTATAATTACAATAGGTGGTTGTAATGGACCTTTATATGGTGTTCTTCTAATTCCTCTTGAACCTTATGGTGGATTTATACCAACTCCTCCCAAGCTACCTCCTAATCCACCTATAGCTCCAATAGAACACCACCAATGCTTCCTCTCATGCATCCTATAACAATAGGTGCAATATAAATATTGGTTATTTAGGGAGGTTGATTAATTATCATTAATATATATTATTCCCATTAATTATATTTGGTCCATCTGGCTTTCCAAGATGATCCATAGGTCTTACTTGCTATGGAAAAGTAAAGGTTGATAGTAAATTTCTATTTTGAACTTGAACTCTCAAATATTCCTATATAGACTCGAATTCAAATTTAACTTAAAATTGCACATTATTAGTATCCTAATTTATTATAAGAATACCATAAAACTCAAATTTATGAGCATTCAATATGGTGTGGGAATTGCGTATATTTGTATTAGGTTCTACTATCATCAATGCTTAGCATGCTTCTTCTACACGTATTTATGACAACAAATGGAATAGACCCACGGTTATGGGGTAATAGCCATGCCTTTCCACCCTCTTGAAGATTATTGTGACACTTTTAGTATCCTCCCATTTTTATTAAGGTTCATTTCCTCTCATAGCCTTACACCTAACCTCATCATACCTACACTTTTGTAATTCTTGTTGACCAACTTCCATGATGAACTACCATTCCCATACCAATACATACCCCTCCATTTCCCCACCAATCATGTTGATCATATGCAAGAGAATTTATCCATCCATAAGGAATTTCTCAAGTCCAGAATCAACCATAAGTTTTTTAATCTATAAAATAAATTTATTGATAGATCTCCCATGTAGTTCCCTTAGAAATTTGAATTATGCTTCTTATGGACAAGAGTATGTAGAGACAACGTATTCTAAAATATAGTTATTAAGTGCTCCTTTACATCACATGTCCATCACATGTATCTAGGTATCTTTCAAATTTGCTAAGGCTATCTGATGGTCCATTGGCCAAGGATCCTTCCATCCATAATTTCTTTAATGGTCTTCCATATGTTGAAATCCAAACATGAAAGTGAATGGGTAAATCCACAAAGAATTTTTTATATAGAGAATCATCTAGGTGATACTATACCCATGTACATGTATAAATTCCTAGATCAATATAGTAAACCATAAAGTTATATTTTATGGTACCAACCCAATTCTCGATGAATTCCAAAGATAGTCGTTCGAGCATATTTCTACCATCATGATAATAAGTGCAATGGGTCCCAACAATGGAACCAAAATGTTAGTGTTATTTCATCCTTAGTTTCACATGACTAATTATTGATTACATGCCTATAATAAAGAAGAATCTAATTTGTTAATGCACCGGCATATCATGCGAGTGACCTCACTTGGTCACCTGAGGTACTAGCCTAGATTGGTTCCTGTCAATTCTACTACATGAAGGTGGATAGACAACTATTACTTAGGCACTTTATTTAACACATTTAATCATTGTTACTAAAAACATCACTCTAGAGTAAGCCATTTGATGCATTCACATAGTGGATGTACTTATCTAGTATCATAAAAGCATAATTAACACCAAATAGATTTAACACATTAAGATTCACAAAAAAGTATTAGTTATATTGATCTCAGTTGTTAAGTTTATAAAGGTACTTCATCTAGTACACAATCTCTCTAGATGTCTATCTTGACAACATTAACATGTATACATCCAACAACACTTTCTAATCAAAGCTAAGCGGTATTTATACACAAGATAACACCTTCTCAAGTTGCATCATTAATAAATTATATATGACAAGCCAATGATTGTTCAAAAAAAGAAGTTGTGGAGAGTCGTTACAATTAAGTTCATTTTGATTTAAGATTAATAACACCTATATACTCTCTTTATGATATATATTTGATTTCATTCTCTTCTTCTCTCATGGACCGGTGCTATATTAATGCTTGAGTAATGTCTAATACTTTTGTGAACTACATTATAATTTCCTCCTCTTTCCATGCCCTTGTCCTAGTTTTAAACTTTTTTAGTCCTGTGTCTTATGTTCTTCAACTTTATTTCCTTGTCTTTCACAACTATATCTTCTACACCAAGGTCTTATATGAAATTCTTCCATGTATCACTTATGTTTCATTCTCTTCCATGCCAAGGTACTTTATGATGCTCTCACTCCCTTTCATCTCTATGTGATGGCTCCAAAATACTTATAATATATAGTTACAAAATTTGGGGTCCAACATTACTCTCTTTATTTTTTAGCATTTCAATTATTTTAAAATTTAGATTATATGCATTGATTTATATTGTAACATGCTCTTGGTTATACGTCTTACACTAAAAAATCATTCAAATTGGGTTCAAGCAAAGGCAATGTGTATTTTACACACCTAGGTACACATTTATTTTCCTTTAACCTATTTAGATTAAAGGGAGGTAAAATGTAGATACTAAATATGAATATTTATATCATCCTAGTCTTACACACTTAGAAAATACATATCATGGCTCTACCCTTTAGTCTATACCTTCCTACTATTGAAAGGCTTTGCATTCATCATCTCATTATGCCTAAATTCTTATCTCTTAATTTGATCCATATTATTTTAATGACCTAGGTCTCTTATACTACTTAGAAAGCTCAAAATTTGATAAACATCCTTCACTGTCATTTTTAGATTCATACATATTTTATAGCTCCCTGGACACTAGCAACCACAGAAAGACACTATCATTGATGGCAGTGTCTAGATCCTTATCTAGTGTCCAAATCTCAAAAGTCATACAAATTGAAAAATGGTTGAAACCCACGGTTGGATTAATTATCTTATTAAACCTTACCATGAAATATTTTCAAAATGTGTGGTATAAATAGAAGTTTGATCCTTCTCATTCCTCATCTATAAAATACCAAGCAAGCACCTACCAAGGCTTATTCAATCTACTACATAACTCAGTTTTGATGCCATATTCATACCTATTTATTTATCAATTATGGGAGTAGTCATAAATTTTTGTTGAAGCATTCAAAGAGCATCTCATGAGCCATATTTTCCAAGTTACAAGATAAATCACTGCATGGATCCACATATAGTATATTCCACCCTTATGCACACACTTTATCACACATAAGGGAGAACTACATCATTATGAGGCCCTCTTTAGAGTAGTGGATATGAAGGTATTTCTCATTAACAAAAGGGTTTTTTAGGTTAGCTTGACACCATGATCTTACTAACCCATTTCTGATAGCTCATTCCAAGGGTGAAGAAGGGTGAAGAGTTAGAGTTTGATCAAATAGCAAAGAGCAACATCTAAATTTTTGAATACATTAGTAAAATAGTGACAAAAAACCATAACAATGAAGTTGGTCACATCTAGATCTAGTCCTTATCAGTATTCGACACCTATATTGAAGTTGGACATTAGTATCAATGGTAATGTCTAGGTCTAAAGGTAGTGTCCATGGCTACATAAGTATAATTTATAGAATGTGACAAGTTATCCAAAATCTTGATCCTACATATTTTATACATGTTTCCAATCTAAATCTAAATGCACATAGTAATCCAACTAGGTATCATTTCCCATTTGTATTACAATCAGTTGAACATTTTTCAACTTTGTTACTTTCTATATTTAGCATATCTCATTATTTCAAATCGGCGTATTGATTTATATAAATTTACAATTAATTAGCATGTTATAGATTTTTTTATCACCCTTATGTTTAAGCTTTTCTATATTCTTAACCCTATCTCCACCACTTCTAAATTTAATTTTAAATATAGAAACTTTAAACTAAATGAAATTTTCCAAAAACCCAAAATCATTAAATATAGATAAATTAAAACTATATAAAATACCTTTTATTTCAATCAGAGTGCCATGTAACTTGACATGACATTATCCACCACTACATATAGCCTATGGTTGGCTTCCTTGTTGGCATACTATTCTAGGAAATATTTCTTATAATGGGTCTTTTTAACACATATCCAATAGCTTTGATTTGGCCCACTTTGTGATAGTGGCATATAGTTATCCTCAATGGCTAGATAACACTGAGGAAGAGGAGTGTTATTTTGATATCCTTGTGGTTTTGAAGCCTTTTTGTGTTTCCTTGAAACCTTCCAAAACTATTTTTCACTTTATTGATATTATTATTTTTGAATTATGCCCACTTAAACCCCTTATTTAGTAATAAGTTTCTATTTTATATGGCCTTTTTCTTCATTTTCTATTGATATTTAATTATAAATTTTTCCTTTTCTTCAGCTGTATTGGATGATAATATGGAGAAAACCAAGATTTTAGACTTTGTAAGGTTTACATCATGCATTACTACATATCTTATCCACAGTTTAAATTTTTTAACCTTAGTCTATTTATCCCTCATGTAGTTCATATAATGAAGAAGGTCCAAAAATTTAGTTTCATACTCAACCACTGACACATTGTTCTACTATAATAGCTAAAATTTAAAATGTTTTATTTTTCTTAAGTTGGTTGATACATACCTCTGTTTGAAATGTTCCTCAAAATTTTCCCATGTGATGATGGCCTTATCATATTTTTTTATTTTTTCTAAGTGGGCTCACCACAATAAAGCATCACCTTCTAAGTGATAAATTGTAATATGAGCCTGCATGTTTGAACTGATGTATTGTAGACCAAAATATTATTATATGCTGAATATCCATGCCTAAGTAAAATCTTTGATTTTAGTTTCCTTTTATTTATATTTTTGAAGATATATTTTTAGTTATTTTCCTAAAAAATGGGATTACCTATTGTACAATAGGGTTTCTTTGCCTTTGTTATACCTATTCAACTCGTTGCCCATCATTAGAATTTTAATTTTGATGACCAGAAATACTAAGTGGTTTTTTATCTTCTATTATATCTTGTAGAGATCCTAATACTTCTATGATGTTTTCCATGGTGTCTACATTCTCTATAGGAGGGGGTGGAGTATTTTTCTGCTATCCCAACTCTTGATTTTGGCCCTTTCTCATACCTTGGAATGTTACCCTACCACTAGATTTACTTATTCTTTGGTTTCCAACATTACCAACATTTTCAAAAGTACATACATTTCCACTTCATGTACCCACCATTCTTGGTGATCAAATAACACAAAGTTAGTTTTCTAATCTAGAGTTCCATAGTGTTTGAACCTAGAGTTTTGATACCAAGTGTAGGAACTTGTCAGAACACCACCATTTTTTTTTGGTACCATATTATAAAACAAAATACAATACACTTAGGTTTAGGTGTTAATGACTAGGTCTTGCTTAAAGTTAATTAATAACCATCAATAACACTCTTATATATATATATATATATATATATATATATATATATATATATATATATATATATATATATATATATATATATATATATATATATATATATATATATATATATATCTTTTACTAATTACTCATTATTGAGTAAATTCTATAAATAGAATTATTAGAAACAAAATCCCATGTGTAGAGCGAATGCACTCTTTGAATATCTATGATAAAATATTTTATTAATTGTTAAGTATTATTTGGGAATACTAAACTTAAATCATTGTAATAATTTATTCCCTTCAGAGTCTTTGATTAATCCCAAATAATTTACACATTCTTTAAGTTAGGACCCCTAATTTCTTTTGTATCAAACACTGTCAACAATTGTCAATTTTTTTTAATGTATGACTGAATGAGGAAATCATAAATCATTTATTATAGCTATAAATAAATCATGATAATGTATTTAATCAAAAACTAAGAAACTTGTAGTCTAATAAAAGTTATAGTCTGACTTAAGTAAAGATTCAACATAAAATTGTACACAAATTGATGCCATTTAAGATTCATATTATTGTAAAGTATGATACTATAGCTAAAAAATGTAAGTTCCAAATGTTAAAGTCCATCTCAAATTATGGAATTAAATAAATAAAAAGCATTTAGTTTATCTTTTACATAATCAAGCTCAATATCTTAATAAGTCTTTATAGTATAGCACTTTCTTACATAGAAAGGTTCATGTAAAAAATATCAAGTACAACTTAAGATATCTCAGCTATGTGAAATGCAATGTTGTAGGTTTTTTAAATTTATAACATACAACATAGGTCACTTATTAATGAAATATTAACATAGGTTGATATAAAAATGAAAAACACTTATTACTTGTCATCAATCCATTTACATGACATATCATTTTAATTCATTAATCTGATATGACATAAATATCCAAAACATAGTATAACTACGCGTTTCTAACCGTATAACCATGTAATATTTTTTTCTAAACTTCACACAACACTACATGTAGAATAACTTGATAAATTCATAACATTTGTAAAAAAATTAATTAAAAGATAGTTTAAATCCATTTTTTAAATGTTTAACTCTAGCCTCTAGTATTCTTAATGCTTAAAAACAAAAAAAATCATACATCTATATTAATAAAAGAGAGTTACAATATAATCAACATAGTCATATAATCTATTTATAAAATAGGAAAACATTTCTAGATGTATTATAATCATATTTGAAATAGCTCAACTCAAATTATTAAGTTATCAACTAATCATTTAGCCATACATATTTCCATGATAATGAATGACATCAAAATTCTTGTGTTTTTTTCCCCATGTCACAATACTATATTAGAAAGAGGCATACAAAAAAAGAACCAACTTATAACATATTTTCAATCTATACAAATATCTAATCTCAGATTACATGTCTTAAAATCAATTACTATTGTACACAAAATCAAACTCTTATTTTTTTAGATGACTAGATAAATGTGCCATCAATATTCCATACAATTTGCTATAAGGTTTACTTATTTTAATCAATACAATATTATAAAATACTACCATTAAAATGTTTAAGATAATCACCCAAAACATTGGCAATAAAAATAACAAGCAAGCACTTGTGTGAAGTCCATTTGAAGAACCAATAACCTCATGAATAACTTTGTTAGCAACTCATCTAAATAAGCCAAGATAAGCCTAACCATTGCAGATGATATTTTGGCCCTACCCAACCCAACCATTGGATTAGGTGTGGGTAACACTCAAAATAATAATCCCTAAACAATGGAAATAAAGATAAATTGATAGTCTTTAGGCTCACATTAAAACTTTCCATTTATGTATTTTAACATGGGATTCAACATATACTATTCCTTACTGTAAGGTCTTATGTATTAAGTATCATAGATTGTATGCCACCTAGTCTTTTAACAAGATTATATCTCTTTAAGAGTCATTTTCCTCACCTATGGTTTATAAAATGTAACAAGTAGGGTCTTGTGTCTTACATGAGGTTGTTTACAACCTGAATTACTCTTCTTCTTGTTCACATTAAAACTTTTAACTGCCTTGTAACCAACCCATTAGCCTGAAATTATTACCACATAAGTTATGAAGAACTCAAAAATGGTGAATAGGTTGTATAAAACCTTTAATATTATTCATATCCACATGGATTAATTATTTAAACTAGTCTGCAATCCTTCTTAGGAAAATACCTTGTTGTAGGTTGAGGATGGACAATAAACAATACAACATGTTTTACATTTTATAATTTTTTTCATTTACTTAATAAAAAATAACCAGGTCATTCTTTATTTATTCATAGTTGAAACCCATTTAGATTTTTTTATTATACTTAAGATTAGATTTTTCCCTGAATATACTTATATATATTGGTTCAAGGACTTATCTAGATTAACTAGAAATTCATCCATGGTTTCAAATTTCATTTTCTATCCAATAGAAACATATCTTACCAAACCAAGAATAGTGACATGGTATTTAAATGTATAACCTACATGTTTGTATAAAACTAGATGAAAATTAAAACATTTTATGCATAGTGTTACAACAAACTACTCATTTATAATTCAAAGACTTCCCATTATCTTTTTAAAACATTAGACAAGAATTGTATTTTTATTCGAAGGTTCCTTAAAATTACTTAGTTGACAGGATTGGTGACTCTAAATTTTAGCTTCATTTAGGTATCTTTCAATTTTTTTCCTTCCACTTATTTTTCTTACTCTTACTCATGCATATACAAGAGGTGTCTCATCAAAACCTTTATTCCCAATTTTATTTTTGTCCCTTGTTCCTTTCATGCAAAGAATCTTGACATTAAGTGAAACATGATCTCCATTGTTAACAGGGAGTTAATAGTTATTTATAGCATGTATGGTCCATAAAAGACACTATTTACCTTCTAATTTGTTCAAACTACAACCCATCAAGGTAGACATAATTTGCATGCACCTCACATATAGAGAAAAACTACAATCAAATGAAACTAAAGGATTATCCATTATTGGCCATGTCAAGCTCTTCACTTATTCACTCTCAACAAAGATATCCATTACCTAAACAAAAACCTAAGGTGTTAACCCCATTAACTCACTTTGAGGGTTAAAAAAAATGTATACAGGGTTAGAGTTGGGTTAGGGTCATTTCCTGCCTAATTCTATTACCCCCCCCCCCCCCTCTTTTTTAACAAAGTGTATTACCAATAGCATTACCAATTTTATTTATTTTTCCAACCTAAATGATTGATCAATTATCTATGTTTTGTGTCATGCCAACATGGTATCCATGTAAAAACAAATACATCAACACCTTTTGCCTTTTTTATAGAGTTAAATATCCAAACAAAGCTTTAGAATGTAGTGGCATAAGTTGGATCTGCTTTCCCACTTATTTTGGATTTAACATTATAAAATACTTACCCATGCTTTTAAAAATAGCACAACTCAGTTTAAGACATTGATGATATCAAATCTTACCTTAGTAGGGTCTTTCCTTTGAAAAGTGACTTCATTACCACAACACAAGAATATCATGTGATTTATTAACTTTGGAATAGGTGGATTATCAATTGGGTTGTCTACTCTTTCTTACCATGGTGTAATGTACCTTATTCTCTTTCATGTTTACCCATAGCCAACATAGTTATGGTGGCCAATCCAAGCACCTAAAAACTAACAAAAAACATCAATAGTACTTGGATTGATAAAAACATGATATAAAATTTGACTACTTAATGATAAAAAATATTGAAATAATAATGATCACTAAGAATTTTAGAAATACATGAAATAATAATGATAATGTGTCATAGTAAAATATTAAATTATATAGACAATAATGCCTCAAAAAATCATCACAACATATTGTAATGATAATAATATATTTAGCACATGAAATCCAAGCTGTGTAAGTCACAATTGAAAGTAATCAATAAAACAAACACATAATAGTCATAATCACTATTATTCAATGTAAATTCGTTATGCTACTTGACACTTATTACAACACAAATTTTAAGTTTCATTAAAAGGGGCTATTAAAAAAGCATGAAGAGCTTTTGAGGTTCTTCAACTTGTCTAAAATGATATTCCAGTCCCATTTTCATCACTTTTATTTTAATCGAGTCAGCTATGTGCTCACCTTCATTGATAATTTTTTTAGGCATACTTAGGTATATTGCTTGAAGAAATAAATTTAGGATTTTAAAAAATAAAATTGATGTCAAGACCTTTATTGAAAAATAATCTATAAGTTACATCAAATGTTTATAGAGTGGTAATGTCAACAGATATGTGAATTCTTGCTTTGAAGACAATTGTACCACTCATGGTCCTATCTAGAACATATAGCTTTGTATAGTTCATAACATAATGACATTACTAAAATAAATATTCACACACTCAAATTAATGGAAAATTGTATGATTTAGGCCCAAGGTCTATCTCCTTCAATTTGGGTTGAAGCTATAAATTGTGAGAATTATATTTAGAACCATACTCTGCATAAAGATAGCAAAGGCATAAAACTTGAATAAGGTTAGAATGGTAGGAAATATTTTTTTGAGAACCTAATAGTATTTATATGTGCAACATGGGCACACATACCTAAATCAAAACATAAGGTTTTTTAACCTCAAAGCAAGCCTTAAATCTTTGTGGGATATCTTGATGATAGCAAAGGATATAGATTCCTACACCTAAATAAACATCAGTTGATCATCTGTTGAAGAGTTAGATTTGATCAATGTCATCTACATGACACATCATTTATTCCCACATTTTCTTCCATTTTTGATATGGGTTCTACTTTTGGTAGTACTAATAAGAATGATACACCTCATGATGAGGCTCATCCTCCATAACCTACTCCTTAACCACAATCAAAAGACACAAGAAATAGTTGGTTCTCTTTTTGGTGGTTTTATCGATACTTAGTTTACTTGATCATATTACTATGTGTTACCTCATGCATATATAAACTTAATGTTAGAACTTGAGTCCTTTAGTGAGGCCAATGTCAATTAAGAGTGGGACATAGCCATGGAAGAATATTATAGTTATCTTATGAAGAGCGATACTTGGGACTTATCCCCTCTTCCAAAATGAATAAATTTGGTTCAATGTATATGGATTTATCAAACCAAATATGTATAAGATGGTAGTATAAAAAAAAATAAGGCACAAATGGTTGAAAAAGGATTTTCCTAGTATAAACCATTGATTATTCTAAGACCTTTTCCCAATTGCTAGAATAGACATTTTACACCTTATACTTTCTATTGCCACATATCAAATATTGATAGTATATTAGATGGATGTGAAGAGTAATATTATTCATAGTGATCTTCATAAATATATTTGAAACAATCATGGCTAGGGATGTCAATTAAGAAATTCCTTAGACCACACAACCCTCAAAATACTTAGAAAAAATCACAATAAAATAAAACAATAAAAATTTATATCTTTATTCTATTTCAATCAAATGGAAATATAATAGGTATAATGACACAATCACATCATGATCTCACAATGAGATGCATTACAACTTAAAATCTGAAGATCTATGATTTTGATAACACATAATATTTTCAAGTAATCTATCTCAAAGTAAAACTCTTAGATCTAATCACCACTACCAAACTAAATAAGTCCTTTAGCATAGGCATAGGGACATGCTTATATAGAAACAAGATCCACCTACTTACATTTATTACATTTACCCACTAACACCATTAACACACCTTGTGCACACTAACACTAAATTTCATAAATATCAAATGTCTTCACATTTCCAAGGAATAAGAACATGTTATAACTCAAAACATTACAAAATATATCATAAACTTTATTAAATGAATCCTTATAAGTTTCCATGACTTTCAGGATTAAATGCACAATAATCAGCAATGACTTTAAATGCATGGAAAGTCACATGACATCACAAGTGTTTAAAATCAACAATCATCATGAAAATATATGTACCATAACTCTTATATCTGCTCAAAAATGATAAATAACTTTACTTTTGTTTCTCCAAATGCTCTGTAACTTGACACGAATATTTAACAATAAATATCAAATGACTTTAAGAAATCTCTTCTACTCATATTTTTGTGTGGTGAGGAATCAACTCAATCAAATATCCTACTTCAAATAAGTTTCATATACTAAAAAAAACATACATAATATCTCTACACAATTACATAGTAAGGGAATATTAACACTACATATTTAGAAGATATTCAACAACTCAATTAGATAGTAATTAGATACAACTATGAAACAAAAGATACATGAAACATTAAAGGCACATGTGTGATTGCAATTAACACAAAACTTCACTAAATAAAGGCACTCATAATGGATAACACAAAATAACTCAAATACAACATACTCAAAAAAGAAAACTTGCATACAGTTACACCAAAACAAATGTGCAATAAGAAACCTTACACAACACAACACTAGAAAATTATTAAACTAACATATTTTTTATTGACGCAAGATTGCTCATGAACCTAGATGCTCATGTATAATACATCATGGTTATGAAAAGAAACATGTGCTCCTAATCATGTGACTTATAAAAACTCTACTAATGATATCCTTTGTTTTATAGTTTTTGATGCTCTAACTAATCCATGTTGCATCTTCTATGTCTTGACCTTTCCATTTTACTATATATTTTATATATCCCTTCTTTATTTTACTATTTAAAACTTGTACGTCAATCACTTCTACTTCTTCATGTTCTTTCTCAAGTATTTTAAATCTCCAATCAATTTCTTTAGAATATGTACTTTCATTTTCATAACTCTCCCCATCATAATATGGATACAAATTAGCCACATTGAAAATAGGTGATACACACACACACACACACACACACACACACACATATATACCTTCAACTAACTCTATTTCATATACATTCTTCCCTAACTTTCACAAAATTCTACATAGACCAATAGTTTTCAATTTCAATTTATCATATGTCCCTTTTGAAAATATTTATTTTCTCAAGTATGCTAAGACTAAGTCTCCTACTTGATATTCAATACTCTTATCTTTTGATCTACATGTTATTCATACTATGATGTATTCCTTTTAAGCTATTCTTTCACTTGATTATGCACTTCTCATGTATGCTCTACAAAATATTATAATTCAACACTTCTCTTTTGCTCATTTTTCATGTCTCTTAATTATTTAAATTATATTGGAATTAACCCACAAAAAATATAAAATGATGTCATTCCTATATTTTTATTCATATAATTATTATAAGCAAACTCATCTTATGCCATAAAATTATCCTATGTTCCTGACTTACCTTTAATTAAACATCTCAAAATATTACCCAAAGTTTTATTGACTACCTTTATCTAT
This sequence comes from Torreya grandis, assembly GCA_037957365.1. Lineage (NCBI taxonomy): Eukaryota > Viridiplantae > Streptophyta > Pinopsida > Cupressales > Taxaceae > Torreya > Torreya grandis. The sequence goes on along the minus strand of JARHVA010000878.1, from coordinate 1,933,722 downwards.
GGATGGTATACTGAACTGAGATTAGTTTAGTATTCAAATTCTTCCACAATATCCTTGAGAAATGACCAACAAATTTCACATCTCTATCTGACACTATATTGTGAGGTATACCATGTAATAGTACAACTTATCTAAAAAATAGGTTAGTAATGTTTATTGCATCACTAGTCTTCTTGCATGAAATAAAATGTGCCATCTTTGAAAATATATTAACTATAAAAAATACTAAATCATTTCATCTATTGTTCTAGGCAAACCCAAAATAAAATCCATACTTATATCATTCCATAGTTTCTCTAAAATAGGCAATCACTGGTACACCCTACATTTTGACTTATCCCTTTCACTAGTTGGCAAACTCTACATTATTAAACATAATTATGCACATCTATACTCTTCCTTAGCTAGAAATATTTTTTTCCACTTGTGCTAATGTTTTGTCATAACCAAAATTACCTACTAAATCTCCACTATTATTTTCATTTATTAAATTCTTCCATATTGAACCTCTAAGTATACATAATTTCCTTCCTTTGATTAAAAAACCTTCCTAAATAAAATAATCTAAACATGGTGTTTTATCCTTACTTAGTGGTTCCTTACATGACTTCCATGCTTCTTAAAAATCTTCATCTTCCTCGTACTATTTTTTCATAAGATCAAATCTTATGACTTCTACTCTTCAATCATTCAACAATTTTTTTCTAATCAATGCATCAATATTTCTATTAGACTTTCAACTTCTACGTTTCAATAAAAATAAGTAAATTAGTAGGAATTTAACCCATTTCATGTGTCTTTGATTTAAATTATTATGAATATTAATGAAATATAATTCCTGATGATCTAAATACAATACAAATTTATTTGGGAACAAATAATATCTTTTTTTATTTAACACTTGTATAATTGTATAGAACTCTTGATCATTCAAATTTTCACTAAAATATGAAATATTTTTTCCTTATTGACTTAATAATTCTCCCACTATAGTGCCACTCACATCATAATTTACCTCAAATACCTTACTAAAATCTGACAATGCCAATATTGGTTGCTCTATTATCTTCTTCTTCAATTGCTAGAAACTATTCCAAATTATATTTTATCTTTATGCATTACATCAATAATCATTGTACATATTCCACTAAATTTACTTTAAAAACTTCCTAATCCATGAAAACTATGTACCACAATGTACTATGCGATGATGACCAACCCAGTATAGTTAGCACCTTTTCTAGATCCATCTTTAAACCTTATTAATAAATAAAAAATCCCAAATATACCAATTATTTCTACATAAAATTACATTGATTCAAATTCAAAAGTAATTTTTCATCTCTAAGCCTTTCTATCACTTTGTATAAATGTCACAAGTTTTTTTCCTCTATTTTACTAAAAAATAATATGCCATCAAGATATATAAAGAAAAAATAACCCAAAAATGGTTTAATAACTTCATCAATCTCATGAATGTAATCAATGCATTAGTTAACCAAATGACATAGTATATAGCCCTTCTTGTGTTTTTAATGTTATATTCCATTCATCACCCTCTCTTATAAGAATTTGATGATATCCACTCTTAAAATCAATATTTTTGAAGTATCTCACTACACTCAAATAATTCATCAAAACATCCATACGTGACAATTAAAATCTATACTTTATATGAATCTTATAAATGGATCTAGAATCAATGCACATTCTCTATTCTCCTTCTTCTTAAGCATTAAAATTTATCGTACTACACATGGGCTCAAACTTTCTCTTATTATACCTTTATTCAAAAAATATTAAACTTGTCTTTGCACCTCTGCATTCTCTTTCAAAGTTAATCTATGTGCATATTTATTTGGTAAACTCAAACTAGGTATCAAATCCATACGATGAATCTTGTTTTTCATCAGTGTTAATCTATCTAAAAAATAATTAAATCACTTAGTATATCCTTTAATTCATGAGTAAATATTTTTTATTGTACTACTTCTTACCCTGGTTTTGAAATCAATGCATAACATTCACTTTCCTTCACTTAAAATTTTATTTTCCTAAAACTATCAACACTTTTGACTCTTTTCCACTTATCCTTTAAAGGATTTAGTGTATGTGTTACTCCATATTTTCACAATGTATATGTGTTACAAAACCATAATGTTGTGCCCTACAATCAAACCATCAAGGCCTTATAAAAATATGATCAACATCCATTACCATTATGTCACATAAAAATTCATCTCTATAGGTACCAATTTGAAAACTTACTAGACATTGTTCATTAAATAGAAATTAATGTCCTTTCAAAAACCAAGTAACTTTATACATATTAAAATGTATAATTATATTCAACTTTAGTTTATCTACCATCTCTTATGAAATAATATTATTGTGTTTCCACTATCAATAATAAATTTCCAAAACTTACCTTTAGAGTTGAAAATAGTTTTGAAAAAATTCTTTCTTTGAGAAGGACTTTTTTAGACTTCAATAATACCCTCTTCATCATGATATTTTCTCTAATTTTTTATTCATCTATGTTATGAATAAATGCAACACTTTATTCATTTGCTTATGTGATATGAACACTCCTATCAATTCTTATATTTCCTTTAGTATGTATATGATGACACTCAAATTCCCTTTGGCCAATCTCACCAAATCTAAAACTTGTTCCATTGAATCCACAACCTCTATCTCATCCATAGGTAAAGGATCCTTTGCCTATGAAAATACCTCTACCTCTCTAGGTATTAAAATTATTACATTATGAATTACTTGCCTCGCCCTCTTGATTTTGTGTAGAATAAACTCTACCACTTCTATGTCCACATGTTAATATTCTTATTCCTCTTTATGTTCTTCCTTGTTGTTTGGATAATAAATTTTCCTCTTCCTTTAGCACACATTTATAGGATTATTCAATAGATTATAATATGTTCATACCAAATTCATCTTAAAATTTCCATGCATAATCTATTTAACTATATAGATATCTTCTCAACATCATCTTCCACATGACCCACTTTGATAGTAATTCTATAGTACTCCTAAGTGTATTATTATCCATTTGTCATAGGTTTTGGATTTTCTTGAACAAACTCATACTATAATCCACGTGAATGAATTTAACTTTCCACTTGTCAATAAATATATTCCATGTCTTAATATTTTCTTTACCTTTGTGTACTCTCTTAGAGTGTACATGTTCACACCATAAGGATGCATGACCTTTCAAATTCATGTCAAAAAACTTAACCCGCTTGGGATCTTCCATAATTTGATACTTAAATATTTATATAACTCAATGATCTAGTCAATGAGATATTTAGGAATCAAAATTTTGGAATAACTTCTAGGGTCCAAATTTGGTTTACTTGTCATTATCATCACATCTCACAATAATATATCTTTAGGTTCATAAAATTCTTCTTTTGCATATTGATCTTCAGGTGCTTCTTCCATAACTTCAACATCACTTTCATTATCTAGTATCTCAACTCCATGATGATGTACAATTTCCACAACTTCCATTCTAGCTTGTATTTCTCTTATCACTTATACCATATGTGGTAGTGTAGGTGATCTAACAACTCAATCTCTTCTACCACCTAAGCCTCCTCTATGTGTTATTTCTTGAGAAATCAAATATCAAGATATAAAATGATGATCTCAGATTAAAAAAATTACTTACACATTCTTCCCAATAATCTTGGAATATGTGTGTAGCTATTTTATACCCACACTCACAAATTTGGAAATTAATAATCAATGACAAGGACTAAAACCTTTTTTTGATACCAAATTATGTAGATTTAGTTAGGTATCTTAATTAAGAAATGACTTAGACCACACAACCCTTATAATATATAATGAAACTTGCAATAAAATTCAAAAATAATAATTTATATCTTTATTTGATCTCAACCTAAATAAAATTCAATAGGCACAATGGCATGATCACATCATGATATCACAATGAGATACATTACATCACATCTCAATATCTCTACTTTTGCTAATTCATAGTGTTTGCAAGTATTATATCTCAAAGTAAAACTCTTAGATCTAATCTTTGATACCCAATTGAATAATTCCCTTAGCATAGGCATAAGAGCATGTTTATATAGTTGAAAGACCCACCTACTTACATTAAGTGTTTTTACCCCACTAACAACATTAACACATGTTAGTACACCATAAACATTAAATGCCACAAATATCAAATGGCTTCATATTTCTAAGGAATAAGAACATGTATAACTCAATGCATCCCAAAATAAATCACATACATTATTAAATGAGTCCTTATAAAATTCCATGAATTTTAGGATTAAATTCCCAATAATAAAAAATGTCTCCATATGCATAGAAAGTTATATGACATCATAGGGTTTTAAAACTAGCAATCATCATAAAAAATCTTGTATTATAACTCTTATGTATGCTTAAGGATGATAAATAACTTTATTATTATTTCTCCAAATGATCTGTAACTTGACATAGATTGAAAAATGAAGAACAAATGACCTCAAGAAATATTTCCCACTCATATTATTTTGCGGTGAAAAATCATCTCAATCAACTATCCTGCTTCAAATAAGTGTCCTAGATTGAAAAAAAACATACATAAAATCTATGATGGTTATTCGGTAAGTGAATATTAAAAATAATATTTCCAAGATCTTTTCCAAATCAATTAAATAGTAATTGGATACAACTATGAAACAAAATATGCATGGAACATTATAAACATAGGTGTTCTCATAGGCAACATAAAAATTTAGTAACAATGGTGCTCACAAAGGATAACATAAAACAACACAAAGATAACTTACTCAACAAAGAAGACTTGCACAAAATTACAACAAAATATATCTGTGATAAGAAACATTGGGTAAGTGAAAGAAGACGATGGGCCAATTTTTGGACATTTTTGTGAATTAACCACAAATGTGTATGTGTTATTAAAATAACATGTATGTGTTATTTTTGTTAGGCTTGGTAAACACAAGCCTAAAATGGGTACACATTTTTTAAGGTTAAAAACACATGCATTTTTATAAACATAGTAAAAACCCGTTGAAACTCCCATTCAACTCACTTAATTTGTCATTGCTTGCCCATAGTTCAGCTACACAATGCATTTATTTTCTAGCCAAGAAGAGAGAATTGACCATTATTTGCCAATTGGCTTGAAAATATCTTTGTAACTCTCTTGGAAAGTTTTTTTAGTGATATAATCAACAATACCACACCATAGAAAAAAGCACAACCTACACACCTTATAGATTTCAGGTCCATTAGTCTATGCAACACTGTTTATAAGTTATGCACCAAAGTGCTAGTTATGAGGATCCAACCTCTACTAGACAAAATTATTTCTCCTACTCAAAAAGGTTTCATCTCGGGTAGGCAAATTCTTGATGTTGTAATCACCACACATAAGACTATTCACTCCATGGATAAGAGCAGAATCCCTGGTATGGCTCTTAAGCTAGATATTTCTAAAGCTTATGATAGAGTCTCATGGACCTTTCTGTTCCAAGTGATTAGAAAATTTGGGTTTAATGATAAAATGTCTCGCTTGATATGGAACATTGTCTCTTCTGCAAAATTCTTGGTGTTGATAAATGGTGTACCTAGAGGGTTTTTCTCATCTTTGAGAGGAATTCATCAGGGAGACCCTCTCTCCCTGTACTTATTCATCATTATGGTAGAGGCACTGGGAAGATACATACAAGCATATATAGTCTCAAAAAAGCTAGTGGGCATCAAACCTGCCTCCTCCCTCCATCCTATGGTAGTGCAGCAGTTTGTGGATGATACCATCTTCTTTGGCATATCTTCAGTGATTGAAGCTAGAAGATGGAAGAATATCTTAAATTATTATGCCATAGAGTCGGGGCAAAGGATAAATTTCCAAAAAATCAATGTGTATTTCTTCAACACTCCTAATGACCTTAGACATATAATCGTTGATATATTAGAATGTGCTGAAGCTGCTTTACCAGCCACCTATCTGGGTCTCCCACTCATGGTAAAAGAGGTTTCTCCTATATTTTGGAATGGAATTGTGGAAAGAATGCAAAGGAAACTTCTGGGTTGGAAAGGGAAACTATTCAGCAGTGCTGGTAAACTGCAACTTCTTTGGGCCTCGCTGCAAGGTATTCCTACATACTTCCTGTCTCTTTTTAAAATTCCTATGTATTTTGATGATAAATTGGAATAGATCCAAAGGAATTTTTTATGGATAGGGGTGGAAGACAAACAGAGAATGTCGTTAGTCAGATGGGAAAAAGTGTGTCTTCCAAAATCTCATGGAGGACTCAATATTAGGTCTATCAGGAACATGAACAAAGCCCTTCTTGTTAGGTTATGGAGCTAAAAGCTTCACTATTTCAAATGGAGGAGGTTGTTGATTAATAGGGAAATTGATGTTGGCAGGTGCAACTGACGTCAGTCAAATATAGTTACAAAGAAGCCAAATCGGTCAGGGATCGGCCAACGTCGGTCATCTCCAGACAGACAGGGATCGATGTCGGTCGCCTGTACTGTTCCAAAACTATTAGTTCATGAACAGTTTGTTAACGAACCAATTGTTTACATGTAAAAGGCTAATTTTATTCTTGAGTTTTGTGTCTAATTATTGTAATTAGGTGTCTAATTATTGTTTGCATGGGATCTATATAATAGACTCGTGGGGCTGTATTGTAATGTAAGGCAAGGAAGAGATCCTTCCAATTGTAAGATTAGGTTGATCTACAGGTTGTGCATGATCATGTTAAATCTACATGGTAAGTAAGATCATTTGATTTTCAGGTTGTTGCAAGTTCATGAGAGATCTACTTGAAGTACTTTGAGTACTTGTGTACTAGCAGTATTGTTACTGACTGGTTGGAGGTGAACAACAACTCTGTGCTTGAGTTGATTGTTGTGACCGTAATTGAGAGAGTGAACTCTTGATTGAGAATTACTGGAAGTCCTAGAGGTGTGGAAAGCCTCAGAGGTGTGAGAAGAAGTGGAATCTTCTTTATTGCATTTTCTTTCTAGATGAGTTGAATACAAGATTGTATTGTCTCTCAAATTCTGTGTTGTTTCTTATTTCTTGTTACTTGTTGCTTCTGGTTAAATTTTGTATTTAGTTGCTTATACAAGGTAATCAATTGTGCTCATAATCCTAACAAAGTGGTATCAGAGCTAGGGTTGTAGGAGCAGGTTTACTAACACCTTGGTTTCAGAGTGTGTTAAGTGTGTGTTTGATTACAGGTCACTCTCAGGGGTTTTTGATTGAGTGGGAGTATAGCAATGGCAGAAGAAAGTATGTTTAGAATGGAGAAGTTTAACGGCAAGAATTATCAATTATGGAGGATGAAGATACAAGAATATCTGTATCAAAAAGATTTGTACTTACCATTGGGTGGGGTTGCATGCAAACCCATAGATATGAAAGATGAAGAATGGAAGGTTCTTGATCGAAAGGCTCTCAGATCTATGAGGTTGAGCCTTGCATCATCTGTGATTTCTAGCTTATCATAGGCTAAGACAATGGTAGAGTTGATGGAATCTTTGGAAATTTTATATGAAAAACCCTCAGCTTCGAATAAGGTATTTCTTATGAAGCAGTTATTTAATTTGCAAATGTTGGAAGGTGGATCTGTACACAGTCATCTTAGTGATTTCCATGGTTTGGTAAACTAGTTAGTTTTAGTCAATATTGTTTTTGATGATGAAATTAAGGCTCTCTTAATCTTGTGCTCATTACCTGAAAGTAGGAATAGTTTAGTAATGGCAGTTAGTAATACTGCATTTGCTTCAAATATCTTAAAAGTGGATGATGTTGTTAGTGTAATCTTGAATGAAGAAATTAGTAGGAAAAGCATAGGTGAATCATCAGGGAATGCTTTAAGTGTTAAAAGTAGGGGAAGGCAAAGAGAGAAGATTGAGCAAGGGAGATCAAGGTCAAAGATAGGTAGGAGATCCAAATCCAGGTATGGCAGAGTAATCTACTGGAATTGTGGAAAGGCAGGGCACATGAAGAAAGATTACAGGTCGGTTGAAGATCAGCATGAAGGAAATGAAGAAGCAGATGTTGTAGATGTTGTTGCACAGGATGCTCTCGTATGTTCCTTGGATAAAGTGGAATCTTTGGTTTTATATTCTGGTGCCTCTTTCCATGCATCCCCAAATAGGGAATTTTTTCATGAATATGTCTAGGGAGACTTTGGAGAAATTTATTTAGGAGATGGTAAGCCTTGTCAAATGGTTGGCAAAGGGAAAGTGCGGCTGAAATTGCAGATGGGCAACACATGGTTGTTGAAGGAGGTCATGCATGTCCCAGTCCTGAACCAGAACTTAATTTCTGTTGGAAAGTTGGGTGATGAGGGATGCACAGTAACCCTCACAGTGGACTCTTGGAAAGTTTCCAAGGGTGCACTTGTTTTAGCAAGAGGTAAGAAAGTAGGTACTCTTTATCTATCTACTTGTCTTACTGATTCTCCTTCTAGTTTATCTACTTCAGCTGTAGATTCAGAGATGTGGCTTCATAGGCTTGGTCACATGAATAAGAAGGGGATACATGTTCTTGATTCAAAGGGTAAGAGTTCAGATCCAAAAGCACAGATCGAGATTTTTGTAAGCAATAGAAGAAAGCGAGGTTTCTTGAAACTCATGCTACAAGAAAGGATCGGGTCTATTGCACAAAGAGGAAATTTGATGTTTTTGATAAGAACAGGAAAGCCTTGGTGTTCAAGGAGAAGATGATAGACAAAAATTAGTCACAGGGGCTGAAGAATTCTGAGCAAGGCAATTTGAACAAGGGAATGATTCAAAGTAATCTCATGAGTAAAAAGTCATTGCTCATAGGTAAACAAAGGTACCGACGTCGATCAGGTAGAATCGATGTCGAACAAGTAGGTACCAATGTCAATCATGTGCAGACCAGAGTTGGTGGTGTCAAGCAGGTTAAGACCGATGTCGATCAGGGAACTGATGTCAGCAGTCAAGTTAGTCACATAGAACTGACATCAATTGGATGCAGACTAGGAGGTGATCGAGGACGGTCACTATCAGAATAGATTTTGGGTGGATAGCAAGCTATCAAGGAGTCTCAAATGCCCATGAGGAAGACTGAAAGTGTAAGTAAGCCTCAAATTTATTGTTCCCCTTATTTAGATTACTTGTTGCTCATTGATGGTCAAGAACCAGGAAGTTTTAAAGAAGCAGAGCAGATAGAATCCAAGAAATAGTGAGAACATAGCATGAATTCTTTGGAAGAGAACCAAATGGGAGATTTGGTAGAGTTTCCATCTAGAGAGAAAGCATTGAAAGACGAACAGATTCCCAAGTCAAAGAAGAGAGAGAATGGACACATGAGACGGAAGGCTAGGGTATATGGTCTTGAGCAGGCTACAAGAGAATGGAGGTTTAACCATTGTGTTTTCTTTACCAAGTTGGATAATATTAGCTACATTATCCTATTACTGTATGTGGTGTGTATGTTTGTTGCAGGGTCACACATGCAGGGAGTTTCTGAGCTAAAGGTAAAGTTAGTTCAGAGGTATGTCATGAGGAATATGGGAGCAGCAATATTCTTTGGCATGAGTATGTCTAGAGACATGGAAAGACATAGGTTGATTTTGTCTCCAAATGATTGTGTGGATAAGGTAGTGGTGAGGTTCAAAATGTGGGATGTAGAACTAGTTTGCACACCTATGGATGGACAATTCATAGAACAATGTCCCAATTCACATAATGAGGTTAAGTGCATGGTATGTACTAGACTTGAGTTTGCCCAAGTAGTGGGTGTTGTCAGAAAGTTTGGGGTCAATCTGGGAAAGAAGCACTGGAAAGTTGTTCAGTTGATTCTCAGGTATCTAAGAGGGACTAGTAGTAGGTATACATGCTATGTAGGGTCAAGCACTTCTCTACATGGGTATGTAGAATCGGATGTGGTAGGAGACTTGGATGACAGGAGTTGCACCATAGGTTGTGTGGTGGTTGGTCTTCAAGATTGAACTTGAAGAGGGATACAAGCCAAGAAACAAATTAGACGATGTATAGGTATAGGTACAGATGCAGCTATTTATCTCCAAGTGGGAGATTGTTAGGTTGTGGAGCTAAAAGCTTCACTGTTGCAAATGGAGGAGGTTGTTGAGTTACAGGGAAACTGACGTTGGTAGGTGCAATTGATGTTGGTCAAATATGGTTACAAATTAGTCAACATCGGTCAAGGATTGATCGACATCGGTCATCTCCAGACAGACAGCAACTGATGTCGATCACCTGTGCAGTTTCAGAACTGTTAGTTCACGAACAGTTTGTTAATGAACTAATTGTTTGCATGTAAAAGGCTGATTTTAGTCTTGAGTTGCATGTCTAATTATGGTAATTAGGTGTCTAATTATTGTTTGCATGGGATTTATATAATAGACTCATGGGGCTATATTGTAATGCAAGGCAAGGAAGAGATCCTTCCAATTGTAAGATCAGGTTGATCTGCAGGTTGTGCATGATCATGTTAGATATACATGTTAAGTAAGATCATTTGATTTGCACGTTGTTGCAAGTTCATGAGAGATCTACTTGAAGTAATTTGAGTACTTGTGTACTGGCAGTATTATTACTGACTGGTTGGAGGTGAACAACAACTCTATGCTTGAGTTGATTGTTATGACCATAATTGAGAGAGTGAACTCTTGATTGAGAATTACTGGAAGTCCTAGAGGTGTGGGAAGCCTCAGAGGTGTGAGAAGAAGTGGCATCTTCTTCATTGTATTTTCTTTCTGGATGAGTTGAATACAAGATTGTATTGTCTCTCAAATTCTGTGTTGTTTCTTATTTCTTGTTACTTGTTACTTCTAGTTAAATTCTGTGTTTAGATGCTTATACAAGGTAATCAATTATGCTCATAATCCTGACACTTCTCTCAAAAATTAGTTGGAACCTGATCCATAAAAATAATGACTAGGGGGAAGTAATGTATGCCAAATACATGCATGGCATTGATGATTCCAACTTTCTTCAACAAATGGGATTACCCCGGGGATCTGTGATATGGAATAAAATGCTAAAAAGCAGAAGCCTTCTTAAACAGGGAATTAGATGGAAACTTGGAAATGGCTGGCATATTAAATTCTGGGATGATATCTGGTTAAAGGACAAGGCTCTCATCACACAGGGTAACTATGGAGAGATTGATGACTTGGTTACTCAATTTTTTTGAGACAGAGTCAGTGATTATATGGAAAATAACAATGGGATAAGGAGCTGGAAAAATTTATTGGACTATTGTGATCACCAGCCTGAGCTTTTTCCTAGACTGCGGGAGATCCAACAGTGTGTTCAAGAGACCAGAATCCCTCCCTCCTAGGTCTTCCCTTGGGAGGATGAATAATACTGGTGGCCTGATAAGAATGGATCATTCTCTATTAAATCTGCTTACCATATGCTTATTCCTAAAGCTCAGAATAAAGATGTTTGGAAAAAGTTTTGGAATCACAAAATTATTCCAAAAATTAACATGTTCTAGTGGGCTGCTGCTCATAACAAAATCCTAACTAAGGATAACCTTCAAAAGAGAGGGTTTACCTTGGTATAACAGATGTTTCTTGTGTGGTTTAAAATAGGAATCAGTTTCACACCTTTTTATCCACTGTGATTTTGCTCGAGAATTATGGAGCATAATACTTAATAACTTTGGTATTGAATGGGTCTATAATTCTGACCTCAAAGAATTAATTCTTAGCTAGAACCCAACATTCACACATCCTTGGATTTTGGAATTATGGAAGCAAACTCTTCCATGTTTGAGCTAGATTTTATGGAAAGATCGCAACCACAAAATTTTTAAGGACACTGCTAGAAATGCATCTCAGGTGTTCTACTCCTTTGTTAAGACCATCATGGAAAGTGTCACAACAGCTCATATTCATGCTATGGAGAAACCCCTATCTCAAATTGAGAACAAAATTGTAGCCAAATGGAAGGTTTTAAACCAGATCCCTGGGTATGATAACTCTAAAATGCTATAGAGACAAAATACTAAATAGATCCCTCCAAAGCCCAACTGGATGAAACTCAACTTTGATGGGGCATCCAAGTTAGATGGTAAAGCTAGTGGAGGAGGAATTAAAAGGAATGATAAAGGATGGATGTCTAATGTCTATGCTGGTGGAATAGGATGCCAAAGCAACAACTATGCTGAAGCAATGGCTTTACTATGGGGGCTAAAGTTAGCTATATCCCTAGGAATAAGGAACTTGAGTATACAAGGTGACTCTAAAATGGTCATAGATGCTGTGAATAAAGCATCAAATGTGGGAATTAAGCTAAAAGACATCATTATAGACATCCAATTTCTTTTGTAGAAGTTCTCTAGAGTAAAGTTTTCCCACACTTATAGAGAGGGAAACAGGGTCGCCAATGCTTGTGCCAACCTTGGTCAACAATTTTTAGGTTGGAGGGTGTGGCGACAAGGTGCTCATATTCCCGTAAACATTAAGGATATTATTCAAAAAGAGATGACTTGTCAAGAATGAGGTGCATTTATGACAAGGGTAGCTCTCAGAGGTGGTCCATTTGGAGAAGGCCATCATGGATTACAGAACTTGATAACCTTGATACTTGTTTAACAATCATTCATGATTCATTACATCATGAGGTTGAGGCACGCAGGTGTCATCATTAAAACCAAGGGGAAATAATCTCCAAGCATGGGAGTAGACAATGTCATCTCTGTAGATTATTTCGCATAATGAGCCAGCACATCTTCATTTTGCATAAACGGAAAAAAGGGTTAGCAGCCATTTCAAAGCTGAAGACTAAAATTAGGAACTCCACGGTTTGGGTCTGAAAATACAAAATGGGAGGAGATCGTATTCGCACTGAACCTGTCTATGCTGAAAGAGGTGGGCAATACTGGGGAGGCTGACAATGCAGAGAATACTAAGAAACTTAATGATCTTCTCAAAGCAATGGTTATGTAAGGAGAATCTTCTTTGACTCTAGTCTTTCTATTCCTTGTGTTTTGTTTTGGTGTCTATTGTTCTTAGCTTGTGTCATCGTCCCTCTAAAGGCATATGTTGTTTGATCGCCTTCTTGTCCTTATTGCTTTGTAAAGGGTTCGGCCCCTAGTTTGCCGCCTTACCTTATCAAAAACAATACCACACCATAGGAGAAGTAAGTAAACTATTTTCCTACCAATTAACATCAAATTTAGTATTTATTTTTGGATTTGCATTTTTTTTTGTTAAAACAATTTATTTTTTAGTTTGTACAGTGTATCAAACATGTTTAGCTGCAAGACAAAATGTGTGAATTGAAGAAGAAGAAAATAATCCATAAAACCCTCCTAACACTTTTAGCCATCCCAAACCTCCTAAAATTTCACATGACCTCCAAGATAGTGATGAGAATTTGGTTACACATTTAGTAGAAAATAAAATATAGATTGAAGAGATAATTAAGAGAATGAAGGAACCTTGTTTGACCAAAACCTGCTGTAATTATTTGGAAAATATATTAGATTTATTACTAGGCTAAGTTGGCTCAATAATGATTCAAATTAACATATGATTATCTTATAAATATATATGTAGATATTAATATGCTAAAACATTATCGGTGGCTAGTGTGAGAGATAAAAAATAAAAAAATGCCAAATTTACACAATATTCATTGATCCATCAACCAATGCTCCACCTCTATTATCATGCAAGTGGTTCCCAATCTATTGATGCCAACATAATTTGATAAGAGATAGTTTTTGGGGCCGATAGTGGATGGTATTTGATTACCCACCTTGTAACAACCATGAGGTTCCTTTATATTTTTTGAAAAGACTTTATTTATAATTTATCCTCAATAAAATTATTAACTATTTTGACTACTCAGAGTTTTAGGTCCAAGGAAAAGGATTTGCATAGGATAGATTAGGTGCATGTCATGAACCGAACTAATCTACCTACAAGTGTCCATATTTAAAATCTGCATCAGCCTGAGATAATCCTCTCTATAGTGAAGGAGGTTGTAAAGATTGACACTTTGAATATGCTTAATTCACTTAATGACACCCTCATTTTTCATATGTAATCTTTCCCACACTGATCATGGAGAGCGTAGACATGGGGATGCTTCAACTATTTTTAATGCTCAACCACATCATTACAAATCATGTGATGTTATATGAATTGTACCTTTAGATGAGAAAAGTAGTGCAAATATATGCACATATCTTATATATTTGACATGTTGCAAAAAATAAAATAAAAATAATAATATTTGGCATGTTAAATTTTAGATATATCTGTATTTAAAAGGTAAAAAATAATTTACATATAAAATTCAATAATCTATATGAAATTTTTTATGTTGCAGGAGGATGCGATTCCATCTTTTTCATAGCTAGATTATGGACCGTATAATAGTGCCCATATTGTTGTTACTCAACTAATGTATACATATACATAGTCAATTTTCATTAACATTATACTTCATGTACATGTATTTATTTACTTTAATATGCTCAACCAATGATCATATATATATGATCATTAGTTGAGAATTATATATGTATGTATAAGTTGATGACCATAGTGGAGATTCCTCCATCTATGTGGGTGGGAACAAACATAGTCATTGTTGATGTGATTTTATTTTTCAACAACTCACTGAGGTATGATAAATTTTAATGTTGAATTGTAAATATAGATTTGTTTTGATAATTTTCCTATGTACTTATGAAAATATAACTAACGTGAATATATTATCTATGAAGGGGTATCTGATGATGTTTGATAGTCCCATTAAGATGATTAATAGGGCATTGACTCCTGGTGTTTCTCTTTTTCACACTTATGTGCATGAGACTCAACTACTATTGACCTTGTTGAGCGTCATAATCAAATTGAGCATGACCACAAGATTGTGATAAGTGCACATTTAAATAGTTTTTTTATCATTTTAAAATTAAATTTTGAACTATTTTCATGTTTGTATGTAAAACTTCTAACAATATTTATATATGAACAAGTTCAGCTACAGCCAAGCTATGAGCATAAAAGGACTAGTAGTAAGGTATTGGAGGAATGTAAGGCATTTGATGGATCTCCATATATGATAAAGGAATTCAAGGGATGACCTTACATGAGCAAGGCAAAGAGAGGGAGGATTATTTATGATTAGGATATGTCTTGCATGATGTAATTTGTTGTATGCCTATATGGCAATGTACACATGTTTGACATTGTATGCCTATATGAAATTGACCCAACATTTTATTATGTTCACATTTTTTAGTGATCATCTTTCTGCATATAATTTGGCGCACATTATTATTAAAAAACTAAATTTTATGGTTATATGGGCATACTTACTTTTTTTGGTTATAAAATATAGTTATTTTTTTTGAGACAATATTAGATGTAAGGTGAAATTTTACATAGACCATCAATTTTTTTTAAATATTATATTGACATTGAAAGGGCAATGGTGAATAAATAACTATCATAAAAAAATTATATGACATGTATATTATCTTTAATATTTTCTTATTGTACAATGTTTTATAAATCATTGTCATAAAAAAATCTATAAATTCTGTGTACTCAATAAACTCCTATGTTAAGGATAAAGGTATATTCAATCAAGTGTATGTGTGTTGTTATAAAAAAAATCAATTATAAATGACAATATAAATATAACTAGTTCAAGTAAATTTATATAGTTCAATGAATAATAAAATCATCTCTTTTGACTATAATTAATGGTTTTTGAAGGTATATAAGCTTTATAACTAATACCAAGAAACCATATGTATCTAAGAGTAAATACTAACCTATAGTTAAGGTAACAAGATGAAGTATTTTAAAAATTAATATTTTTATATGATAAACTTCAATATACTGACCTTTAAGAAAATAAATCTTTATTAAGAACCTAAATATCTTTGTCTTTGGCATGAAAGACCAATTTTCACATTATAGCCCCAAAATTTTTAAAGTTAGGGATTCAATGTACAATTATTCTAATGGAAACAATTTTACATGCAAGAATTTAACTTATTATTACATGATTCTTAACTAGCTTGGCACCCAAAGAGTCTCAAAGTTTGATAAAGTTATTAGTAAAAGTGTCTTTAATATTTATCTACAATAAGACCAAAAACTAATGCATAATCATAATGTTTAAATTTTTACTAAAGTCTTCTGCTACTTTAAAATCATTCAATGTTATCTGTACCGTCAAACACTATCAAAAAACATTTAAAATTGATTGTTAATCACTAATGATCCTAACTTTGGCCTTGCCTAAGGTTTCACAATACTAAAATTAATATGGAATGTCCCAATAGTTTCATTGATTTGTCTTGGAAAAATTACTATTATTTATAAAACTTATATGGGTATGAGATTTTCATGTTTCATTGCATCACCAAAGATATAAGAAAATTAAGATCTACATTTGTATAAATGTCCAAAGTCTCATCTCTGTGTTCAAGTCATTATTGGATACATCCACCTTAAGTGATTTTTGGATGAAAAATGACATCAAAACCATGTTGGGGTGGCAAATAACATCTAGGACCATGTTATTGGCCTTTGACCATGTTAGGTCAAGATATAGAGTACACGTTCGACGTCAAGAACGTCCTTCCCAATATGAGAAAATTGTAGTTTTTTTTTGTAAACTTCAAATGCACATAAAATAAAACCATAAGTTTTTACATGAACCAAAATATTTTTATATGCATTTTAAATCCCTATACTTTCACCCTAGATCACGGTTATCTAACATAATATATATGAATATTTTGTAGATAGTATATTGATTAATGCTAAAATAAAAAAATTATGTAGTCACGAGACAAATTCTTGTACTCCAACTAACATTCCCACTTATGAGACCTCCCATTGAAAATTAATCACTTAAAAACATTGTTATAGGAAAATCACATGTAGAAATAGTAACAACAAATATTACCAACATTCAAGCTACAGGTGGAGATCTCCACCTCTAGTGCTTCATGGTTAAAAAATAGCATGACCACCATGTCATGGTTAGTTAATAATGTCTAATACCACATTATTATCCTCTGATCATGCGCGATCAAGAGACATAGTACCCATTCTGGGCTCAAGAATTTCCTTCCAATATAAGAAAATTATAATTTTTAAGCTAAATTTCAGACATGCATAAAAATAAAACTGTAAATAATTTTCACAAATTTAAAGAACCTTAAAATTTGTGTTATTTACATATAATTACACCCCATATATTGATGATATAACATAATATATGAACCCTAGAATATGGTATATTGATCAGTGTTGAAATGTAATTTTTATGTAGTTGTGAGATAAGTTCTTGTCCTTCAATTGAAATTTCCAATTCTGAGACATAGACTTGAAAATAAATGACATCCAACACATTGATATAGTACAATAACATGTGTTCCTAGGATCATGACTTTTAAATCCACTTAGATATAAAAAAATTTAGTTGTTCTAGCACATAGAAACACTGACAATAAATTTGGTCAACGTTCAAGCTGCAATTGGAGATCACCTCTAGTGCTTTGTGGCCAAAAAATGACTTCACCACAATGTTTGGGGTGAGAATAATGTAGAAGAAAAATTTATTTTCATCTGATCATACTCATTCAAGAGATGAATTACCCATTCTAGCCTCAAGAACATCCTTCACAATACAAGAAAATTACAAATTTTAGGTGAACATCAAACACGCATAAAAATAAAACTATAAGTAGTTTACATGAATTTATAGAAAATTCAAGTGAAATTTGAATCCCTATAATTTCATCCCAAATCATGGTGATTGAACATAATATACAAATATATGGAAAATAATATATTGATCAGTTTTAAAATGTAATTTTATGCAGTCAAGAGAAACATTCTTATCCTCCAACTGATATTTCCACTTTTTGGACCTAACCTTGCAAATCCATAACTTCCAACACATTATGATAGGAAAATAACTCATTTTATGAGGTGAAAAACCTATAAAACCTCCCCAATATGTGTTTTTATAGTTTCTCTAGTACACAAAAACACTGATAATAAATGTTATCAATGTTCAAGCCACATGTGAAAATCTCCATCTCTAGTACTTTATGGATTAAAAATGGTATCTCCATAATGTTAAGGGAGGTGAATAACATCTATGACTAAGCTATTGACCTCCAATCATGTCAGGTCAAGAGATGAAATACCTCTTTCAACCTCAAGAATGTCCTTCCCAATATGAGAAAATTTCTATTTTTAGGTGAAATTTAGATGTGTAAAACAAAAACTATAAGTCATTTACACAAACTGAAATAACCTTCAGGTGCATTTTGAGTCCCTATAATTTAAACCTAGATAACAATGATCAAATAAAAGATATGAATTTCTGGTAGATAGTATATTGATTAGTGTTGAAATGTAATTTTTATGCAGTCAAGAGATAACTTCTTGTCCTCCAACTAACATTTATACTTTTAAGACCTCCCCTTAAAAATCCATAAATTCCAATACATTTGAATAGGTATATTCTGCATTTTCTCATGACCATAACCTTTGAATCCACCCTGTTAGGATATGGAGTACCTATTCTAGCCTCAAAAGAATATGAAATTCTGTAACAATGATATCGACCTTTTCTTCAATTTTTATTTAGCTTCTCTTAGCTTCAAGAATATGAAAATCTATACTAACAATGCCAACCATGTGAAGGTGGAATATTATTTGGAACCACTAACCTAAAATAACTATGCTAGCAATTAATTAAATACATTTAAATTTGAGAACTCAACATATCTTAGAATTTTAATCTAACGAACCATTAGGATCTACTCTACTCTTTATAGTAGCAAGAATTGATTCATGGTCAAACTCATAAATTTTGCTTAGATTCTTATTTAATGGCCTCCTTTGATATTTGATAAATTGAAAATTTGTTTCAATAACCAAATTTGAATGGTGTAATATCTTCCTATGTATTTCATAGTCTTCAAACAACCATACATCTAAATTTTTGATAGGATATCAAAGAAGCCAAGTTGCATTAACTACCACAAATCCAATGGGATAGTCAATGTTTTCCCCATCCATGAGTGAGGAAGTCATTTTATTTTTTTCCTCTACAACTGAAATAAGAATTAAATTTTCCATCTTCATTGTCCTTATCCATAATAACTAAAAAAACATGTTCTATATTACAAAATAAAATATTTTTTTAATAATGATGTTGATAGATGATGAAAATTTAGTACATGATGATTAATCTTATACCTAGTTGCACTAGATCATATACATGGTCAAAGTTATGTGATGATGTCATATATGTAATTTTTAATGCTAGTGGAACCTGACATGTGTCAATTAAACTTAGAGGTTTATAACTTCATTTATAGACCTAGTATTATGACTCATACTTATTCCAAAAAAATCATGCATGCAAAACAAAAACATGTAATGTGCCTCATATGACCATAGAAGAACCTGAATTTGAGATAGAAAATGAGTGGATCTCACTTGATAATTTTATAGTCATACAATTCTCATACCTTTCCAATTGTTCTTCCTCTATCAACTAGAAATCTAGGAACAATTAGAATTTTCTTGAGAACCATGGGTCATTTTCTTGTTACACCATTAAAAATTAGTTTTTGCGTCAATCAAATCAATTCCATCTTTGAAATTCAAATCATCTCTTGCAAGGTATCTTTTCACACATGCTCTAGCACCATCATGATCCCCTTTTCCATGACCAACCTTAGTGAAACTATAAATATGTTATATGACAGTGATTACATGCATCTTGATCACCCAGTAAAACATCTATGAATTATTAAATTGTGATTCATAATTGGCTAACCAAATATAATGTTGATTGATATTAATGTTCCTCTCAGTAAAATTTCCATAGAACATAACAAAACAAACTGACACATACTCTATAGAATTTGATTTATCATCACTCACATAAAAATGGTACTATATTAATATTTTTTGATCTTAATCTCTACTATCAGGTGCATGTATGAATGCCATGTGCATGAAAATATAAATCTATATTGAGTTGTAGTATTGTGACCAAACCTCCTTTTGTGGTTGGAATGTGTAATTATCAGCAAAGTTGATTACAAACTAATAAAACCAAATGTCAATGTGTCCTTTCTTAACTTGAATTATTCATCCAACCATATAGCTATGTGTGTGTGAATTGCATACTCATAATCAATTTCCTCCCTAAATTTGACCATAAATTCTAAAACAAGTATTTTTTTGGTAACAAGCTCACACCTTTTAGATTCCTTATCATATTTTAATTGATATGTCATATATTTGTACTTGCTAAAATAAAATATTGATTTTCAAATTATATTTGTAATTTCCTCATGGATACAATTCTATTGCTTTGGGAATTCACCACTAATGTTGCAAGTTCCATCCAAATATGCTTTGTTATTAAAAAATATCCATTTGGTCTTTCAAAAAAAATGGTTGGAATAAATCCCCTTACTGATTTTGGTGTAATTTCCATGCCACACTTATTTAATATTTTGTCAATATGCAAAGTACAACATACATGATGAAAAACATCATAATTTAGTGAAAATTCAACATATTGTGTATGTGTGTGATTTATTTTGACATAGAAGTGTTTGACCATCTCAAAATATCATTGACTAATAGAAATTTGAGGATATTTTTATAAAAACTTAGAGTATAGTTGTGTTTGGGTCATATCTAATAAATGTTTTCAACATTGTTCATGGTTATCAAAACTAAATCTTATTTTCACTACATCTCTTATATTGGATGAAACCCTTATGTTTTCATTCTTAAATTATGCAAGTAAATATTTGAGAGCATTGGATCTAGCCTTGTATTTTTATGGAAGTCTACCAGATAATGACCATAATTCATTGTTATTTGCATCATCAAGTCTTTTATATACCTTAAGTTCTTTCATTAGTGTTTTTATATCTATGTTCAGTGCTCTACTTGTTTTTATAATCAAGTGTTTTCTCCTTATTTGACCACTTACTATACAAGTTGTAATTATGCACCTGTTAGTGTTATTATATTTGGTGCATCTATTCACACTTAAAATATGGCATGCATCATGTAAATTTTAAAAATCTCCTTGGTTTCATCATCGTTATTAGATGTTCTTAAATCTTAGGACATTCATTGTAGGTATAATCTTAAGCAATTTCATCAATGAAACAAATAATTGACATATTGGATTATAATTTAAATATTCAAATTAATTATCCAAATTATTTTGTCATTTATTCTTGAATGGTGGTCAAGCATTTTATTAGGCTTGGTTTCAAAATGTTTTCATCAAATTTAATTAAGTACATGGGTCTTCTACACAAAATCCAATGAGGTGTTACTAATGGTACAATTTTTTGATTTGGTGTTTCCATATTATTATCTTCACTACTAGTTTATTCAGCATGTGTTCTCATATAGTTTACTTCTTTGTTACTTTCACTATTCAGTATTTCCATGGAATTTTATTTATTTTTACTTTCACCATTAAATCTTTCTATGTAATTGTATTCATTGTTAGGGAGTAAATCATCATGTATATCATCATCGTCACCAAAATTAAAAAATTCATAATTTTAATGTGGACTTGCAATATAATTTGGATTTTTAAGTAAACATTCATCATCATTATTAATTTCATCATTATCCATGACATTTAGTTTATTGGGGATAGTATATGTACCTTTTATTGAATGAAATTTTTGCATTCTATCCATTTGTTTTTCTCTAAACACATGTAATTACTTTGGCATTTTATGTTTTAAATTGTTACTCGCTTTAGAATGAAATACATCACACATTATTAGGAAATTTTGATAGCTTCTGAGGGTGGGGACCACAAATTCAACTTGATAGATTTTGTCTTTAACTATACAAAGTTCAGAATGATGCAAAGCATAACCATGGGGATAACAAGCTTGAAAGAGACAAAGTATTAATGTTAGAAAAAGTGTTATATTGGTAATGTAGGGAACATGCACATAATTTTTTTATTAAGGTTAAATGTGGGGGTTTGAAACTAGAGACCCCATACCCTAGAAGACAAATAGTTAGATAGGGTCTAAAAACCCAAATAACACCATAGTCTGACACAAACACCTAAAAAAAGACAAGGGATTGCACCCAGCCCAAAAATAGCCAAACTACATCCAAAAGAGGGTTTGAAGGTACAAACCCACAAAGCCTTAAAATAAAACTATATCCTCAAATAATAAACATAAAATCCAAGAGCTATCCAAGATAAGCCCAAACCTTTTAGGCTATGATTCCTCCTTCCAAACAAAATATGCAAGGACCTCCAACTCGAAGTGAGTTGGATGATTGGGCCTCCACTTTTTTGTTTTTTACTTTCACTAAACTTTAATCTAACCTCTATTATCCTTTAAGATTTTTGGAGAAAAAATATTTCCAAAATCCTCTTTAGGGTTATGCAAAATTAGATCAAAATCCTCTTCATTCAAGGTTTTATCTTTTGCACTTGAGGGTATAAAATTTAGATCATTGGTTTTTTAGGGATCTTCTAAAGTACATGCTTGAATAAATTCATCCTTATCTATTCCCACTTTAGTAGTTTGTTCTAACACCATTTTTTTATCATTCTCTTCCTCCACATCTAAAATATCTCTTCCATCATACTTTGGACCACCAATTGTTAGAAGATCTGAAGAAGAATGATTCCACCAAGTTGGTTCAGCTTTTCTTTTTACAAGAGAAGGGAAATCTAGAGAAAGGTGACCAGTATTAAAATACCTATGACACCTAAATGGAATTATTCATAATCAATAATTTTTCTCCAAGTTTGATCTTCAATCACCAAATCAATCCAGGCCAAAAGATCAAGTGTATTATCTATGAAAACTAAAAAAATAGCAAAAGTGGTGTGAGAAAACAACTAAGTTGTTGAATCCTTCTAAAGGAATTTACCAATAGAATTATCGATGGCACTAAAATAAAGTTTACCCTAAAAAAAAAGGGGAAAATATGGAAGATGAATCCAATCCATTTTGGAAGAAAAAGAATCAGAAAGAGGATTGAAGTTGGGATGCCACGATTTCATAAAGAGCTGGTGTTGATTCTAGCTCCATTAATTCTGCATAAAAAGTTATATATCCAAAGAATAAATATAAACAACCATAAAATAACCCTTTATATAAGGATAAAGTTCCACTTTACCTTTAAATATTAGTTTCCATTTCAAGAAGATCCATTCATTCAGATCTTGGATATTTGGCCAAAGTTTTTCAAACTGACAAATAATTCCTTTGTTAAGATAATACTCTTTGTTTGCTAGAATAGAGTTGATGGATTCATTTTCAAATTTGACTGAGGGAATAATAGCAGCTAGTTTGAGAGGTGGGTATTTTAAGGTTTTTAGCTATCTTTTGATCACCTTTGTAAAATACTTAGTCTCCTTCTTACCACCCGCAACTTTCATAGGTGAAGAAAACACCCCTGCCATCACTGCCCTAGGGTAAAAACCATAAATAAAAATAGGGGTAGCACCAAGAAATATCTTATCACCAATAGGGGAATCATTTGACCCTTTATTATTTGGGGAAAACCTATGTCACTACCCTACTAATGTCATTCCACCTACATTTGCCTTAGGAGAAACCCTTATTGTCACCTTAGAAGACCCTATAAGCTTGGATGTCACTGAAAGAGAGCCACCATCAAGTATGTTGATTGAAATAAGAACACTATAAGAAATTGTGTGAGTTTCTACCTCTAAACTGCAAGCATCAATCATAGAGCCACCTGAACTAGAACCAGTTGGTGAAGGAAAACCAAACAATGAGGGGAAAAAATTAGGGTTTACGCCATTTAAATTAGGTAGAAATGGGAGTGAGATGGGAGAAGACATTATGGATACTCTTAAGAGTATTAAAATACCTACGGCACCTAAATGGAAATCAACATGGACGTAGCTTTATAGACATGTTATTTCTACATTTTATTCAAGGGTTATTTATACCTTTTATTCAAGGGTTTTCTTATACCTTTTATTTATTTATAATTTCTTAATTTTTGATAAAATCAAGGTTGACTAACCATAAATTGCATCTTATACAATCAATTGAGCCATAAATTAGGTTTTTAAGGCTCAATTTTACCTAAATCATGTTTATGATTATACATTAACTAATTAGATTAATTCATGATCAAATCAGAGATAATTTAGCCTTAAATCTTGTCATATTATCATATTTAGGTTCAAGAGGATTAAATTATCCTTAATTACATTTGTGATTTAACCAATCTAGTATTTGGTTTATTTAGTGATAAAATTGGTATAGATTGAGCCTCATATTACATCCTATATAGTTGGAATAAGGTTCGAAATGGGCTCAATATATGATAAAATTAGGGTTGTTTAAGCCCTAAATCAAATTTTATAGTCATATTTAGGTTTAAAGGACTCAAATTGTCCCTACTTACCTCTATAATTGATCCATTCAACTATTTGGTTCATTACATGATGCAATTGGGGTGGATTGATGCCCAAATCACATCCTATAGTCAAATTTAGATTCAAGGGGCTCATATTAGTGCCAACTACCTCCATTATTACATTTATGAAAAAATTATGACTAATTAATCCATAAATTACATTTTATATAATTTATTAATCCATAAATTAGGTTTACGGGGCTTAATTTGGCCTAAATCATGTCTCTAATTTCACCAACTAACTATTTGGATCAATTCTTGATGGAATTAGAGTTAATTAATCTCTAAGTCTCATCCTACTCTCATAGTTTAGTTCAAGGGGCTCAAATTAGCCCCAATTGCATTTGTGATTAAACTAATAGATTATTTTTATCATATTGGTGCCAATTGAGCCCCATATCACATCATATATAGTAAGAATTAGGTTTGAAATGGGCTCAATTTGGCCCAAATCACATCACTAAGTGCATGAGTTGACTATCTCAAACTATGATAAAAGTAGGGCTAATTGAGCCCTCAATAACACCTATATTATGTATGAATGAACTATTTAGTGCATTATGTGATGATATTGGGGTCAATTGAGCCCAAAATAACATCTTATAAAATTCAAATTAAGTTTACATGGCTCAATTTTTCCCAAATTCCATCACTTATTACACCAATTAATTAATTAGTTTAATCTATGATGAAATCAAAGCTAATTTATCCTTAATCACATTATATAGTCTTAGTTAGGTTCAAGGGGCTCATATTGACCCTAATTGCCTCCATAATTAAACCAATCAACTATTTCATTCATTATGTGATGATAATATAATTTATTAAGTCCCAAGTCACATCCTATATAGTCAAAATTACATCTATTATTGAACCAATCAATTTATTATTCATTCTTTGATGAAATTGGGGTCGATTGAGCCCAAATCACATTTTATAGTCATAGTTAAGTTGAAGGGACTCAAATCGGTCCCAATTACCTTCATGATTAAATAAATAAACTATTTGTTTTATTTTTTAATGACATTGGGGTGGATTGAGCCCCATATTACATTGTATATAGTCAAAATTAGGATCATAGGGTTCAATTTCACCTAAATTACATCACAAATTTCACCAATTGAATAAATATGTCATGAAAATTAGAGCCAATTTATCCCCAAATCACATCCTATAGTTTTATTTAGGTTAATGGGTTCAAATTAACCCTAATTTCCTCCATCATTGAAACAATCAACTCGGTGGTTCATTATGTGATGAAATTGGGGTTAGTTGAACCCCAAATCACATCTTGTATAGTTGAAATTAGGTTCACATGATCAATTTGGACAAAATTACATAATTATATTGAATATTCCCTCTATATGGTAGTGTATATATTGACACACACCACTTTTACAATAAAAAATTAAAAATTAAAAAATTGACAGGTTTACTTCACGTTTACATCCATTGTAGTGTATGGTTTAGCTTTAGGGATAATAGGTAGTTAGCTATATGGACTATGAAAATAATGTATGTATCTTTGTGTATGTTTTATTGATCACAAATCACATGAAATAAATAAATTTTAGGTTTCTAGTGAAGACAAATGAGAATAGATAGATACATATAAGAGTGCATGGGGGATTTGAAAAGCGTGTATGCACTTTTGATATCTATAGTTTTAAAAACATAACTAGAGTATCAAAAATGGATTGGATTATCGAAACCTAAGGGTACATGATTTTACTATGTATAGTTTCAAAAACATCCTAGAGGCTTGGAAATGGATTGGATTCCCAAAACCTAAGGCATATACCTAAAAACACATAGTAGAATCCCTATTTTTAATAGAAAATAACAAAACCCAACTTCCACCATCAAAAACATTTCAAGTTTCATCGATAAATTTCCTAAAATTATTACTAATATGTCAATCACACTCCTTTTTCCAAATATATTATTTTTTAATTTCTTTAACTATTTTAAGGTTTCCATCTATATTGATTTCTAGGTGTGTCTTTTTTATGCCACTATATGTCGCAACTATACATCTCTATATTTGATTATGTATCTTTTTTTGGTTTATCCAAATGTAAAGAAAAAATATATGGCTACAAACTAAGCATAATTCTATACACATTAAAAAAACTATTTTTTTTTTTTTAGGTAGTTAAGGAGGGGAACACAACCGACTATCCATTTTTTTATCATTTTTCAAGGTCTATTTACTTGTAAAATTAACAAAAGATAAATTTTCATTAAAAATTTATAAAATATATAATTTGAAAACTAGGTGATCTTATCTAACTTTCCACCAAAGGGTTTCAAAAAATACTAAATGATGCTCAAAAAATGAGTGGGCGCACAACTGACTATCTACTATGTTTTTTTGAAAAAATGAGTTTCTCTTCAAATTTTAGATGTTTAATCTTTTTATAATTGCCCATTGTTAGATAAAATTAATAGTTTATAAACTAGACTCGAAATGATATAATTCATATTCTCATATCATCTTCAAATTTTGAGTGTAGCCATCTCAAATAATATATAAAAGTTGAGATTTCTCATTTTTCAAAAAAAATGTCCACTTAAGACTCATTTTGTGTTGGAGTAAGAATTAAGCTTAATCAGGGATTTGATTACTTAGTTGATATATGTTGAAAATTTTCATCATTATTTTATGTGTTCAAATATTCCCTATTAACTAATCTTGGTTTTACATAACAAATTGGAGTTGCATGAAACCAACTCATTTTGCCTCTTTAATATGCACTCCCATTGCTTCTCCTTGTTCGGCGGTAGAGAGAGCTACCTATGTTTGTATTATTCACTTGAGGAATAATGAGACTAGACTGTGTATATTTTTAAGATGTTTTCTAAGGTAATGGTTTATAGGAGAGATCCTATGGTCTCATGAATGCATTATGCATTTTGACATGGTATCAGAGCAGCTCCATGCATCCATTTCTTAGTCATTCATCTTTTATCCATAAGAGATTATTAACAAATTGAATTTTTTTGTCTACTCATGAAAATTTAATATGGTTTTTAAGGCATTGTATTTCATTAACTTGCCAGTCCTTTTATTGGGTCATACCATTCAATATTATGGTGGATTTTTTGCATTTTTTGGATCTATTTTGTTACAGGTCATACAAATGATCAAAATTGTAGATATGAAGTTATTTGGACAGGATGAACTCACTACTTGAATGTTTGAAACTTTGTATTATTTTTTGGCCATACATCTAATCCATGCTTATGTAGAGGGTTATTGATTTGAGGATTGATATTATTTCATAGTTTATTGATAAATTGTACTCACTACTAAGTTGAATGCATCGATCTAGATTCACCTTGGCATTTTCACCAAATATCTAGATTAGAGATTTCATTCTCTATGTGTTGCATTGGATTTGCATTGATGGGTCTTGTTTTCACATCTAGCATCAACTCAATTTGATCAACATCTTATCTTATTACAAAAAATTAGATTGGTCTTTTATAGACTTTTAATTATTTGCTTGAATCAACTTCTGGTGTTGAGAGAGGATATCTTGGTAATTTAGAGACCAGATCGGCATTTACCTTGCATCTGAATCAACCATGTCAGTTTTGGAAAATATCTCCCAATTGCATAATTTATAGCCACATGTCCTTGTTTTTAAGACTATTGCTTTAAAATCTGAGGCATCCATTATTCCTCATTGTCGGCCTTACTATAAAACCCTCTCCTTAAAAGTTTAGCATTGGTTTTTATTTCTTACTAACTATTGGTATCCACCTACTTGATGGTCACACTCCTGGTCTTTCTCATTGATATTCACCTTTGGAATCTAATTATGGTTATAACCTTTCAATCATCACTATGATCTACTCCTTCATACTTGGTCAATAGTTTCCCTTGTCACAATCTCATTCCCAACCATTAGTCACTTCACATATCTCACCACTTGCCTTGTTTGTGGTATTACACATTCAAACATTTTGCATTGATTTCATCCTCAACGTGGATTTTTTGGTAGTATTTTACCATGTGGTTTATCTTCAACTATAAAACACAACCATGCTTGGCCTTTTTCATAATATTTATATTTAATTATTTTGAGTTTTTTTTTAAATTATTTTTAAAACTCAAATAGATATTTAGTAATTACATTAAGAAGATGCATAGCCAAGTGGATATGAGTGCCTTTGTAAAAGTATCTCTCTCCTAGATGCCTAGGCATCGAGCCCCTCTTTCTAATCCTTCCATGGTTTGGTTTTCTTTGTTTTAAAGTGGGAGAATTTTTTTGGGGGCCTTTTAAAGAGGTGGCATTTTTTTTATACAGGGAAAATTATTTATGTGGAGGCACTAATATTTCACAAGTGGTGAAATTTATTTTAAGATGGTGTATTTTATTAGTGGGCATTTTTATTGAAGTAGGGTCATTATTTTTATCCTCTATTCATGATTGTTGAATATGGAGGGTGAGGTTCAGTCTCACAGATGGTGAGACCCCCTCTTAAAATACTTCATTTTTGTGTGATTTGTACACAGGATAGATTTTTGGTAGAGTCCAACGTCCCATTTTTAAGAGTGTGTTGTCCTCTTTTATGCCACGTATTGTACTTAAAGATTTATTTTTGGTAGTGAATGATGTCATTTTTTCCCATTTCATGTCTTTAGATAGGGATTCTTACATGTTTGAACCCCTCAATTCCTCAAACTACACCACCTAGAAAACCAAGATGATGCTACACTTGCAGATAAAGGGATTATGGAGAGTTGTCCTTAGTGAATTTCCTATTTTTATAGATGAGGATGATATTTTATGGCTTGTACCGATGCAAAAGGAGTCACTTTTGTTCATTCATCTCCATGTTTTAAATTTTATGAAAACTCATATTGAGCATGTCACATCACCTAAGGAAGCCTAGGATATTATTTTTACATTTTTTGATGAGGTCACTTCACCTCCACATGTCCCTCCTTCTCCTTCCTCTTAGAGTGAGGATTTTTATATTGGTGACATTGTTTCTCCACCTTATTCTCTTATTTTTAAGGATGAATTTATTGATGATGATTTGCATGAGGACTCTTTGGCATCTTTGTCTTCTCCTATTAGTTCTAATCCTCTTTCCATTGTTAATGAGGACATATTTTTTAGGATGACAATATTATACCACCCCTTCCCATTATTCATGTTATTTATTTGAGTATTGGTGGTCACTTGGATGAGGTATCTACATCTCCACATACTGTTACACATTCTGATACAATGGTTGTTACACATATTTTTGATTTTGGTATGACTATTGATAGTACCCTACCAAGTCCTAAGCAATCCATTGATCATATGGCTTCTTTCCTAGCACTTTAGGAAGAAAATAGGAAAATTTTTATGTAGAATTCTCTTTTATGCTCCCTAGTTCATGGAAAATATTCCCTCATATGTTCTCTACAGAAGAAACTAGCTAGCATACAACATCAATCTAGCATTCCATCATGTTGTGTTACTGAATCTGATATGTATCCACTTGATGCACTTTTACAATGTGATTTACCAAATTTTGAGTAGCCCATTGTTCTTTTTGATCCTATTGTTGCAAATAATATTTTTGTGCATATTATTGTTACAAACTCTACACATCCCACTCCAATTCCACCTACACATATGCCTGCTTCTTTTAACCAGCATACCATTATCTTTGGCTCCCGCATGCTTCATTCCATGGGTCACACTACCAGACTTGTAGGCACTGGGAAGCATTTATAGGGCATTACTCACCTTATTCAAATTTTTACATGGATTACTCATCATGGCCTTGGTTATGATGTAGGTGATTCATCTTCATTTAGATCTATTAATAGAGCTCTATCTTTTGTTCGCTCCACTCTTTATGAGGATTATGAGTTACATATGGGATCTTTTACACCTTCACTAAGACTTGAGAAACCTAAGTTCACAAATGCCAGACATGATCAACCTATCACACATTCAGTTGTTGCCTTGCATTCTTATATCATGGACTTTGTACCCACACATATGTATGTATCTTCATCCACCATTTGTGTTCATTTAGGGTGGATTTATGATCATTATTGGTAGTATAAGAAGCATTATTGGTGAGGACACTATAGACATCATTCCTCCACTATTTAGCTTCTTCAGCCACACATTGTTCCTCTTGCATGTTGATGTTCCTTTTTATTTGAGCTTTTTGTTTAGGCAGATGTGTTATTTTTTAGCATATATCTCTCATTATATAGATGATGTATTCCATATATTTATTTTATTGTGGAGTTTCTTGCATCACTTGGTGATATTGTTAGAGGATGGTACTTTTGTTTGTAGTCACACTGAGATTCATGGATATTTTTTCATGTGTGTGCTCCATGATTAAGCACTTTATTCTCTGGTTGTATGACTATCCCATCATCACTATGGACATCATTCATGAGAGATTTCATATTTGTATCTAATTTTCAGAAGTCTCCTTTATATGTTTTAGTGGATTTTGTTCTCCTTCTAGAGCATAGCTAGTATGGTGTAGCCCAGTGTCAACATTTTAGTGTTTGCTATGGGGATTGGCCCACTCATTCAAATGGTTTTTTGAGTCACTACACCCATTTCAGCATTATGGGTGAATGTGTGGACATACTTCTTTAGGTGTTGTGCTCATTATTAGTACACCGCATTTTATTTTAGAGTCAGTTGATTGAGTGCATCTTTTATTTAATGGGCTTCATTCCATCAAGTGTACCTACGATAGGTTTGTGTTGGTTTTTGAGTCATGATTCTTGGGATTCCTTACAGTATATGTTCTCTTCTTCCCTCTCACTATGGTTCTACTAGTTTTTTTGTACCTTTCAGGGATGCCTTTCATCTTTGGTAACTATTTTTTCCTAGTGTTTTATGATCAATGTTTTTGATACAGTGAGCCTCATACAAAGTACCAATTCCTATTTGACTTGGCAGTTATAATGACTCAACATCCATGTAATCCAATAAGATGTATTGGTTACCATAAGGACACTTTGTATTTCACTATGATTTGTACATGGGTACCTAATCAAGCCTTATTGGCAGGACCCATTTAGTCTCTTTGCTTTCTTTTTTTTACACACTCCCTATTTTGCACTTAAGGGAGGGTGTTGGAGTAAGAGTTAAGCTTAAATATGGATTTATTTATTCATTTGATATATGTTGAATATTTTCATCACTATTTTATGTGTGCAAATATTCCCCATTAACTAATCTTGGTTTCATGCAACAAATTGTCATTACATTAAACCAACTCATTTTGCCTATTTAATAGGCACTCTTATTGCTTCTCCTTGTTTGGTGGTAGAGAAAGTTACAGATGTTTGTATTATTCACTTGAGGAATAATGAGACTAGATTATGTATATTTTTGAGATGTTTTCTATGGTAATAGTTTGTAGGAGAAATCTTGTAGTCTCATGAATGTATTGTGCATTCCAACATTTTAGCCCATCATTTCCCTATAGTTACCTCATTACACAACATAACACTAGACAAATATCCTATGCTAACATATTTTTTGTTGATGCAAGATTGCTCATGAACTTAGATGCTCCTGTATCAAGATCTATATGGAGCAACCTCATCTCTTTATCAAGGATTCCTTGGTTATATGTTGGTTGAAGAGATTCATTTATGCCCTTAATTAGGCCCCTCTAGATCAGTATGTGTTATCCCCTATTTTTGAACTTTGGGATAACACCCGCAATTATGCTTTTAATAGGTAGTTAGAGGTAAATCAAGAACAAATAAAATTAGGAAATTGTAAGATAAATATTTTGACTCTATCACCAAATGGACAAGGCTTGACAAACCCAGTCAGAGTTATGTTCCCATGCAAATCCATAGAAGTAAATTATGCATGGATAAGATAAATTAATTGGTGTTTATAGAATTGAACCAAATTTTAATGAATTTTTTATATTAAATCATATTAATTCTCTTATAATTAATGTATTTTTTAAGGTCATGATAGGGAGTAGGTTAAGGAAGCAAAACTTATCATAAAAACATTTGTCAATGTTATCAGGTACAATTTCATATGAACATGACAATAAAAAATCAATGTTAGCATCAAATGATTAAATTCAAGTGTATTTGGTGTTAGTTTGATTTTACATCAGTTTGATTTGGAGTTTATTTAATTTTGTATTAGTTTTATTTGAATCAATTAGATTTAAATGTCAGAGTTTTCTAATGTCAAAATTTATTCAAACATCAATGTGGTTTGACATCAAATTAATTCCAATGTCAAAATGATCTAACATCAAATAATTCAATGTCAAAGTGGTTTTAAATGTAAATTTGATTTGGCATAAGTTTGATTTCACGTCAGTTTTATTTAGCATCAACAGTGACTTAAAATCAAAATCAAGCATTCGAGTGTTAATGTCCATGACTCTGAGTTGAATTTGTTGTGAGGCCTTTTGATATTCCAACTTAAGCAAGGGTTTTTAATCCCTTCCTCTCCTAAAATGAGACTTATGTGAATAAGTCTCCCCAAGATCTTGGTTACTAGGGTAACCCAGTCAACTCATTGTGACCATACCATGTCAAGGGTCTTCGGTGTGTATTTTAGACAGATCAAGATGAAATAAAATAAAGATCTTATGCCTAAGGAACTAGTATAATGATTTAACTATGAATAAATAGCTGATTCAAAATGAAAATTTCTATTTCTTATACATTCATAATACATAAATAAGCAATAGATAAATGAAGGAGCATGCAATCAAACTAACATGTTTGATTCAAACTACAACTCAAAACCTAAGTTAATATAATCTAAAAGAGTAATAAAAAAGGAAAAAGAGAGAAGGGAAGGGAGAAAGAGAAAAAGAGAATGCTCTTTTTAATGTCACCTAGCCTAGTTTTATTGAGCAAACAAATTCTAGAGTAACCAAATCTTAATTGAGTCAGACCTAGCACAACTCCAACTAAGGAAGGTACAAGAGTTGAATGAAATAGCAAATCCAAAGAGGAAAACAAGGTCACCATATATGTGTGTGAACCAAGTCTATCAAATGACAAAGCTTTTAGATAAAGATGTTTCTACTAAAGATTAATTGGGATTCATCAAATCCTCAGTGAGCTACATACTCAGCTTCTAAATAGACTCAACTAAGAAAATTAATCTAGAAAATAGGTAAATGAATGAAAATAAATGATTGGTCCACTACTATAAGTTCTAATCTAAAAGGAGCCAACCAGGCATAGTCTCCTCTAATCCTAAAGAATAGCCTAAGCATAACTTCCTCAATCCTAAAGGGAATAGCCTTTATTTCATCAAATATTTGATCATATATAGGCACACAAGCCCAAGGAGTTCAAAATATAAATTCAAATTATAATTTTAATTTACCCACTAAGGGGTCAATTACAGCAATCATCAATATGATTAGAAGAATGTGGCTGAGTAAACAGCTTTAAATCTCTAACAAATTAAAGATGTACCCATAATTTTTATAATTAAACCATGCCTTAATTAAATTATGGCAGTTGAAAGTAATTGGGATTGCATCAAAACTATTAACCACCAATGATTTTGCACAATTAATTGCCCTACCTCATTAAGGTTGAATTTATCCTTTATGCTTTGTGATTGATTATAATGTGCACACCATGCTAAAAATTCCTATCTCACTCATAATTTAGTTGGACTACAATTTGATTCTACAAATAACATTGGATGTGTAGTCCATTTTTGACCTCTTGATAGTTCTGACATCCAGATGGTCATCAATTTTGAGCTCATGATTTATTAGTTTCATAGATAACATATCTTTATCTATGGCGGGTTACTGCTATGTGGCTTATTTTGATTTTATCATGATCTAACATTTATCTCAGGATCAGGAGACTAACCATTTTGCCTCTAGTTGACATGGCACTCCCTAGTTGTGTTGGGTTCTTTAGGGATATGAAATCTCTATCAGGTCTCGGAGACTGGCCATTCTAATTTTATTTAGAGCACTTGAGCTTTTGGATTTTATCTACCATGCATTACTCCCTCAACTCTCTACACTTTATTCCAATGGTCAATAGCTTTAATATTTTGTTCTTTTTGACCCTCCAAATAGACACTACATGGATTTTCCTTAAGGCCTCAAAACCATGGGGGTATTAACCTTTGGCTTGAGATTTTAATCCCCCATGATTTTTTGTGCTTTCATGTTTCCATGTTTCTACATGACTTTTACTTTAAGTCTTCATATGTTTTGTCTTTGGAATTTTAATCTTTGAAACTTGGTCTTTATAACTTTTGTCTTTTAGCCCTCACATAAAAATTTTGACTTTTATTCTTGTCTTTTCTAACTTTGGCCTTATCCTTCAAAACTTGTGTTGTCATAACTTCTATCTAGGCATTATTCTTTGAAACTTTTGTTCACAACAAAAGTTACTAGTCTTCATAGTACTTTTATAAGAATCAAAACCCTTAGAAAATTATTGTGAAGTGCTTCAGGTTCTCTTCCTTCTTCATTAATTTTGTTTGGAACTTTTGTTTGCAACTTATGTTTGAAGGTCCAAGCCTTCACAATTTTGATTGTCATGAATTTTTTTTTCAACCTTCACACAAAAGTTCTAACACATTCTTGACACTTTTTCCAAAGAGTAAAAGACTTAGATAATTCTCATGAAGTCTTTAGATTTTTTTTAGACCCTCATTCATGCAAAACTTCTAACTACTCTTTCTACAAAAAAAAGTGAAGTCCAACTTATTTGGGTACTTGTGGGCACAATATGACATGCACATTTAGCAACTTTAGTTTAAAAAACCAATGGCTAAGCATTTAAAAACCAATGGCTAAGTATTTGAAAACAAATGGCTAAGCATTTGAAAATAAATGACTAAGCATTTGAAAATAAATGGTTAATGTAAAACTAAAAAGCGACTAGGTATAAAGTGAAGCAATACACAGACTTAGCCATTTCATTCAATTTAGAAGCCAATATCATTCATTTTTATGAGAATCAACCAAGTTAAAAATCAAAACCTTATAAATATTTATTCATTTAGATCTGAATAAGAATTAAAATGGATCAAATTTCTTAATAAAAAGAGCAATAAAACTTTGAAATAGTTAGAGAATTTATATAAACTTAAGGTGAAATATCCTAAAAATAAGTCTCAAACGTGTTTTCAAAACACAAGTAGACAAATAGGCTAAGACTTATCAGATTTATGTAAATTCATATGTTAAATTAAAGCAATCTTAGATGAAATCTTAGACTAAACTGAAGAAATACAAAGACTTTAAATTAAACCCCATATAGTCACTTGTAACTAATCATCTAGTAGATTGTTAAGAAGGATGATTTGAACCAATCGATTATAAGGAACTCCTAAAAAAGGTATAATACCTAAATCCAAAGCTAAAAAAATTCCTATTTTCAAACTAAAAATGGGATGTGTTGTGTTTTGACTTTCCAAGTCACCCCTTTAGTAGGTTGTGAACTCATAAGAACCACACAATAAGTTATGCACTTGTATAGTATCAAGTTATCTAAAATTAGATATGCATGAAGATGCTTCCTATATGTTCCCACACTTAATAATGAGCTTAGGTTCACACACCAACTAAGTGTTGATCTGTACCTATAAGGTTTTCTTAATGTGCATCCCATCAAAGATCCTTTATCACATCAACACAGTGTGAAAATCAAAGTGCACGAGTCTCCCCAACTTCAATAAGTAAAAGAGACTAGTGCAAAAGAAGTGGTTTTAAATCATGAAGAGCATGCTCAAAATATTAAATCTTATTATGTGTTCTCATTCAAATACTTCCTCTCACAAAATGATGAAGTCTCACACCAAATCATAGAGTTACATATGTGCCCTTGTAAAATGCAGACTATGATCTCATTTGTGCACCATCCCCTTTATTAGATAACACAAGTTCTAGATGAAAGTATGGACTATAAATACCATTAGAAGAGACTAGGCATATAAGGAGTTTGTTCCATTGTGTATTTATATATAAAATCACCATCAGCACCCTTCATGAATTTTTTAGCTTCACTGCATAGCCAATTCACTACGTAACCTTTAGTGAAAACTCATATCCATGTAGAAATCAGTGTATATGGTTCAATACACACTCAATCCCAAAAATATAGGCATGTGTTATAATCCATATTTCATACAAGATGATGAGTTAGAACCCAAAGATGAACCTTCATAATCATGCATCAATGGGCTAGTCTAGGTGGATCGACAGGTGATAACCATAAATAAGGATCGTATTTGAACCTGATTAAACATTTAAAGGGATGAATTTGAATATAATTAGATATAAAGTTGATTGTTAGAGTGTCATTTCATGATAACATGCCCTCTCTGGCTACCAAAACACCCTTCATTTACAAATGCACATGTGGATACATGAGTGACCTTCTAGCTACTTCAATGATCAAATTATTAGATCTAGGATGAATAAGCATGGCCTATAGTATTTGTTTCAAATGTTTTGATTCTCTTAATCAACCTCAAATTATGGATGTTGATTTTGAGTTCAAGTTCCTACCTACCACATCTAATGGTGAATTAATCATGTAGGGCCTTGTCTAGTGCTATATAATCCATAATTTTTATTGTAAAAAGGTTAACATTTTTAGGCATATTAACATTTTCAAAATTTTCCCTCCAAGATCCCTCTCTTGGTATAAAAAATCTTTTCCCATTTGAGTTTGTAATATTACCTTAGACCTTAAGATTAATAAAACTTATTTACTCTTCTTCATGTTTTGTGTTCTGTGCGTATTCATGGTTGTTGATATTTATCTATGGATGTTCATCCATCTCATTATCATCCTCCCTTAGCACCTCTGTGTAGAACTAAAATTCCCTATAGGTCTCATGTTGTGTATACATGGTTCTATTTAAGCATTATCTATGGACTATTCATCATCCCTACTAACACTATGTTGTGTTCCCTTACCTCCATGTGAAACATTTATGCAGTGTGTCTAGTTTGAAGATCTGGTAACCAGTCTATTAGTTCTATTATATTGTTAAGAAGGTGAGGCACTTGCTATATTCTTGGTGCATCACCTTTTACATTGTAAAATATCTTACCTTTTCCATCTCTTTTCCCTTTTGTCAAGTTTAAGTTTAGCACTATTTGTAGATTTCATTCTGCTCTTTGTAGGTCTGTATACTTATCCTAAACCTGGTGTATCTAGAATAGAAGGAAGTCAAACTAATCTATATGTTCATCCCAAGGAGCACAATATTCCCACACCTTGGGGGATGATCTTATTATTATAGTGAGACACAAAATCACTCTTTGATGCACAAATCCAAGGTGTTGGGTATGGAAGAGTTGTGCATTAGCACACATGATAGCCCTTCACACACGGGTGCATGTTTCAAGTGATAATAGTTTTTGGCATGCCTGTTGGGACCAATTTTAAAGGATAGTTATGATATTGGTGCTACTCTTAGTGATTCAAGTGTTGAATACACTTTGTAGATAACTTGGTAACTCCAAGCATTCCTGGTTTAAAAAGATCATCCTTTCATCTATATGCCAAGATAGATGAGATCATCTTCAATGGGCACTAATTTTCATTTTGTTGAGCTACCTATAGTTTATATAATAATGGGTATCTTTGTCTCTTCTTAGAAGTTCTATCGATGCAAGATGACCTTCTCCTAGAGCTCAGTCTATACCTCCATTTGGTCAACTCTTACTGCACAAAGGAATATTATTCACTCTTCCCTTCATGGTTGCACAAATAAATTAACCCTTTGTTCCATTTAATTGAGGCATCCCATTTATCATTTCCTGGTATGATGATATTCTCATAGCTTCTCTTAAGAGCATCCCCTACTTTATTGGAGAAAATTATACTACCCTAGTAGAGCATATACAAGATATGGAAAATCTTTGCTTTGTCCATAATGTGACTAAAGACAACATCAAATTATGACTCCTTTCCTCTTATTTTAAAGTGAGAATGCTCCAATGGTATTGCATCTTGCAGCTTGGTTTTATTCATATTTGGGATGAGTTGAGTGTGGCACTATACAGGTAGTTTGAAGAAAAGAGTGACCATCTATCACTGATGAAATAGCTCATAGCCATAAAAATGGATCCACATGAGCATATAGCTGACTTAAAATTTATATTTTAGATAAATTAGGTTTGAGTTCCACTCTTGGTAAGGCTAAATCTTAACACTGCATTCTTATATTTTTTGAGAGCATTAAATAGTGATGAAGATGAATGATCCAATCTATGGGAGGTGTAAAACTAATAAATTTCTATGAGTTCACTATGTATGCATTAAAATTATTGATTTAAGTAGGTAAAATTATTCCCAAATGCCCTTATTCCCTTATATCTTGAGCCCCCATATACAAGTTCATATGTCCTACCTCTCATTCTAACTCTAACCCCCATTTTTGTTGCTATCACCCTACCAATTCCATCAACTTTTGCACCCTTGAACAAGTTGCACAAGGTCAAGTCCTTATTGAATATCTATGGAAATAATAAATTCACACTCAAAAGGTAGCAATCACAACATTCTAGGCTTTATCAACCCTTCAACAAGTAATATCAATCGAATAGGCCTCCCTACCAATATGTTGTGTAGACTCAGAACAAGCTCACATGCAATATACCACTCTATACACCAAATCTTAAACTATGAACACCTATATTTATCTTATACCTATGAAAAATAATATGGCATAGGACTATGAATGGTTCTATTTGAGCGCTCAGCCACATGATCAAGCCATGTGTGTGAATGGAGTGATGAATGTGGCACCTACGATGAAGAATGCTCCACCTCCTCAGGAGCCTCCATCTATTCCATATTAACCAATGGATGAATCACAATCATGAATGTAAGATCAGGGTGAATCCACCCTCTTAAATTAGTAGGAATGTGACTTCAATTGTGTGAATTAGAATGAAATGTTGAGTGCAAGAAGTAACCTAGTTACTTTTAACACAAGATTTATATAGAGAGCAATGGTGGAGGAACCTTATTCTTTAGCATCTTAAAATTATATGCCCCAAGTTTAGCATGTAAATAACCAAGTCAAATAACCAATACAAAACCTTCAATGCACATATAATAGGTTATGTTGAAAGAGAGCTAGCCCTAGATTAGTGCACAAGTATAAGAAGAAATTAAAATTCAAAAGGTGCAAATTAAAGGGACTCAAACCCCCTTTAACATAGTTGAGTAGATGAAGAAGACCAGATTGAATGTTTCTATGTGGGACACTCTTGTTATTCCTTCCTAAAGGAATTTACTATAGGACACCCTAAGAGGCTTTCAATCTCATGAGCCATTACAAACTGCACCTACTACACACACAAGTCTATGTCAACCTAAGGAAGAAGTGTTTAGAAATAAAAAGTTACCCTAATTCTACATCTCTATAATCATCAGTAAGCATCTCATGCATAATTTTATGATAGATTTAGGAATAATTAGTTTAGTCATTCTAAATAAAATTGTAGACATGCTAGGCATAACATATTCTCCTATCTCAAAATGGGTTATATAATTAGATGGAATAATAGTTAAAACTATGGGAATTATCAAGGGTCTAATTCTCACTCTACATGCATATCTAAGCCTTTCCATTATGTAGGATATCACAATCATTGATTTTCTCCTTAATTTTCAATATACCTCTCTCGATATTTCACTACAAAGGTAGGTAGATATCTATCCTCAGATTGCTCGTGCATGCTACTCAAAACTAGATATGGGACCAAGGTGATCATCAAGGCTAAGCCTATTTATAAGAATCAAATGGATCCATACACTCCTAGCCTAGTTGATTCAAACTCCATTTTGTTTGACCAAGAAAAAAACTCAATTCTTCATGATACTTCCACACCCCTTAAAGAGGTCTCAAATGACTTAGTTGATCAACCATTATTAGTGCAATCTATATGATAATGTAGAGGAAATAGGACTAGGCACATACTACATTCTTAACAAGGATGCCTTGTTTTCTAATCTTGTAAAGGTATAATAAGACCTCAAAATCATATTTTAGATATACTTAGATCTCTCCCAAAGAAAAAATGGTGCAAGAGCTAGTGTTAGTTTGGTCTCCCCTCAAAAAGAGAAATATTTCTATGCATTCAGATTACATTTTAGCTATATAAATAATGTTTTTGAGTATGAGGTTTTGATATAGTGTCTCTAATTAGTGCTTAATAAAGGACTCAAGGTGTTGTAATCTTTTAGAGATAATGATATAGTGGTAAACCAGGTTAGAGAATGGAACATGTCCAAAAACAGTCTATTAAGAGCTTACAAACATAGTACATGGGACATGATTGAAGGGTTCAATGCTTTCAATATCTATTCCATACCAAGGGCATAGAATGATGACATTGATAGGCTCATAACCATGAGTATGTAATATGACCTCTCACACAATATAAAGAATGAGTCCGAGTAGCCCATAAGACATGTAGTCAGAACAGTAGTCCTAAATAATACAAACAATTGGTAGGTGTTCAAGAGTAATGAACAAATTTTTAACTTCATACAAGATAATGTTGAGTTATTCACCAATAATTAACCTTTATTTCAATCTCAATATGAAGATCATGTCATTCAACTTAAGGTAAATAGGCTACCTATTGGGCTAGTCATGTTGGAAAGCATATTCAATTTTGATGACCAGTGAAAAGGCGAGGGGAGAAACATGATAATGAAGGAAGAAATATTTAAGTTGGTGACCATATCTAATGACAATCTCTTCAAAGCTGGTAAGGTATTCTCCCCATATAAATTCAAATAATTTATTGAGCTAAGCAAAAGGTATGATGATATATTCACATGGAGCTATAAATACCTCAGAGGTTTTGATCCAGGCTTAAATGAGCATATAATTGAGATTGACCCCAATACCAAGCTAGTCAGACAAAATCAGAGGCCAGTTAATCTAAAGCTTGAGCCCTTAATTAAGAAAGATCTCTCAAATCTCACTGAGGCCAACATAATATTTCCAATCAAACATTCCTCATGGGTGGCCAATTTGGTCTTAGTGTGCAAGAAGAATGGAGAGATATGCTTGTGCTTGGATTTTAGGGACATGAACAAAGCCTCCCTCAAATATCACTACCCCCTTCCACCAATGGATAAAATTATACAAATATTCATAGGCACAAAAAGGTTTTCATTGTTGAATGGTTATTTGGGATATAACTAGGTGCTTATGCAGGAGTGCAATCAATTTAAAACTACATTCACCACTAAGTGGGGTACCTTCTTATATAAAAAGATGCCTTTGGTTTGAAAAATGCTAGAGATACCTTCCAAAGGGCCATGGATATGGAATTCAATGGACTCCTCAACAACATCATCTTGGTTTACCTTGATGGCATAGCTATTTTCTTAAAGCACATAACATATCATTGGGGTCACCTAGAGCAAGTCTTTGAAAAATGTTGAGAGTTTGGTGTCTGTTTAAACCCAAGTAAGTGTGTATTCATAGTGGATAAAGGAAAAAATTTGGAACATATCATCTCCAAAGAGTTGAGGCCACTCTATCACTCCCTCTCCCCAGTCACAAGAAGGGTATCTAAAGATTTTTGGGGAAAATAAACTTTGTTATAAGATTTATGTCAATATTTTCAACTTTGGTCAATCCCCTCATAACAATGCTCAATAAGATTGTTGTGTTCATCTAGACCCAAGAAATCTAAAGTAGTTTCAAGGCCATCAAACATGCCATCATAGAAGCTCTTACTTTTATAAACCTAGATTATAGTAAGGATTTCATCCTTTATGCATTTAGTAGAGCTTAAGACATCTCAACCATTCTTGCATAGTAGAATAATGACCAAATAGAGTGTCCAATCACTTACTTTATACAGGTGCTCAAGGATTATGAGATATGATATAGCTTTGTAGAGAAGCAACACTCACGGTAATAAGAGCACTCAAGAATCTCAAGCATATACTCTCCAATAATAAGATATAGCTTATAGTCTCACACTCGAGTATAAAGGAGTTATTACTTAACAAATACAGCGATAAGAAGAGATATATTTGGGTCATAAATTTTATGGAATATGACATCGACATCAAAATCATGAAGCTGGTATGAGGTAAAAGACTTTGAGAGTAATTAGTAGATGATGTGAAGAACAAAGACTACACATTTCTTGCATTTCATGAGAGCCAACTAGAAGACCAAGGCACCCTAATAATCTAGACTAAGAACATGAGGATATTACTTCAAATTGGAGTGCATCTGTAAGGATTGAATAAAACCAAGTGCAGACAATTTAGATTATAATCATTTCCTTGTGTTCTTATCAATGGTGCACTTTTTAGAAGAGATATCAATGGAATATTCTTGTGATACATAGAGCATAATCAAGTGAACAATATCCTAGAATATTTTCATGATAGATAATCAAGAGGCCATTATTTATCAAATACCAGTGTAGTGAAATCACATGAGCTAGTTATTATTGGCAAACTCTATTCAAAGATGCATATGTATGGGTGTGAGGCTATAAGAACTGTACCTTATTTATAGGCAAGCAAAAATTAGTAGCCCTACCCCTGCACCAAATATAAGTTTATCATCCCTTCACTCAGTGGGGGGCCTAGACTTCAACGGCATGATAAATCCAACATCAAATTCTAAACATAAATGGATCTTCATAGCAACCCACTACTTCACAAGGTGGATGGAGGCAATAGTGCTCAAAGAAGTTAATGAGGGTTCCATTTCATAATTCTATGAAAGAATTATCATAAGATTTTGTGTCCTAGCCACTATTATTTTAGATAATACATTGCCTTTACTCTAAGTGAAGATCATCTAATGGGCAGTTAAACATAACATCTATCTAAGCACCTCCTCAAAATATTACCCCCAAGGTAATGGTTTGACCAAATCAAATAAATATAACTTGGTTTGCATCATCAATCAAACTATGGAGGATAATCAGCGATCCTGACATACCAAGCTCAAGACAACCCTCTAGGTATATTGTATAATGCCAAAAAGGGTGTTGGGGAATTCACCCTTCATTTTAGTTTATAGAAAGGAAGCTAGGTTTCTTGCATCTCTTGAATTGCATTCACTAGAGCTAACTCATCAATTAGAAGTGCATAAAAATGACCACATGACAGTAAGGTTAGATGACCTAATGGATCTCAAAGAACTTAGGGTGCAGGTAATGTGCACTATAGAGCTTCACCAATCACAAACTAAGAGAATATTCACAGAGGGGTTGCTGATAGAAGATTCAATGAAGGAGAATTGGTATATAAATGGAGCACAAAAAGAGCAAAGGCTAGTAAGCATACAAATTTTGATGTTATATGGAGCAACCCATATATTATAGTCAATTTTAAGCAAGCTAATGCATACCAGCTTGCAAGGCCAAATGGAGAAGTGTTGTCCATCCCATTCAATGGGATTCATCTCAAGCACTATCTTTGATGATCATGAACACCCATGTAA
Organism: Torreya grandis; assembly: GCA_037957365.1. Taxonomy (NCBI): domain Eukaryota; kingdom Viridiplantae; phylum Streptophyta; class Pinopsida; order Cupressales; family Taxaceae; genus Torreya; species Torreya grandis. The sequence continues at coordinate 1,889,720 of JARHVA010000878.1, read as the reverse complement.
ATAGTAATTTAAATGTTTCAATTTCTATAAGTGTCTCGCGTACATGTTGTTATTTAGAATAGTTTCATTTCCTCCAAGTGCTTGTGTGCAATTTTGTTAGCTTAGTTTTGTCATTCCTCTAAGTGCCATTTGGTGTAGTTGCTTGCCTTATTTCCCCTTATGGAAGGTATTTCAGTTCCTTCTAAGGTCAAATAGGCTTCTCACACCTAATAACAATTAAGAAAAATAAGAGAAAGAGATTCTAGGTGAATCCATACCTAATGGATTGTTTCAAGGCTAATGGATTCTTGTTTAGTAGGGAAGAAGCCTATAAAGGTCACTAAAAGTGTTGAATTTTGAAGTCACCCCTTTAGTAGGTGTTGAATTCATAAATACCACACAATAAGTTACACATGTGGTATCAAGTTCTTTAAAATCAATTTTACATGCAAACACTTCCCTTATGTGCATGTACTCAATAATTAGCTCAGGTTTACACATCAACTAAGTTTTGATATGTGCCTATAAACCATGCAATCATAGAATTTTCACACAAAATTTTCAAGCAAAATTAAAACTAGACTCTTTGAATGCCATCCATGTTACTCTTACAACAACTCTTTATTCTATTTCTCTAATTAATAAGGAGAAAACCAATACAAAAATAATTGGGAAAGACCCAACATCAAAATAGAAAACAAACTAAATAAAACCTAACCTAACAACAAGGGATTAAAAAAAAAAGAAAACAAAGCAGGAAAGGAAAAAGAAAAAAAGTATTCACAAAAAATGTTCAAGTAAGTACATGCTTGAACTAGTCACACACCTGATTCTTAAGAATTTTGATAAGGGTAGAGAAAATATCTACTTGCATCTATGTTGTCATCTACAATGAAAAACACTATCCCATAAATTGTTTAGATAGATATTCACTTTGACTGGAGCTATGAATGAAATTTGGAACACAATCAGGGGGCCCAGTCCCCGAGAACCATTAAAACAACATAAATGGCTACCATCAACCACTGAAATCATTAAGTCAACTAAAATAACCACATACAGCCTATAAATATGGTGGAAAATTAACCTTAGTTTTGGTTGTTCTTAAGTTTATAAGCTTACCCTAAGTCTTAGTTATTTGTGCATTTATTATATTTGTAAATGCATTTTATTCCTACCTTTATGAAGTGTCACTCACTTCCCTAATCCACTTGTTGGATTTAGAGTTACTTGCATATAACTCTCCCTTCCCATATGGCATGCACTTCTCTCTCTTTGTAAGAGATTAGAACACAAGTGCCATACACTTGGAGGGCTTGTAAGGTCATAATGGGGTCCCATATAACTCTCATTTTCCTCCTTTAGCTCTATAAAAGAGCTCATCTCCTTTTTTCCTCACTAGACTCTCTAGCTCTCTTTCTTTTTCTCTTGTGCTCTTGAATCAATCTTGTACTTGTGAAGTTTTTTTGTTGCAAACCTTCTAATAGATTTTGGAGGTTTTTCACCATTCAATGGTTTTTCCCACTTATGAAAGCTTGTCTCAACTTGTGGTTTGTACCTTGAAAGGTAACTTAGTTTCTTTATTATTTTCATTCATACACTTTCAATGTTATTTATAAACGATCTTAGCACAATTTCTAATATAATATCAGAACTACGATCATTTTTATGACATTTTTTTGAAAAATGTGCACTTTTTTTTTGATATTTCATGGATTTTTTTTTGCAAAGGCTCTCTATTGAAATCCATTACTTTCTCCTTGTTTAAATTTCATGGTTTCTAACTCCTTTTTTGTAGGTTTTTTTTAACCACATTAAAAATTTAAAAAAAAATCTAACCTTCAGTTTTTATAAATCAAATTTTTTAGTAATTTATTACTAATATTTATTTTTTTAGTGAGCATTAAATTTTTAATATCTTACAGATATATTTTCCCTCAATAAATTAAATTATTTTCTTCTAGTTTTTTTTAGACTAATGACGATCTTGGCAAGATTTTTTTTCGAGTTTTTTAACGGGGAAGGTTGTTGCCCCTACTTGGAGAACTGTAGCCCACTCAGTTCCATTTTTTTTTCAGTGGTTTCTTTGTCACACATTTATTTGTGCCTTTATTTCTGACCTATGTGCCTTTCCTTGGGGTTTTCTTCAAGCTTTCTTTATTGTTTGGGTTTTATCTTATCAGACGTCGTCTTGCTTCACCCTGTTTTTTTTGTGATGTTTATTGTTCCGTCTGTATCTTTGATTGTAGTTCATTGCTTTTCTACGCATCCTTAACTCTTCTTCACCTTTCTCAAGCTGAGACTGAGATTCTCTTTTTTGTACTGGCTCGTGCTTCCCTTCTGGTTTTGAGTGGCTTATCTTCTTTCCAAAGCCTTCAACTGGTGTTTTTGCCTTGGTTCATGTTCCTTCTCTTCTTGCACCATTAGAGCTTTTTAGCTCTTAGACCTTTCTTTACGCCATTTTTTTTGTGAAGACTGTTTGTTTTTTAAGCATTGTTGCCTCTGCTTATCCCTTCAACTAATTTCAGTCTGAAAGTGCACATTATTTGAGAGGTAACGACCCCTTTCTGTTGGTAACACCACCACCCCCCAATAGCATTTTTTTTTGCTTGAACAAAAGGTAGCAAAAAATCATGGAAATAGATAGATTGAGGGGATATAATAGAAAGACGTTCATTTTTTTAAAATATTTTCTTTATCATTCCAGCGATTTTGAATGAAATTCACTTTAAAAGGTTTGTGTCGTCTCGTATTTGCTTTAAAGGAAAAGATTTATAACAAGTGTTTTTTTATCATCATTTAAAACTTTTTTAAGCGTAGGAATGCATTTTCCTTCCATTGGTACTTGATATGAAATGGCTTCTTTACTAAATTATTATTATTAAACATTTGTAACGCTTTACTTATTCTTGTTGATATCACAGTGTCTTTACAGGCGCTTGTTGACAAGCCTGCATGATTAGCTTTTTGTAAGTTTTTTTTAATATGCTGCATTACTTTTGCATGCAAATAATGTGTTGTCATTCAATGCATTGGTGAAATGATTGCTCTTTATAAGTTATCTCCAAATCTTGGAAAAAGACAAAATATGATTTAAACTCCTCCATTTTTTTGGGAATTTAAAATCTACCTTACATTTGGTAAATACATGAGTTTTATTTTTTTTAATAAAATTCTTCATTTTTTTTCCTACGTGGATGAGAAGACTATAAATGATTTATTCAAAAGTTTGTTTGCTTCTTTAACTTAATTTAAATCTTTTCATGGTGAATTAAATTAAATATTTTAATTCTTTTCAAACCAAAATTAAATTATCAATTAGTATATAAAGCTATTTAATTGGTGTTTTGGTTTGAATTTATATTTACAAGTTAATTGATTTAAAATTATTTATATAATGAATATTTTTAAATGTTTCATAAATCAATTCATATTTTTTGTCATTGATTTTTTTTCAATATTCATGTTATTTATTTCGTATCTTTTTATTCACATTAAATTTGTTATTTTGTTCATTTTTACAAAAATTATGCCAACTATTCGAGATGATGACATCATTGCTCTTGAAGAACAAATTACTATTCAAAATAATACTATTAATTCTTTGCATCATTCCATTAATGCACTTCAAAATGTTTTTCAAAACAAAATGGATAATATGCAATCTTCTATTGACGTTTTAAATGAAAATTTGATGTTTTTTGCACATAATAATGATGATGAAACTAATTGTGCTTTTCAAACCCCTAAATCTTCTTTGAACACTTCCTCTACCAACACCGGTTTCAAAATCATGCAATCTATGGGCTATTCAGGTGGTCTGCTTGGTAAGTGTGAAGATGGTATTCTTGAACCTATTTTACCTACTTGCAATGCAAATTTTAAAGGTCTTGGTTTTAATGATTCATCTACTTCTAAGACAAATTTAGAATGTTATTACCCTCCGCATAGGACTTATAATGCAATTTATTTTGATTATATTGTTTCTAATGCTCGTGCTTTGGTAAAAAATATTAAACCTTGTACACATTGTGAAAAAAATAGGCATCATATCTCTAAATGTTGAAAATTACATCCTTACAAATCTTGTGGTGAATCCACACATGATACTTTGCATTGTTAGAAAATGACTAAATCTCTTACCTCTAAAGGTAAAATTATTTGAATTCTTAAAAATGTTAGATCTTCTAGAGACTTTGATGTTTTCTTGCGATAATTCTTCTAATGCTTTATGCAGAATATTTTTTTCAAATGACACATCTTCTTTGTCTCCATTTTGATTAAAATCAATCTTTTGTGCATTCCTTACTTTTTGTTGCAAAGGTAATATGTTTTGATTATGTTGACTAACTTTTTTTCGTAGAAGTTTATGTACTTTGTGATGGAATTTGTCTTTGCTTCATTTGCCTCTCCATCTACTTTTAGTACTTTATGTATGTAGATTGTATTTTGATGGTATATTAATTACTTGAAAGATTGGTGTTAGCTTACTTATTTTACAGGTTTTTGGATCATTACTCCTTTTGATTGGTCTTTATTCCATGGCAGATTGACCACCTTGTTCGAAGAAGATTTTTAGAGATTTTTCATGATTACATTTTCTTCTTTATGACTTTTGGCAGTGACCTTTTTTCTTTTTTCTCTCAATATATTTTTTAATTCCTCTTGAAGGAAGTTTCTATTAAGAGGGAGTATTATGTAATTTCAACTCCCTTCTTTGTTTATAAAGATTCTCTCTACTTTTGTAACCCCAAATTTAAGTTTAAGGAGTGTTGGAGAATTAACCTTAATTTGGGTCGTTCTTAAGTTTATAGGCTTATTCTATTTCTTAGTTATTTGTGCACATTTTTATATTTATAAATACATTTTATTTCTACTTTTATGAAGTGTCACTCACCTCCCTAATCTACTTATTGGATTTAGCGTTACTTGCATATAACTCTCCCTTCCCCTCATGGCACACACTTTCCTCTCTTTGAAAGAGATTTGGAGACAAGTGACACTCACTTGGAAGGATTGTAAGGTTATAATGGGGTCTTATATAAATCTCATTTTCCTCCTCTAGCTCTATAAAAGAGCTCCTTCTCTCCTCTTTTTATCATTATAATCTTTAACTCTTTTTTCTTCTCTTATGCTCTTGAATCAATCTTGTACTTGTGAATTTTTTAGTTACAAGCATTCTAACATATTATGAGATATTTTCACCATTCGACGATTTTTCCCACTTATAAAATTTTATCTCAACTTGTGGTTTACACCTTGAGAGGTAACTTAGTTTCTTTATTATTTTCATTTCTATACTTTCAATGTTATTTATAAACAATCTTGGCATAATTTTTAACAAAATATCTCATGAGATTCAAACTTGGGTAGAGTTAGGCACAACCCACTTTAACAACCTTTATACATCTCATTAGCTATCCCATAAATATTTATCCATGTTTAATTCATGTAAATTAAATAAATTAGGACTATATAATTCTACATCATGTTTGCACTTAGATTATAGAAATCATGAGGGATAATGTTTATAAAATATCTCAACCCATACATCATATTATAATGAATGATATGGTTGGGTATTCATACATACCAAACTGATTAGAAGATACAACCTGAAAGTAGCATGTTCTTAATAGCAGCCAGTGAATATGTCACTTGGTAGCTACTTTTTGATTGACATGGATGTTATGGAAACATTCTAGTCTTTATCTTTATTTCTAAGGAGGAAAGAGAATGGTTCTTCTTGTATCAATAATCTCTTATCTTTTTTTTTTATGGCCGAGGTATGAAAATTAATGCACTAAAGATGTGTACTTTCAACTTTAAGTTACATCAACATACTTGCTTCATGGTTGCATACTTTAGGTTGATGCCAATTAGTTCAAATGAAAGGTTATCTAAAAGTGGGAGCTCTCCCATCTTGAGTCCCTCTAATCCACTTATTTCATGTGGACAACCTACATCATATTTAGCTTCTTATTCAATCTCGCTCATTTTCAATGATGGACTGAGAGAGATAATGGTATCATCAAGTTGTTTACAATTTTGAATCAACTTTTTAGTTGGAGAAGGATAAGAATGCTTTAGATGCATATCATGCATATTCTTCATATAGTGGATCTAACTTGTCGAGTTCATCTTCAAGTTGATTTTAATAAACTTGTGATTCACCCTTCTAGGTAGGTAGCTCATCCCTGATTTGACCAAGTACTAATAGGTCTTTCAATATAGTTGATGTTTCCTCATCATCAAACTTATCATCACTACTCTTAAGGATTATCCCATTCATTATCTATTGGTAACTCTTTGAAATGAATGGCACATAATCAATAAAAGTATCAAAAGACACTTGACTATTAAAACCAATAAACATATCTTATTGATTGCATATTAGACTAATAGAATTAAATGCATTAATTGAGTGAGCAAGGTCTTCATTCAATACATGGGAGTTCACTTGATAGCACATCTAAGGTAATGCTTGGGTAATGTCTCATTATAAGGCACAACTTGGTCGATGGGATGACTCACAAGTGAAAAATTGAAGGATTTTGTACATGAACATTCGATTGTCTCAATGGGTAGCAAAAATAAATATTATGATCATGACACATGGCTTGTTATTTGATGGTACAAGCTACTTGATAATTCAATGCCAAGGATGTGAGAGCTAAATGAGTCATCTAAACAAACATAACATTGAAGGAAAACAAATTTCTAATGTAAATCTCTATGGCTACTACCTCAATCTATAGAAAAGTGTCTTTCAACCCCATATACAATTGATGAAAGCATTGGTTGAAAGCACTTAGAGATTCATTTGGTTCCCTAAAGGCTATAAAAAACATGTGGTATAGGGTAACATGATTTATGGTCCCTCTAAAATGGCTTAATAAAAAACTTTTGAAATTATCCCATGTTCTTATACACCCATATTCTAGTCTAATATACCAGTCATATGCATCCTTGTTTAAATAATAAAGGAAAAAGTGACAAGCCATGTCTTCATACTGGATGTGAGTTTTAACAATGGCATCCTTAAATGCATGAATATGTTTTTCTACTATCAGAATCTCATCATACATATACTTTGAGAAAAATTAAGTTGGATTCTTAAGCAGATCATGGATAGGTCCCGAGATGTTTATTGGGCAACTAAGCCCACCTAGCCATGCTAATTCCATGAGACTGGTTAGGTAATGACACATAAATACTTTAGGCTTACATATTTTTAAAAAAATTAACTTTAGTTTCAAATCAGGCCCTCTTTCTTGTGCTAGTCTATTGTAAGGGCTTTTGACATGCTAATTTAGGTATGGGTTGTTAATCCCTTCCTCTCTTGAAAAGAGACTTGCACAAATAAGTCTCCCCAAGGTCTTGGTTACTAGGTCTTGGTATGTAGGGTAACCCATTTGTTTTGTTATGACCATACAATGTCAAGGGTCTTTAGTGTATTTTTTAGATAGATCAAGATGCATTAAAATAAAGAGCTTATGCCTAAAGAATAAATAGAATGATTTAACTATGAATAAATAGCTGATTCAAAATGAAAATTTCTATTTTTTATACATTCAACAAGACATAAAAAATAAATAGTTAAATGAAAGTGCATGCAATCAAGCTAAAATGTTTGATTTAGACTGTAACTTAGAACCTAAGTTAATCTAATCTAATAGACTCATAAAAAAAGGAAATAAATAGAGAATGGTAGGGATAAATTAAAAAAAGATCTTGATTTCTAATGTCATCTAGCCTGGTTCTATTGGGAAAACAAATCCTAGAGTAACCAATCCTTAGTTGAGACAGACCTAGCACAACTCTAACTAAAGATGGTGAAAGAGTTTGTAGAATGAAATAACAGAGCTAAAGAGGAAAATAGGGTCATATGCATGCATAGACTAAGTCTATCAAATGACAAAGCTTTTAGATAAATATATTTCTATTAAAAATTATTTGGGATTCATCAAATACTTATTGAGCTATAGACTCAACTTCTAAAAAAACCTCAAATCATAAAACTATTCTATAAAGCAGAGAAATACACAAAAAGAAATGACTAGTCTACTACTCTAAGTTCTTATCTAAAAGGAGCCACCCATGCATAGTCTCTTCTTATCCTAAAAATATCCTAAGCATAACTTACTTGTCTTAAAGGAACCATCCCTTATTGGCATGCAGGCTTGAGGGGTTCAAAATACAAATTTAAATTCAAATTCAAATTTACCCACTAAGGAGATAGTTGCAACAATAATCAATGTGATTGGAAGAATGTGGTTGAGAAGATGAATCAAAATCTTTAACAGATTAAAGGTGTGACTAAAATTTATGCAATCAAATGATGCTTCAATTGAATTATGGTAGCTACAAGCAGTTGGGATTGCATCAGGACTACTAACCACCTATGTTTATATGCAATCAATTGCTCTACTTCATTAAGTTTGAATTTACCATTATGCTTTATGCTTGATTATAGTCTGCACACCATGCTAATAATTCTCATCTTATTCATAATTTAGTTAGACTATAATTTGATTCTAAAAATAAAATTGGATGTGCAGTCTACTCTCATCCTCTTAACAATTTTGACACCTAGACGAGTCATCAATTTTGAGCTCATACTTTGTTGATACATATCTAATGTATCTTTGGCTCTGATGGGTTACTACTACATGGCTTCCTTTGACTTTCTCAGGCTCTCTTAGGCTCTGACATCTCTATCAAGACTAAGATACTGACCATTCTATCTCTAATTGACATGGCACTCTTCAGTTGGGTCAGACACTCTTGAAATATGACATCTTTGTTAGGTCTGAGAGACTGTCCATTTTAACTTTGATGTGGGAACTTGATCTTTTATAATTTTGTTTCCATGCATCACTACATCATCTCTCTACATTTTAGTCCAATGGTCAATAGCTCTAAGCTTCTATGCTTCTGGGCCCTCCAAAGAGCTGCCACATAGTTTTTCCTTAAGGACTCAGAACCACTAGAGTATTAACCTTTGAATTGAGATTGTAATCCCCTTGATTTTTTGTGCTTCCTTACTTCTACATCTTTGTGCAACTCTTTATTTAAGTCTTCATAAATTTTGTCTTCAAAACTTGGTCTTTGAAACTTTTGTCTTTGATCCCTTGCATAAAAGTTCTAAATTTTATTCTTGTGTTTTCTAAATTTTTCCTTAGACTTATGTACTTATGTTGTCACAAATTCTCTTTGGGCATTGGTCTTAGGAACATTTTTTTGCAATAAAATTTCTGACTAGTCTTTGCAACACTTTTTCCAAAGATCAAAACACTCAAAAAATTCTCACAAAGTGATTCGGTCTCTCTTCCTTCTTCATGCCTTTTATTCAAAACTTTTGTTCACAACTTTTGTCTGAATGTCCAAGCCTTCTCAAGTTTTATCATTGTGACTTTTATTTTTGAGCCTTCATGCAAAAATCCTGACTCATTCTTGACATTTTCTCCAAAGAGTAAAAGACTTGGATAATTATTGCAAAGTATTCAAAAAAAATTTAGACCCTCCTTCAGGTAAAACTTTTGACTATCTCAGTGCTCTACACTTTAGTCCAATGGTTAATATCTCCAATCTTCTATGCTTTTGGGGCCCTCCAAAGAACTACCACGTGGTTTTTCCTTAAGCCTCAAAACCATGAGAGTATTAACCTTTGTCTTGAGATTATAATCCCCCTAATTTTTTTCACTTTTGTGCTTCTACATCTCTATGCAACTTTTGATTTAAGTCTTCAAAAGTTTTGTATTCAGAACTTGGTCTTTGAAACTTTTATCTTTGATCCCTCGCATAAAATTTTTGACTTTTCTTCTTGTGTTTTTTAAATTTTTCCTTGGCCTTATGAACTTGTGTTGTCACAAATTCCATTTGGGAATCGGTCTTTTAAACTTTTGTTTGTAATAAAAAATTTTGACTAGTCTTTGCAGTACTTTTTCTAAAGATCAAAACACTTAGAAAATTCTCATGAAGTGCTTCAGTCTCTCTTCCTTCTTCATGACTTTTATTCGTAAATTTTGTTTACAACTTCTATCTGAATGTCTAATCCTTCTCAAGTTTTATCATTGTAACTTTTATTGTTGAGTCTTCATGTAAAGTTCTGACTCATTCTTGACATTTTTTTCAAAGAGTAAAAGACTTGGATAATTCTTTTAAAGTCTTTAGATTTTTTGTAGACCCTCCATGTAAAACTTTTGACTACCTCGGCTCTCTACACTTTAGGTCAATGGTCAATATCTCTAATATTTTATGCTTCTAGGCCCTCTAAAGAGCTACCACATGGCTTTTCCTTAAGGCCTCAAAACCATGAGAGTGTTAACCTTTGGCTTGAGATTGTAATCCCCCTGATTTCTTACACTTCCATGCTTCTACGTCTCCACATAGCTTTTGATTTAAATCTTTAGATTTTGTCTTTAGAACTTGGTCTTTGAACCTTTTGTCTTTGATCCCTTGCATAAAAGTTCCAACTTTTGTTCTTATTTTTTCTAAATTTTTCCTTAGCCTTATGAACTTGTGATGTCGTAAATTATGTTTGGGCATTGGTCTTTAGAACTTTTATTTGCAACAAAAGTTCTGAGTAGTCTTTATATAACTTTTTCCAAAGATCAAAACACTTAGAAAATTCTTATGAAGTGTTTCGTTCTCTCTTCTCTTTGGAACTTTTATTCAAAAATTGTGTTCGTAACTTTTATCTTTTGTCCAAGGCTTCTCAATTTTTATCATTGTGACTTTTGTTGTTGAGCCTTCATGCAAAAGTTCTGACTCATTCTTGACATTTTTTATGAAGAATAAAACACTTGGATAATTCTTTCAAAGTCTTCAAACTTTTTGTAGACCCTCCACACAAAACTTCTAACTACCTCTGCTCTTTGCACTTTAGGCCAATGGTCAATATCTCTAATATTCTATGTTTTTGAGCCCTCTAAAGAGCTACCACATGGCTTTTCCTTAAGGCCTCATAACCAATATATTATTAACCTTTGACTTGAGATTGTAATCCCCTTGATTTTTTGCATTTATGTACTTCTACATCTCTACACAAATTTTGATTTAAGTCTTCAGAAGTTTTATATTCAGAACTTGGTCTTTGAAACTTCTGTCTTTGATCCCTCGCATAAAATTTTTGACTTTAGATCTTGTGTTTTCTAAAAAAATTCTTAGCCTTATGAACTTGTGTTGTCACAAATTTATTGAGAATTGGTCTTTAGAACTTTTATTTGCAACAAAAGTTCTAACTAGTCTTTGAAGCACTTTTTCCAAAGATCAAAACACTTAGAAAATTATCATGAAGTGCTTCGATCTCTCTTCCTTCTTCATGACTTTTACTCAAAACTTTTATTTTTAACTTCTATCTGAATGTCTAATCCTTTCAAGTTTTATCATTGTGAATTTTGTTGTTGAGCCTTCATGCAAAAGTTCTGACTCTTCTTAGCATTTTTCCCAAAGAGTAAAAGACTTAAATAATTCTTGAAAAGCTTCATGTAAAACTTATGACTACTCTTTTTTCAGAAAGTGTGAAGGCCAACTTCTTTGGGTACTTTTGGGTACAATATGAAATACACAGTTAATGACTTTGGTTTTAAAATAACCAATGGCTAAGCATCTAAAAACCAGTGACTAAGTATTTGAAAATAAATGCCTAAGCATTTGAAAACAAATAGCTTAGTATTTTAAAATAAATAGTTAAGACAAAAACCAAAAAGAGACTAAGTATAAGGTGAAGTGATGCATAAACTTACCCATTTAACTTGATTTAGAAGCTAATTTCATCTATTTTTATGATAATTGACTAAGTTAAAATTTAAAACCTTATAAACATTTAGTCATTTAGATCAGAATGAGAATCAAAATGGATCAAATTATAAGAGCAATAAAAATCTAGAATAGTTAGATAATTTTCATAAACTTAAGGTGAAATAGCCTAAAAAGAAGTTTCAAATGTGTTTCCAAAATATAATCAGGCAAATAGGCTAAGACTTGGCAGATTTATGCAAATTCAAATATTAAAATTAAAGTAGTCTTAGATGAAAGTTTGGACTGAACTGAAGAATACAAAGACATTCAAGTAAACCCATTCAATTATTTATAACTAATCATCTAGTATATTTCCAAGAAAGCTGATTTGAACCAATCAACCATAATGAACTCCTGAAAAAGTAAAACACCAAGCTCCAAAGTAAAAGAGGGTCCCCATTTTTTGTCTAACAATGGGACATGTTGTGCAAGCAATAATAGAAATCAAAAGGTGAATATTATAAAGTTAACATAAAATCAATCTATTAATTTATCATGTTAATTTTACATCAAATTTATCTAACACCAATTTGATTTAAATTTAAGTTTGATTTATAGATATTTGGAGATTGTAAAGTGATATTGTTGATGCTATCACCCAAAAGATTAAGTTTAGTGGATCTCATTCATCATTTAAGATATCCTATATATGTTATTTGTTACAAAATGGTTATTTTCTCTAATGTAATCATCATTGAATATCTTATACTTGCAAGTGCTCCAAAATTCCATGTTTGTTATAGGGCATATTGGCATTTTAAACGAGTTAGAGGAGCAAATGCTCTAGATTTGAAATGAAAACTAAATGAATTAATATTATTAAATATATTAAATTATTTTTGGATTAATTGAGTTTTTTTTCTAAGGTCACTTTATGTATTTTTCACTTATAAATTATCCATGTATATAAAACCTTTGAAAGTGAAAAAATCAAATGTGATAAAGTGAGTAATAGTGTGTGGGTCCAAGTTAAGAGAATTTTTAAAGTGCATTTAATTATTTAATTTTGAATTAAATATTATTAGGGACATATAAAGTCATATAAATATGTAAAAGGTCACAAAAATTAATTTAATATTGCTACCGTGTAATGTCTTTTTAATAAAAACAAAATTAAGCAAACACTAAAAAATGGGTAAACCCTTGTCAAGTCAAAGTAGGGTTACAAAGGTTGAGTTCAGTCCAAGAAGTTACACAACTACTTTATGGGTGCAAGTGAGTACAAAAAGGATTAAATTTATTGTAACTATATTCTTCTTTGTCTCGGCTCTAAGAGAGAGCTTGCTTCCACTTTATGTACAGTTGTTCTTTTTCAATGAATGTTAATTGTTTGTGAACAAAACATGTTTGTTGAGAATTTTGATTTATGGGTCTTAAGATTATTCATTAATGGAATGTGATTTTATATTCAAAATTAATTAACACATTAAAATCTTATATTTTAAAAATTATGTGTAAACCCTTGGTCTATACAAACTTTATGTTGAAAACTTTTAATCAAATTTTGAATAATTTGTTATGCTTCCATAAAATCATATGCCCTCATAAAAAATCATTGTATGTCTTTCCATTTTCATTCTAAAGGTAATATTTCAAGCCATTTCATTTAAATATGGGTTATCCATGTAGTTTTAGAATTTTATTCCCTTATGGGTTTCTCATCCCTCATCTCCATCTCCTCTCATTATCATTCCATTTCTAATTTTATCCATTTCCATTTTTGCTTCCTTTTTGTAATTTAAAGTAAAAATTACTCAAAATTCCCATATCACCCCATCATACAAAGGAGATACCCCTCTCAAATGCAAAGTAAAATAATCCATCCCATAAATATTTCTCCTATGTTTTCAGCTTATGCCATTACCCATTGGGTGAGTCTGTGAAATAAATGAAGAAAGAATAATGACATAAAATATTACTAATAGTTTTTGGAAACTCATTGGTGATTCAAGTTCCTTGTGCATTGATTTTATAAATATTTCAAGGAACCTCTTGTATACAAGGGGAAGTGAATCTAATCTACAAATCAATCCTGGCTCAGAGAAAATAAATCAAACTAGACCTTCTACTTATTGGTATATTTAGACAATCAAGGTCCTAACCAATATGGATCCATTATACCTAAATAAGAGGTATCTTACCACAAAATATCACTAGAGAATGTTCTAATTACTATAGTTGAGCAATACCACACAACAACCTTAACTAGGTCAAATGCTTTCTAACAAAGTAAAGTAAACTTAATCTAGTGCTCACCAATGCTTGTGGCACAAATGGGGGATAATAAACATAAAGGTAAATATAAAAAAGAATAAATATACTCAAGAAAATGTATAGGTAATCATAATCATGGATATATAAATACATTCATAATCTAATACATGTAAATCTATCTACTAATATAAGAGGAGCAAGTGTTAGGGATACTTACCTTGAAGATGAACCCATCGAGCCTCAATCTCTCACTTAGCCAATAATGCTTTGCAAGAGGTTATGGTGATTCATAAGGATAAAAATCATAGGTTAGGTTTAGGCTATAAGACTTTTCCTATGCATCAAAAAGACTTTTCTCATAATACAAGTTTCTCTTTCTAAAAGAAGTATGAAACCCTAAGTAATGACTCCTCAATTAGAATGGTGGATAAGTAGATGCACAAATGAATGATTCTTTCTCTCAATAAAATTGGGGTGAAGGATGTGTATATATCAAAATATAACCCTAAACCCTTTCAAATTTTTAGCCAACATAGTCGACGCAATCGACCTAATTATTTAGGAAATAAAGCAGTTAGGTCCCAGACTAAGTTGACTGGGCTGATTAGTTGTGTAGCGTGCTCAATTCCTAGAATAGGGTTAACTTATTTGACTATGTTTGGAGGATGGAAAAAAGAGGTTTTGACTTAGGTAGGGGATATTTGAGGTAGTGAATTACTTGGAGGAGTGTTTAATGGAGGTGTCAAAGTTTAGGTACATGTATAGGAGGCACTTGTGTTGGTTTTAAGTGGGTATATAGGGAATAAAAATATTATGAAGCATCAATAGTCTATCCCCTTTCATGGTGCAACCTTTAAGGCATGCACTTAGATATATTAAGACTTGATGGTTTTATGTAAGAGAGAAAACATCAATAATTGATAAAAATTTAAAATATTATGTGTATACATATGCCCCACTTGAATCTCATCAAATGTCACGCAATTGCAACATGGGATGGTGCTTCAAGAAAAGAACATAATAACACACAACACTAAGCTAAATAAATTATAGTAAGAAGTGAATAAGATAAATGAAAATATATAATTGAAAAATGCATTCCTTTAATTACCTTAGTGTTGTAGAGTAGAAGTGAAGTGAGGTAAATACAAATATTTCTAATGTAAGGAACATTAGAAAAACCTATAAAATAAGCAAAAATTTAATTTTTTTATAAAATAGACATGTAATATGTAGAAAAAATCTCTACAATGTCAGGATTCTATAACATCTTGTGGTTTAGAAAAAGATCTAGTAGAAATAAAGTTATGAGTGAAAAATGGAATCTGGGCGAAAATGATTGATAGGTAAATAAGTTTGAATAGTAAATATAAATAGGGTAAAAATTAATTCATTTATAATTTTTACTATTCTAGGAAAACAAATCTCTAAAAGTTCTAGAGGAGCCTAGAAAGAGACCATGGTGAAGATATGATAGTTACAATGTGGAGGATGCCTAGCGGTTGTAGCCAATGTCACTCAAGTTGGTGGTGCATTAATTTCAAATTTTTTAGTATTTTTTATTGAAATTAAGCTATGTATAAAAAAACAAATATTAGGGGAAATGTAGGTAGCGAAATTTTCCCTAAGAAATTTTTAGGTAAACTAGGAACAAAGTGGGATATTAGGTAGGAAAGATTCATACCAATAAATTCCTAAGGCATTTATGGTAAATGGTTGAAAAATTGTTGATTTTGAATAGAATCAGCCCTATCGACTCAGTTAGAAAAGGTGAGTAGGACGACGGTGACTAACT
This sequence comes from Torreya grandis, assembly GCA_037957365.1. Lineage (NCBI taxonomy): Eukaryota > Viridiplantae > Streptophyta > Pinopsida > Cupressales > Taxaceae > Torreya > Torreya grandis. Next base: position 1,873,927 of record JARHVA010000878.1, on the reverse strand, counting down.
ATGTAGTATAAGGCCAACTTAGTATTGTTGGAGGTATCTGACTATGTAGTAGAGTGTTGAATCGATTATAAAATGTATAGGGTCAATTTAATATATAAATTTTGATTACGTTTGTAGTAATGGGGGTTGACAACATAGCAGAGGGTCGATGTAGTCTGTAAAGAGGGGTGATAAGGTTGATTTAGTATCATAAATATAAAATAAGCTATGTAAGAAAAGGGTGAAAAATAAAAAATAGTTATAATAGGTTTATGAAGTAGTTAATGTTTCATGATTTAATAATTTTAAGAATGTAGTTTAATTATTCTTACATCAAGATTTAATACACACTATGTTGTTTGACATTTTGTAGAGATGACAGAGATTTTGGTGTCTAGTGGATGCATCTTAAATATCATCTTTACTAGAACAATTGTTAGATATGGACCAAGTTCAATTAGTTTTCATGGGATTTGGAGGCATCATGGAGATGTAAAGGATCCCTCTCAATGTTAATCTAGTTGTCATGTTCCTAGGAATATGGGATTGATTGACCAATACTTTTTTATGGGAGGTGGATGAAGATACTATAGAGTTGGGCATCACTTTGGAGGATGTCCATGCCTTGTTTGGACTACCAATTTTCAAGACTCCTATCATTTATGATGCACCATAGGTTGAGGAGGAAAGGTGATCCCTATCTATTTGGTCTACTGGCTTGTATAGGATTTATCTTGGATTACAGGTGAGCTTATTTGATGTATATATATTGACCATTCTGGATATCTGAAAGGTCATGATAGGACTTGTGACAACATGTGTGTTGTGTCAAAATTTGGATGGGAAAGTATCATTATATGTTGTATCCTTATGTTATTCAATCCTAGAGCATGGTGATCTATAAAATTTAGGTTTTATCATTTGGGTCTAGCTCATGCATGACATGTATGGTATACTAACCCAAGGGTAGAAGACTATGGCTCCATGATTTTATTAAGTACCTTGATATATGAGAGGTTTTTTATGTATCATCCAATTAGGTTTCCCCATGAGTTGGATGATAGGTTACCTCGAGTGGTGATATGGTGGCAGGATCATACTGTGCATGTTATGCCTCATACACTAGCTTGCAAACCATTATGCATGGGTAGATTGTATGGCATACCTATATTAATATTATGGCCATTTAGCTGACTTGGGCTACTTTGGCTATAGGATTGGTGCACATACACATTATTGGACATTATACCTCATGGGTGGAGCCACATCATGTAGCTCATTTACCTAGACAGTTAGGATTACCACATCATGTGGCTCTCCTAGTAGTTCATGCTTATTGGGCATGATATGTTAGAGATCCTAGAGGTAGGGGGTATAGGAGTAATTATTGAGATACTAGTCATTAGGCCTCATCGAGCGAGACCATGGATGGGTCAGGTATAGTACCCTGGAATGACTAAGCTTGAGACATATGATGTGATAGTATTGGATGTATAGGGTGAAGATGCTGGTAAGGATATGACCATGATGCACACATGTGGTGATTTCAATATTTGTATGTGCATGGAGGTAGCCTACATAGGAGGTGCTCAATGGTTAGGTTGATGGGGAGACCGTGGTTGGTGACATCGATATTAGTAAGAAATGCTTTCATTTTTAAATTTTGATTTTTTGGATAAATTAATATTTGCATAGTTTTTTATGTAGTTGGTATAGAGAGATGGTTTTAGATATTTAGACATATATGAGATCTTATATATATTTATTTTTTATTTTTTTAAATATGTCCAAAGAGGAGTTCAAATGGGGTGCCATAATTTGAGGCACCCATGAAGATATTTTGGATGGGTTGCTAGTACATCCTGATACTACTACTATGGAGGACCTTGTGGTACCATCTTCCTCAGCATATGATAGCAAGTTTTGATTGGTTCCAGAGGTAATGAGGTGACTAGAGACATGAGGGGATATCTTATAACTACTACAAGATTAGTATATGGGGAGGCCTAAGCCTGGTATGTATTGGCCTAGGAGTGATCTACCCATATGTCTATGACTATAGAGTTTAGACGTGTGCAGGCCCAAGTGACCAATCTACAGGGACAGGTTAATGGTTCAAGATGCCAAACTACCTCGTTACAGCATACTATTTAGAGGGTTCAGTTTCAAGCATATATGGGTAGTGTGGCTTGACCACAAAAATACATGATGGAGTATAGCCTTAGATCTGTATCTATTGTATTCTTTATTTGTATTATGTTGCATCATACTCATGTTATATATATTGATATGGACACTTCTTGATCTATGAGTTGTATTGATGTTATTGATGGATGTATGGATGTATTGACTTTCTAGCACATGTATTTTACTTGTGTTGTATATTATATGGGAAACATGGGATGTATTGTTTTCTTTCTAGCATTATGTGACACACATGCATGCTAAAAATAAGAGCATCTAATGTGGAAAAGTATAAATAATCATAAAATGTAATACACACTATATCATGATGGGAAATGTGTAAAAACAAAATATTAAATGCTAAAGTAAAGGTAATAAATGTTTCAAACCATGTATAAGTAAAATTTCACCAAATATAATTCATACTAAATCAATATGGGAAGTATGAAATTTTTTTAATAAAGTGGAAATCATGTTATAACAAATGGTATGAAAAAAAATATATAATAAAGTTAATCAATCTTACTAAATCAAAATGGGAAGTATGAAAATAAAATAAAATGTAAGTATAAATCAAATTAATCATACTAGATCAAGATAAGAAGTATGATGAAATTAATAAAATGTTTGTATAAGTACATGCAATCAAAAAGAAGAAGATAAAGTGAAATGTTTTATGAAGCATAAAACATACTAAATCAAGATGGGTAGTATGTAAATGACATGTAAATCATAATGTAACACAAATTATCTCAAATTTGAATCATTTAATTTATTATTAACTTTGTCATAGTATGAACTTTATTGGAATATTTTGTGTGGAATGTTTGGTCCTATCCAAGGTCTTCTTTTGCAACTCATAAATGGAACACCAGTGAGGTGGATAAAAATGTTGGAATAAATTAATGGGATTTAATGAGTTAAGTTGTGAAAATTTTCTGGTCCTATCCAAGGTCTTATACTACAATGCAAAAGGTGGACACCAATGAGGTGAATGGTAATAAGAGAAAAATTAAGTAAATATTTTGTGAAATTTTTCTAGTCCTGTCTAAGGTCTTATATTGCAACACACAAATAGAAACGTAGGGGTATGATCAGTTAACAAAATGATATTCATCAAGGGGAAATATTGGGATTAATATAATGAAATATGGAATTTAATATATGAATCCATGTGAAAGAATTAAAATCATAATCATATATTTGAAGCCATGAAAAATAAGAATAAACCATAATAGAAAGCAAAAAATAATGAAACCATGTAACACATAAAACTTGAAAAAGATATAAGTGAAATCATGTTTGAAAAATATTCAAAAATATAAGATACATAAGTGAATCATAAATCTGATCCAAATCATATAATATAATGATAAATAATGTGAGAGAACACCATGTTATGTTCACAAATACTAATAGATATGACCACAAATGTCATCTATAACATTTGACACATCCTTACGCAGTTGAATCCTGATGTTAATCAGAGTCTCATCAATATTCATAGAAGTCATGAAAAAATTCCTTTCGTATCATCTCTACCAAAAAATTAGGTGTCAAGAATAATATTTATGCTCATGTGGAACCTCCTATGTGGGATACTCAATGAAAAGAATAGGTATCTCAATATGAATGGTATCTATAGATCTATGAGGAGGTGCAACCAACAAAGGAGGATCCTTAATTCATGGGTGACCTATAGTAGGAGGAATAACTAGCACTAGTATAGACTATGGGAAACCTTAGAGGTGCTATTGAATCACTCGACACTGATCAGTATGATAGGTATAACATTGATGTTAAAGACAATAGACTTCCTCATATTTAGGGATGTACTCTGAAATTAGCTTGGGAGGTGGGATAGTCTTATCTTTGGGTTGTGTAATGACTGGATGCAATGTATCAATTTATTGTCTAAGCTTTCTATAGTGAGTAGATGAATGGTTATTTATTACATGGAAGCAACAAATACATCTATTAGTAGATTATAGAGGTGTACTAACTAAAGTGGTAGAGGAAGAATATTGTTGTTGTGGATGTAGAGGTCCAATGACTATCAACTATATGAATATCACAATAAGGCTCATATTCCATTTGTGTCGGTAAGGGATCAATCTTAGGTCATGGTATAATACCATCACCAAATAAGGGAAAATCTAGAGTGAAAACTAGACTAGGCTCATTTATAGGTGTGGTTGGTTGTGCATTGGGTCTAAGCAACGTGGCTAACATATTTTGGGGAAGCATAATGTAAGGATCATAATACATGTAAAAATGGTATGGTCTTGTCATGGCATGATCTATAAGCATACTCTTGATAGGTTCATCTATGATTGGAGGCATAATGTGTGTGTGATCCATCTCTAACCTATGAAGAGTAGTGGAAAAATTAATATTAGGTACTATAAGAGAAGGAATAATAAAAGAAAATTTGAAAGACTAAAATAAAGGAGAATGATATCTAAGAACCTCGACATTTTTAGCTTGAATGAATCTAGCTAAAATGGGTCATCTAAGGAATAATTATCCTCATAATCGAGTGTGTGTAAGTTGATAGTACATGCGTGAACTATTTTATTGATCGAGGAAGTGTAGTGAATGGAATGTTTAGTTTTGATTAAAGTAACTGTTATTTTTTCAAGTGGTTGTTGGCGGGATCAATGTTGAAGATAAGGAGGAAGTTGAGTGATGATGTTAGGGGATAGATTGGAAGTTTTTATCCTTAAGCTTATCACATCTAGTTAATCATCATCGGAGTCTAAGAGGCTAGTTAGAATATTTATAATTAGTTCTGGATGACCATTATAACCTCTAGTAGAGTTGATGGGATATTTAAAGTGTTGGGAATATTAAAATGGAATGCAAGGTAAGGGTTCAAGGGTGGATATTTTAAAGACACCTTGTTCCAAGATTTGTTCAAAATTCTAAAGATTCATGTCCCCTTGATTCTTGTATATATCACCATTGTAAGAGAATTTAACACATTGGCATGTGGATGAATAAGAGGATCCTCCTACAATAAATTAATGGGAATGCAATAAATAACTAATTAATTTATTAAAAATGTAGGAAATAACCAATTTATATGTTTAGTAGAAACACCAAAGGTATTATATTTATCGCAAGCCACTTCAAGAGGGAAACCTCTTTTGATCAATCACAATACAATAAATTTTTGGATGCCTTCATTGTCCCCAACACTTACGTATATACTAAGTCTCATCTAAGAAAATACTACTTCTCATAAATGTGGGATAAAACAAAATGCTCACGAGATGACTTACAAAGCATATGCATCCATAGCAACTATTACACTAAAAAAATAAAGATAAGGGGTAGCACGGGTTCCTAACATCCCCTCCCTCTTATAAAAATCTTTATCCTCAAAGCTTTAGATGTGGGAATTGGTGCTAAATTTGAAATAGTGGTTCCCATGTTACATCCTCTAGTTGCATTCTGTGCCACTAAATTAAAACCTCTATGATGGAGTGAGAATGAAGTTGGTGTGTGCGCCTATCTAGTATTACCTTCGACTTGAAAAGCATGGATCTTTCATTATCAAATTTTGGTAAAATAGTTTACACTCTGATGTTTATGCCAAGAACTTTCTTCAAATAAGAGACATGAAATATTGGGTGAACTTGGGAAGAACGTAGGAGCTCCAACTTATAATCAAATGACCTAATATTTTGGAGAACCTTATAGGACCCATAGAACTTGGGAGGTAGCTTATGAAATCCTTTGAGTTTTAGGGAGGATTTTTTGTATGGCTATAGGTGAATAAAAACCATATCACCTACTCAAAAAGTGTGCTTGGAATGGTGTTGATTAGCCTATTATTTCATTCAATTTTTTTCCATATGAAGATTGTCTCATAGGGTGCTAAGGATCTGATTTTAAGTTCAAATAATCATGTCAATCACTTGAACTGATGAACTATTCAGGGTATACAGAAGGAGCACTAGTGGTGCTTAACCATAGACTACTTCATATGGAATCATTTTCATTTGAGTGTGGTAGGAGATATCATACCACCATTCGGTGAGGGGGAACCACTTTTCCCATTAATTTTATTATTCTAAGGTGAAGTGACAAATTAAAATATCCAAGCACTTGTTGACAATTTCAGTCTACCCATCCATTTGGGGATGATACCCAGAACTCATCTTCAGTTGGGTTTGGTACAGCAAAATAGTTTTATCTAAAAATGGCTGGTCAAGGTTGCATCACAATCTGAGACAATGGATGAAGGAATGCCATGAAGATGGAAAATCTTGTCCAAAAAAATTTGTGTGACTGTGGAGGCAGTATAGGGATGGCTAAGGGCACAAAACTAACTATATTTAGAGAGGTGATCAACCACAACCAAGATCACTATTTTCCCTATAGATTTAGGGAGCCCTTCAAAAAAGACCATATAAATATCAGTACAAATTTTGGTAGGGATGGGAAAGGGTTTGAGAAACCTAGGGATGAGTGTTGTTTCACCCTTGTTGCATTGGCAGGTATCACATTCAGCCACCATTTGTTGAATTGCCTTTTTCATTCCCTTCCAAAATAAGTTGCAGCATGCCTGCTCATAAGTTTTAATAAACCTTTAGTGCCCTGCAGATGGAGAAGCATGGATTTAATTGAATATAGCTTGCTAAAGATCTATACCCTAGGGAAGCACCAGATGACCCTTGTATCGTAAAAAAGCATCATCCAAAGAATAATGTGATACAGCAAAGGGGTTAGTGGCCAATTGTTGAATGATTTGAGATAATGATGATTCATTGACATACCCTTATTATACAGCATCCAACCAATTTGGAATAGGCATGAAAATAGCTAAAAGGGAAGCTTGGTCTACAAATATGCAAGAGAGAGCATTAGCCACAATATTGTCCTTACCCTTCTTATAAGTGATCTCATAGTCATAACCCATAAGTTTAATGACCCATTTCTATTGTGATAAGGTGGAGACCCATTGTTTTAGGAAATATTTTAGACTCTGGTGATTAGTTTTGATGCAAAAATGATTCCCCAATAGGTATGGCTGCCACTTCTGTACTTCATGCAAAATGGCCATCATTTCCTTCTCATAAGTAGAGAGTACTAAATTATTGTCAAAAAGGGATTTGATGGTGAATGCAATGGGGAATCCTTCTTGGAGGAGAATAGCACCAAGTCCATTGTTGTAAGCATCACTCTTGATAGTGAAGGTCTTGGCAAAATCTGGCATAGATAGAATAGGTGTAGTACACATAACTTGTTTCAGTTCTTCAAACGCACACTTAGCAGCTTGTGTCCATGTAAAAGCATATTTTTTCAACATAGTTATCAGTGGATTTATAATATTCCCATAATCCTTGACAAACTTATGATAGTATCCAATTAGTCCCAAAAAACCATAGAGGCTCTTGAGTGTCTGAGAATGAGGCCAATTTATCATGGCAACTATTTTTTTAGGATCTACCCGAACCCCTTAAGCTGAAATAATGTGCTCAAGATACTCCACTTCATCCTATCCAAAATCACATTTGGACTCTTTTTCATAAATATGATGTTCATAAATAAGTTACAATGCGAGCTCCAGATGTTGGAGATGTTCAAACCATGTTTTACTATAGAATAAGATATCATCAAAAAAGACCAAAATTAATTTATGTAGGTAGGACCAAAATATTTTATTCAACAATTCTTGAAATATTCAAGGAGCATTAATGAGGCCAAAGGGCATGACCAAAAACTCATAATGGCCATCATGCATGAAAAAAGTTGTCTTAGGCATTTCATCCTCATGAATTCAAATCTGATGATATCCAGAGCAGAGATCCAACTTGGAGAAAAAATAAGCACCAATAAGCTCATCAAGAAGCTCATCAACAACAAGGATTGAAAACTTATCCTTGATTGTGATGTGATTAAGTGCACATAAGTTGATGTAAAGGCACCATGACCCATATTTTTTTCAAATAAGGAGAATTGGGGAAGAATAATATGGGATGGTACTGGGATGAGTAATGCCTTGCTTTGGTAAGTCTTAAATGAGCATCTTGATCTTGATCTTTTGTTGAAATGGGTAGTGGTAAGGCCTGATGTTGGGAGTAATGCTTTTAGGAAGGGGCTGAATATGATGGTCCTCCAGCCATGAAGGTGGTAATCCCATTGGTTTGGCAAAGACACATGTATACCTCTATAGAATGGTTTGTAGATTAAAAGGAGTAGTGGATATCATTCATGGTTGCATTTGAATGGAATGGAACTGGGAAATGATGCCATTTGAATTCTTCTTAAGAATATTCTCCATACAATGTGAACTTATGATGCTAAGAGACCCCAATTGTAAGCATTTCAATGTGTGTTTTTGCTCATTGTCTAAAAATTGCATCTAGGAGAGGTGTGGAAGAAAGAAGTTTCTTCAATTGTATTCCTTTTGTAAAGAGTTTGTTAATACAAGTTTTTAGGGTGGTTTCTTGTATCTCTTGTTCTTACTGTTTATCATTCTAGTTACTTGTCTATCTGATTTATTTCCGCGTTTATTGCTTTCACAAGTGTAATCTATTGTTGGTTGATCCCCAACAAGTGGTATCAGAGCCTTGGTTGTAGGTTTAAGAGCTGATACCAACAAGTGGTATCAGAGCCAGGTTCACTAACAGGTGGTTCAGATCTGTGTAGTGTGTATTGATTACAGGTTCTCACAGGGGTTTCTGCAGGGATTTCTATTTGAGTGGGAGAAGCAATGGCAAATGAAAGTAAACTGAGAATGAAAAAGTTCAATGGAAAAAATTACCAACATTGGAGAATGCAGATAGAAGATTATCTGTATCAGAAAGATCTCTACTTACCATTAGGTGGGGTCGCAAAGAAGCCCAAAGACATGGAGGATGAAGAATGGGAAGTTCTTGACAGAAAGGCTCTGTGGTCTATAAGACTGAGTCTAGCATCCACTGTGATATCCAATTTATCACAGGCAAAGTCTACGGTAGAGTTGATGACTACGTTAGCAAATTTGTATGAAAAACCCTCAGCTTCGAATAAGGTATATCTTATGAAGCAGTTATTTAATTTGCATATGAATGAAGGTAGATCTATTTCTACTCATCTGAATGATTTCAATGGAATTGTGAATCAATTAAGTTCAGTCAATATAGTGTTTGATGATGAAATAAAAGCTCTTTTAATATTATGTTCTTTGCCTGAAAGCTGGCATGGCTTAGTAATGGTAGTAAGTAATACTGCATCTGCATCAAATATTTTGAAACTAGAGGATGTTGTTAGTGTTATCTTGAATGAATAAATACGCAGGAAAAGCACAGAAGAGACATCTGGGAATGCTTTAAGTGTTGAGAGCAGGGGAAGGCAGAAAGATAAGAGCAAGAGGAGATCAAGATCTAAGTCTAAGGTGAGAGGAAGATCCAAATCCAAGAATGGCAGGAAGCCACAATGCTGGAATTGTGGAAAGATTGGGCACATAAGCAGAGATTGCTGGTCAAAGCCTAAGGAGGACAATCAGCATGAAGGAAAGGAAAAAGCCAAGGTTGCAGGTATTACACAAGATGCTTTAATTTTCTCTCTACATAATAATATAGAATCTTGAGTGTTAGATTTTGGTGCATCTTTTCATGCTACCCCTAACAGGGAATATTTTAGTGACTATATCCATGGAGATTTTAGAATAGTGTATCCAGGGGATGATGAGTCCTGTAAAATAATTGGCAAAGGTAAAGTGCAGCTGAAGATGCAGAATAGCAACACATGGGTGTTGAGAGATGTGATGCATGTTCCTAGCTTGAAGAGAAATTTGATTTCTGCAGGAAAGTTAGGGGATGAGGGTTGTACAGTAACTCTCACAGCAAAATCTTGGAAGGTGACCAAGGGTGCACTTGTTATGGCCAGAGGTAAGAGAGAAGGTACTCTCTATTTGTGTAATTGTGTTACTAACAAATCTCCTTCTGTATTATCTACTTCAGATGTGGATGCTAAATTGTGGCACTCAAGACTTGGCCACATGAGTGAGAAGGGGATGTCAATTCTTAAGTCCAAAGGTATGCTTTCAGATTTAAAAGGCATAGATCTAGAGTTTTGTGAGCACTGTGTATTTGGAAAATAGAAAAGGGTTAGTTTTCTCAAGACTGGGTCTACTACGAAGAGGCATAAGTTGTAGCTTGTTCACACAGACGTGTGGGGACCGGCTCAGGTTGCTTCCATTGGAGGATCACAGTACTATGTATCATTCATAGATGATGCTACAAGGAAGGTATGGATCTATTGTATCAGAAGAAAATCTGATGTATTTGAGACTTTTAAGATTTGGAAAGCTATGGTTGAGAATGAAACAGGTAAAAGATTGAAGTGCCTAAGATCTGACAATGGCGGTGAGTTTTGCAGTTATAAGTTCAGAGATTATTGTTATATGCATGGAATCCACAAGCAAAGGACGGTTCTAAGGACACCTCAGCAGAATGAAATTGTTGAAAAGATGAACAGGATAATAATGGAGCGTGCAAGGTGTATGAGATTGCATGTTGGTTTGCCCTTATAGTTTTGGGCACAAGCTGTTGACACTGCAGTATACCTGATTAACAGAGGACCCTCTACAGCTCTGGATGGTGGTATTCCAGAAGAGGCATGGACAGGTAAAAAGGTAGATCTCTCATATCTCAAGATTTTTGGTTGTGAAGCCTTTGTGCACATAGATAAAGAAAATAGAAAGAAGCTTGATGCTAAGTCTATGAGGTGCACGTTTATTGGCTATGGCTCAGATGATTTTGGTTACAGATTATGGAATCTAGAAACTAAGAAGGTAATTAGGAGCCGTGATGTTGTTTTTAATGAAAGAGTGATGTATTGTGATCAGCTAAGGAAGCTGAATCAATCTGGGCAGAGCAATGGTGAATTGGATGAGGTAAAGGTCCAATATGAGCTCGCGGGAAAAGGAAACAATCACTTATAGGAAAACACAGAGACCAACGTCGACAGGATAGGAACCGGTGTCGATAGGACAGAGATCGGCATCGGCCATACAAAGACCGGCGTCGGCAGGACAGGCACCGACATCGGTCAGGAAGAACCGACGTCGGCCAGTAACAGGTCTGGAGGTGACCGAGGTCGGTCACTGTCAGAGAATTTGGGTGGACATCGTGTTGTAAATGAGTCTCAAACACCCATCAGGAGGTCAAAAAGGGTGAGTAAGCCTCCAATTAGATATTCTCCTTCTTTATTTATTTATTGCTAACTGATGGTGGAGAACTAGAGAGTTTTGAAGAAGCAATATAGGTGGAGTCCAAGAGTGAGTGGGAGCGTGGCACGGTTGAGGAGATGGAGTCCTTAAGAGAGAACCAAACATGGGATTTGGTTGAATTGCCAGCAGGTAAGAGGACACTGAAGAACAGATGGACCTACAAGTTGAAAGAAGGTGAGAATGGACAGATGAGATATAAGGCCAGATTGGTGGTAAAAGGATTTGCACAAAAGCCAGGTATTGACTTTGGTGAGATTTTTTCTCCTGTTGTTAAAATGACTTCTATAAGGGTTGTATTGTCTTTGGTTGCTTTTGAGGATTTGCATCTTGAGCAGCTAGATGTTAAGATAGCGTTTCTTCATGGAGATTTGGATGAGGAAATTTATATGGAACAGTCGGAAGGATTTGAGGTCAAGGGTAAGGAGAAGTTTGTGTGCAGATTGAAGAAAAGCTTATATGGCCTCAAGCAAGCTCCTAGGCAATGGTACTTAAAATTTGATAGGTTTATGACTGAGCATGGCTACAGTAGGTGTCATTCTGACCATTGCGTGTATTTCAAGAGATTTGATAACGGTAGATATATTATTCTATTGTTGTATGTAGATGATATGCTGGTTGCAGGATCACACATGCAGGATATCTCTGAGCTTAAAGTGAAATTAGCTCAAATGTTTGCTATGAAGGATTTGGGAGCAGCAAAGAAAATCCTTGGCATGAGCATTAAGAGAGACAGGAAAAATCACAGGTTGATATTGTCTCAAGAAGATTATGTGGACAAGGTGTTGAAACGGTTCAATATGCAGGATGCTAAACCGGTAAGCACACCTTTGGCCGGACATTTTAAGTTGAATAAAGAACAATGTCCTAATTCATATGATGAGGTAGAGTACATGAGTAAGGTTCCATATTCTTCCGCAGTAGGGAGTTTGATGTATGCAATGGTGTGTACTAGACCGGATATTGCCCAAGCAGTGGGAGTTGTAAGTAAGTATATGGCCAATCCAGGTAAGGAACATTGGAAAGCAGTTCAGTGGATCCTTAGATATCTGAGAGGAACCAGCAGTAGGCACTTGTGCTATGGAGGTTCAGATACTTCTCTACATGGTTATGTAGATTTAGATATGGCAGGTGATTTGGATGGCAGGAGGAGCACTACAGGTTATGTTTTCACTGTAGGTGGAACGGCAGTTAGCTGGATATCTAAGTTGCAGAAGGTTGTTGCCTTGTCAACTACAGAAGCAGAGTATATTGCAGCCACAGAGGCTAGCAAAGAGATGATATGGATGACACGGTTCATGGATGAGCTTGGTAGGGAGCATGAGAGTTGCAGATTGTATAGTGACAGTCAAAGTGCAATCCATTTGGCTAAGAATTCAGCCTTTCATTCAAGAACAAAGCACATACAGCTAAGGTACCATTTCATACGACAGGTATTGGAAGATGGTGAGTTGAAGCTGGAGAAGATCCATACGGATAGGAATCCTGTTGATATGTTAACTAGCTAATTACAAAGGAGAAGTTGAATCTTCATTCAACTTCTGTTGGTCTTCATGATTGAGCTGAAGATGGAGGAGCTAGAAGATGTTGCTGTACAGGTACTGGTGCAGCTATTTATCTCCAAGTGGGAGATTGTTAGGGTGTGGAGCTAAAAGCTTCACCAAGGAGCACACTTTGATAGTTTCGGGTCTACACAGACACCGGTATCGGTCAGGAGCGACCGACGTCGGTTAGGTGCAGTTGCAAAGGCACCGACGTCGGCAGTGTGTCAGCCGACGATGGTCACAGGCAAGCAACAGGAACCGGCATCGGTTACCTGTGCGTCCAGGAAGCTATTTCTGAGGATAGAAGCGAGTGTTTGCATGATGAGTTTAAGTTGTAGTCTTAAGCTCACGTCTCTATTATTAGTAATATTATTTTTAGAGCCCTTGTTCAAGAGGCTTAACTATTTTTTGTAAGTGCATCCTCAAGTTTCCTAATTCTATATGTAGAATTAGATCTTCTTAGCTTTGTGTGAATTATTGTAGTAGTTCATTGTATTTGGTATGTTGAAGAACTGTATAGAATTGAATCAATCTTGGCTTGTTGGAGTTGATTGTTCTTGAGAGAGAGAGCTCTTGAGGAATAGAGATCTAGTGAGAGATCTATACATCTAGGAGAGGTGTGGAAGAAATAAGTTTCTTCAATTTTATTCCTTTTGTAAAGAGTTTGTTAATACAAGTTTTCAGGGTGGTTTCTTGTATCTCTTGTTCTTGCTGTTTATCATTCTAGTTACTTGTCTATCTGATTTATTTCCACATTTATTGCTTTCACAAGTGTAATCTATTGTTGGTTGATCCCCAACAGACTGAGGTCGATAATTTTTTCAACAATATCTTTGATGTGGGTATTGAGGGTGGCAATTTCATCCTTCATATTTTTGGCTCCTGTTTGGGTTACTACCATGACTAGAATAAGAGATTTTTTTTATTTTAGTAATGGGTGGGAAAACTAGAGTTAAGACATGTTTAGTAAGTGAATTTTTTAATTTAGATGAAATCAAAATGGGTAAAGGTAGTTTTACTAATTTTTTTATGTAGTGGGAGTATGATTGATGAAGGTGTTGTTCCCAAAATCTGTCACTCATTTTTGAGACAACATATGAACTATTTTGATCCTGCAGGCCAAAATCCTCTCTTCCCTTCTCAAAAATTGTTCTGAACATTCAAATTCTTCATTATAAAAGATTTTTTAGTTAAGGGACTAACAAGTTCAATAGGTTCAACAACTACAACAGGCGAGCTCTCACAAAGGAACAAGTTCCCAACACTTAGGCAATTTCAAGATAGGTTCAACGCCAAGGTTCAACCAAAAGTTTCAATGAGTTTAAAGGTTCAATGACATCAGTAAGCTTAAAGGATTAAACGCTTCGGCAAAATTTCAAATTTCAACTGCTTCGACAAGTTCAATGGCTTCAAAAGACTTAGCAAAAATAAGGAAGATTGAACTGTTGAACCTTGAACCAAAAAGGTTCAACACAATTGGTTCAAAGTGGTTGGTTCAAGCGGTCAATTGAATAAGCAGAACACAAGATCGAACCGTTGAACCAAAGTTGGTTCAATCAGTCGGTTTAATCGAATGGTTCAAAGGAGTGCCCCAAAGCCTAAAGAGAAAGTGCCCTTGCAGAAGGTAGTGAACTAAATTCCAAGTACCCTTATGGAGGGGAATGAACAAAAGTAGACAGAGATATATCTTTCAGAAAGATTTTATGTGGCCAAATTTTACAAGGGAAATCCTTCAAACAAAATGTCTAAAGGAATGATCAAAATCCCAATAGAAAGTGGCTAAGGCAAGGGAAGATTTCCTTCAGACAAAATGTCTGAAGGAATTGAAGCAGAACACCGCCTTAAAACCGCCTGAAGGACCCCGAAGGACCCCGAAGGACCCCGAAGGATAGGTACCCTTGAGAGGGGCTCTTAGCGACCAGGAAATGGACTTTCTCAAGGACCGAAGGGACACCTTCCCTTTGGGAGGTTCCAAAGACATTGAGCTGAAAGAAATTTTCTACGGACTCTGTAGGTTGGGTTCTACGGACTAGTTTCTATGGACTTTGCAGACCCATTTCTATGGACTCATTTAGATGGACTCTGTAGACATGTTTCTATGGACTCCACACGTTTGTTTCTAAGGACTCTTTCAAAGCTCAAAAGACTTAGAGAAAACAAAGGCCTCTAAGAAAGACGATGAACCGTTGAACCTTGAACCAAAAAGGTTCAACAGGTTCAACGGATTCAAAGGTTCAAGGAAAGTGAACAAACCAAGAAAGTGAATGAACCAGAGAAGTGATGGAATCAAGGAGCTGAGAAGGCCACCTAAACTATTGAAATAGTGAACCAATGACATCCTTGTAGATGTCAAATTTAGGGTAGTGAAATATCCATTGATTTTTAAATGTGGCGTGAAACCTGAAAACAAACTCAGCGACCAGCTGAAAAGGGAGCCGAAAGAGCCAGTAGAAAGGGAAAAGATAGCCTAAGAGCTCAAATTACAATAGAAAAGAGGGAAAGACTAGAAATATCTATGCAAGAGTTATTCTAGTAGGTGGAATAGTCCACCAAATAGATATTTGAGATTACAAACTTTAAAGGTGTGGCCTATTTTTCTCCCTTGGAATAAAAGCAAGGGGACAGATGTGTACATATTTGGTGAAAGACCAGACAACCCATGCTAAGGAGAAGAAATTTGAGATGAATCGACATGCCATAGTTAAATTAGATGCCTTGTTCTAGCATGGCCTCTTTGATAAAACTAAAAATGTATTCAAGGCATTAAATGTAGCATGGGTCATTATATGAAACAAAGCGCCAAGCCTTTCTTGGATACTATATATTGTATTCTCTTATTTTATGCAAAGGGAGCTCTCTCTGTTATAGAAGTAAATCTCTGCCCATATTGAAAGGCGATTACTGAGACTTTGAGCTCAAATTGTTGATCATATTTCTTTATTTGAATGAGAAAGTAGGTTACTTTCAGACTTTGTGTTGTTATAGCTTGTGTCATTTTAGGAGATTGTTCTTATGTCTATCTCCTGAATACGTTCTTGTCTAGTTAATGAAATAAGTAGAACTAGTGGAAGTAATTAGGAAGGTGTCCTGAAGCCAACTGTGGAGAGACTTTGTGTTGCCATAATTGCCTTTAGAGTGTTTGTCTATTTTCTATTCCTGTGTAAAGGGCCTTGGGATGACTTTTTGCCCTCATTGTCCTTCGTATTTCACTCTTAAGTAGTCGAGGTGGATACTTTGTGATACATCTTAGTCTACTGGTTACTACGCCTCCTGTTACCAATTACTTGTTACCTACCAGAAAGAACTCTGTCTATTTGCTGTAAGACCACTTCTGAAAGAAGAGAAGTGGTTTCAGTGTTTCCACCTAGATTTCTCATTTGTTTGTGAACATCATCTATAAAAAAAGAGAGATGGATGGTGTTGCCCTACACCTGAGTGTTATTTTCTGCATATATATAGTATATAGCTCCTCATAGTTATAAGGGAACCTCCCCTTGATGAGAGGAGAGATTTGTCCCTTTTGATGTGGTAAACTTGCACATCTAGATGACCAATCTCCCTATGTTGTGGTTGAAGAGACCTATTTTTCTCATTAGTTAGCTGGTGACAAAATATTCACCCAACAGTTTTTGGCAACTCCATTGGGGATGAATGAGCAGTTTCAGTTCTTTTCCTTATCCATTTTCTCCATTGGGGACACAACAATTTTGCATAATTTGAAGCCTCAAGATTCAGATTGAAGCATCACCTGTGCCTTATCCATTATCATTATATTCTTATCCATTTCTATTATATAATCTGGTTTATGAACTAGAGCTACTAGGGATCGAACATTTCACTTCTTTTTTCCACTTTCCTCCAGCTCTACGCCAATAGTTTTTGGCGACTTCACTAGAGAAGAATGCACAATTTGAAGCCTCAAGCTTCAAGCTGAATTAGGGCTAGTTCTTTTCTATTTTTATTCTACAATTTGGCAACTCCACGCTATACTAGAAGCCAGAGAGCCCAAGGTGTTGTTGACCCAATTTTTGAGTTGGTGCAGCAGGGCAATTTCAATTTGTTTCCTCCACAACTTCAAGTTCAATGAACTAGGAGTCTTCCTCCTACCAATACTAGGTCACCAATACAAGGCAGAGCTTATTTTTCTATTGTTAGTAGAGCTTTATTTATACATACTCCACCCATATTTGTTATCCCCACTTTTCATAATCAAATCATGGCAGTTCAAGGCCCCTGGGGTAACTCTTTTGGCCCACTTAGTTTAACTCCACCTCTACATGATCTACCATGAAATTCAAGGAAAAATTTCCCCAAATTCTTTAGTGATGGGAGAGTTCATCCTGATGAATACATTGTAGCTTTCAGCATAGTCTTTGGTGTGATAAGCATGGAGTATGAGGACATAGCAGTCAGGCTATTTGTGGAAACATGCAAGGTGTTGTTACAGACTAGTTCTATCATCTGTAGGCCCAGACCATGAATGACTGGAACACTCTCAAAGCTAATTTCAAAGCAAGGTTCAAGCCTTTAGAAGATTTGCATGCCCTGTTGTCCCAGCTCACACAGATGAAGAAAGAACCTCATGAACCTATGAGGGACTTCATTGCCAAATTTGACAAGCTGAGAAATAGGATTTTTAAAATTGCTCAGCCAACACCTAAGAACCTTAAATGTTTCATCATCAACTCATAGCTGCCTGAAGTGAGTCTTCTGCTGAGACATGTTGGCCACATAGATCTTGTTTCTACTCAAGATTTAGATACTAAGGTGGAAGATGACCTTATCTTGGCAGGAAAGATAAGGAGAGATCCTAACAGAGGTAAATCTTCTTCATCTTTTGAATATCCATCTACAGGCACCATTGATCTAATGGTGCAAAAACTAGAAAATGAGTTGCTTGCTCTTAGAAAGTAAATGGTGCAAGGGATGTCATCTACCCCTTCATACAGAGATATACTAAGGAGGACATTCCCCAATCAGTCATACCAAGGCAATGTTGCCAAGAATCAAGGGCAACCAAATCATCTTCCTCCCACTTAGGGAAAATTGGCCATTGAAGCTCCTCCAACCAATTTAGTAGTTGGATATATCAAAGCAGAATCTGATTTCTCTTTCTAGCCTAAGATGAACCTAGAAGATGACATTAATCTATTCACAGAGGGAGAAGAAGAATTAGCTGGTGACTCCAACATTGGTTTCTTGAATTACCAAGATGAACCTAGAAGTGAAGGTAAAGTAATTGATGGTTCATACACTATTTTCACCCAGTCCAAGAACCAGTCAACCCAACAAGCTGATAAGGACAAAATAAGAGAAAGATCTCAACTTGCAATTTTAATTGCTAAGCAAGGAACCACTCTGCCTTTTCAAGCAATGGACCTGGTGATCGCAAAAAAATAAAATACATCAAGCACTCCATCTTCAACTTCAAATCTGTAGACCAGTACCACCCCTCCTAAAAACTAGAAGGATGAATTCCCTTCCCCTATTCATAATTCATTTCAAACATTTAACATAGTCGACCATGTCAAGAAAACTAAAATTCAAATATCTAAATTTGAATTCCTACAATCCAACCCTGAGCAGTTGGATAAGTTGGTTTAATGTGTGAAGAACCAAAATGTCCCTACAGGACAAGATGTTAGAAAGGTAACTCGTGATCTCCCAAGGAACACGTCCACCCCAAATAATCTTGTTATTACTCTTGCTACTGCTCCTAGGAAAACAAAACCATTTTATGTCTCCTTGCTGATAAATGGACATCAGCTGAACAATTACATCATAGACTCAGGTGCATCTGACAATATCATGCCTACCAAAGTAGCTGAATCCCTTGGTCTCACACTAACCAAGACATTTGGGAGATGTTTCTCCATGGAGAACAAACAAGTGCCATTACTGGGACAAATCAATGATGCCCAATTTGTATTTACAGCATTCCCAAAAAAGAGAATCAAGATGACAGTCCTCGTGTCCGACATCTCAGCCTCATATCGCATCCTTCTTGGGTAAAATTTTTACATTGATGTTGGTGGTGAGTTGAGCATGGACCTGTCTAAGGCAAGGATCCCAATCAAAGGCGTTATGCAGAGATTGCTCCCTGAGAAGGAAGCAAAATATGTGGTCACTCAAACATCAGCGCCTGAAGCTCAAATTTTGTTTGAGTCTTTGGCATGGGTAATTAATTCTTATCTACAGAGGAAGTTCATGAGGCATCTCATGAAGCTCCTAAAGGTGACAATCTAAAAATTATTTCAGATGGAACAGCAGAAGACAAGATAGAGTGCAGTGTAAGCATAGAAGAATCCTCCCCTTCAAACGAAGAGAAGTCTAAAGAAAAATTAGTTTTTGATGATTTCTAGATTCATGAAAGCTATTCCTCTACCAGTTTAGGATCCAATATTGTGTCGATATCTCCTCAAGGAGATATTTTTCCTTCATCATAAAAATTATAGTTTAGTAATACTAACAATACTGCTGAATATGAATCGTTGCTACTTGGATTGAAGGCCACTCAAGATAAGGGTGTCAAGATCCTTCATGCTAAAGGAGATGTTGAGCTAGTGGTTTTTAAGGTGAGGAATTCGTACCAAACCAAAAATTAGAGATTATGTCATTACCGTAATTTGGTTTGGGATCAAATTGAAAGTTTTGATGCTTTCAGCATCTCTACAATTCCTAGAGAATTCAATGACTGAGCTGATGCTTTGGCTATTTCAGTAATTCTTTTGGTTCCTCACCTTGATTTTAAAGAAGACAAGTACACTATCAAATTGGTATTTTGACCAAGTGTGCCTAATAATGCCAATCATTGGCAAGTGTTCAATGGTGACAACCAAATCATTGCCTTTCTAGAATAAAAAGATAGCTTTGAACAACTGCACTTCAAAGGCAGTGAGCCTCAAAAGCTTGCTCCAGCCCTTGAATCAAGTTTAGATGCAGGTGAGGAATTCCTCTAGCTAAAAGGGAATAAAATTCCCAAAGAATTATTTTCCTTTGAAAATTTGTTTGATAAGCACGACAGGCTCATCAAACAGCAACAAATGGATTCAAGCTCTTCTTAAGAGTTTTATCAAATAAATTTGGGTACCAAGGAAAATCCCAAGATGGTGAACATTGGAAAATGCTACACTCCAAAAGAGAAACTCAAATTTACTACCCTGCTTCACCAGTACATGGATATCCTAGCGTACTCCTATGATGATCTGAAGTCACTCAGGCCTGAAGAAATTTGCCATGAAATTCCTCTCAAGGGTGATTCAGTACTTTACAAGCAAAAATCTAGGTAGTATAATCAAAATATATCAGGTACTATTATGTCCAAAATATAAAATATGTTGAATGCTAAAATAATTTTCCCAATCCATCATTTCACATGGATTGCCAACATAGTACCTGTGATGAAAAATAATGGCAAAATCTGCCTCTGTGTGGACTTCAAAAATTTGAATCAATCCTCCTTAAAGGATAATTACCCCCTGCCTATCATGGACCAAGTTCTTCAGACAGTGACTGATTCAGAGATGTTAGTAATGTTAGACGGCTTGTTAAGATACAATCAAGTAGAATTTGGTGAAGCAGACCAGCATAAGATTGCCTTCACCATACCTTGGGGCACTTTCACATATCAAAGAATGCCATTTGGCCTGATAAATATTGGTGCCACTTTTCAGAGTACAATAAACCTTGCTTTCAAAGATGAAATAGATAAGTTCATTGTGGTATACCTTGATGATTTGACTATTTTTTCCAAGCATCATCCTGATCATGTGCACCATTTGCAACAAGTAATGTAATGCTATCGCCAGAATGACATTTTTCTAAATCCCAAGAAGTCTATTTTTAGAGTAAAAAAATGAATACTTCTCAAACACATTATATCCCAAGAAGGCAAAAAGATTGACTCAGACAGAGTCAAATCCATCCATGAACTTAATCTGCCCACAAGTAAGACTGCAGTTCACTCTTTCTTTGGAAAGGTAAATTTTTTACGAAGGTTCATCCCCAAGTTCATAGAGAAGACTCACCATATTAAAAATGTGATGAAGGGAAAGGCCACCTTCAGCTAGACTGAAGAAGGCAAATTGTCATTTCAAGACATCAAGACAGCTATTGCCCACACCCCAATTCTAGTTTGTCCAAATTATACCAAAGATTTCACAGTGTATAGTTATGCTTCTGAGCACACGCTTTCAGCCATTCTAGTTTAACAAAATGAAGAAGGTGTGGAATCTCCCATATCTTTCATGATTTGTCCTCTCAAAGCTCATGATTTGAAGTGTTCAAATATGGAGAAGCATGCTTATGCAGTGGTAAAGCTAGTAAAGCACTTACATTCCTACATCCTAAATTCACACATTATTGCCCTGGTTCTTGATACCACAGTTAAATCTATATTAACTCAACAAGATTTTGGAACCAAAAGAGGCAATTGGATTGCCAAAATCTAGGAGTTTGATCTCATTATCAAACCAATGAAGCTTGTACAAGGAAGGGGCCTCTGCCAATTGATTGCTGACAACAAACCAGAAGAGACGGGGCATAAAGAAATAGAATTTGAAGACGTGCCAATAGTTCTCTTTGTCTCCACCATGAATGAGTGGTATTCAAATATTGCTCATTTCCTTACCTATGGTGAATGTCCTGCTCACATGCCTCATAAAGAAAGGAGGACTGTTAAATTGAAAGCTGTCAATTTTGTCCTCTAGGACAACAGCCTGTATAAGAGGAACCTTGATGGAGTGTTCCTTTGCTATGTGGATAAAGAACAGTAGAGCCAACTTTTGAAGTCTTTTCATAATCTAGGTTGTGGAGGACATTTTTTTTGCTCATATAACTGCACATAAGATTTTTTGAGCTAGGTATTATTGGCCTACTCTATTTCAAGATGCATACAAATGGGTACAAAGATGTCAACTGTGCCAACAGTTCGTTGGAAGACCCAAGTTAGTTGCTCTGCCTCTAAAGCCAGTGGTAATAGAAGATCTATTTCAACAATGGGGAATCAATTTCATTGGTGATGTAAACCCATCTTCAAGTGTTGGACATGATTATGTTCTCACAGCCACATATTACTTCACCAAATGGGTGGAAGCAATTCCAACCAAGCATGCTACTTCAGAAGATTTACTCAAAGAGAACATCATTTCCAGGTTTGGGGTCCCAACCAAGATTGTCACAGACAATGCAACCTATTTCTCTTCTCATGAGATCACTCAATTTTATTTTTATTATGGGATTACCCTCTCCCACTCCTCTGATTATTTTCTATAAGGGAATGGCCAAGAAGAATCGAGCAACAAAAAACTTGGTGACCATCATCAGGAAGCTGAGGGATGACAACTAACAAACCTGGCATAAAGTATTAGTTGATGCTTTATGGGTAGATAGAATTACACCTAAGAGGGTGATAGGTATGTCACCTTTCCAACTTTTATATGGTCTCAATGCAGAGATACCAATCACCCTAAAATTGTCAGCATTGAAATTGGCAAAGGCAGTCGAAGATCAGACATATAAAAGCTCCATTGACAAGAGGATCATGTGCTTAACTGAGCTGGATGAGCAGTGAACTATGATGGTGAACCAAATTGCTATGCATCAAAGTCTAGTGAAGAAGCTCTTTGACCAAAAAGCAAAAACCCATGATTTCCAAATTGGAGATCATGTCCTATTATGGGACAAAAGGAGAGAAACAAAGGGAATGCATGGGAAGTTCGATTCCCTATGGAGAGGCCCGTTTACTATCCATTAGCTCAATGGTGAAAATAGTTTTCTATTGAAATATCAAGATGGCATGCCCTTTTCTCTACCTCACAATGGGCAGCATCTAAAGCACTTTAATTCTTGAAGTATCAAATAAGATCATATGTACATATGTATATTTGTATAGCCTTTAGTTCTATTTTATGCTTTTCATTTTCACTTTCATTTTTGCACCTTCTTTTTTGGGTAGCATGAATCCATAGCCCAATGGCATACTTAAAGGCACATAAGATTCTGGTTTCTACTCCCCTCAGCTGTTCTAAAATTTTAACTGAAGGAAGTTCCCCAACTAGAGCCAGCTGTTGTTCCCAAAATCTATCACTCATTTTTGGGACAACATATGAATTATTTTGGTCCTGAAGGCCAAAATCCTTTCTTCCCTTCTCAAAAATTGTTCTAAACATTCAAATTCTTCATTATCTAAGCTTTTTCAGTTAAGGGACTAGCATGTTCAATAGGTTCAACAACTACAACAGTCGAGCTCTCACAAAGGAACAAGTTCCTAACACTTAGGCAATTTCAAGATAGGTTCAACACCGAGGTTCAACAAGTTCAAAGGTTCAATGACATCGGCAAGCTTAAAGGGTTAAAAGTTTTGACAAAAGTTCAAAGTTTAACCGCTTTGACAAGTTCAATGGCTTCAAAAGACTTAGCAAAAAGAAGGAAGATTGAACCATTGAACCTTGAACCAAAAAGGTTCAAAGGTTTAACGCAGTTGGTTCAAAGCGATTGGTTCAAGCAGTCAATTGAATGAGAATAACACAAGATCAAACCATTGAACTGTTGAACCAAAGTTAGTTTAATTGGTCAGTTCAATCAAACGGTTTAAAGGAGTGCCTCGAAGCCCAAAGGGCAAGTGCCCTTACGAAAGGCAGTGAACCAAAGGCCAAGTGCCCTTGTGGAGGGAAGTGAACAAAAGCAGACAGAGAGATATCTTTTGGAAAGATTTTTTGTAGCCAAATTTTACAAGGAAAATCCTTCAGACATTTTGTCCGAAGGAATGATCAAAAGCCTGACAAAAAGTGGCTAAGGCAAGGGAAGATTTCCTTTAGACAAAATGTCTGAAAGAATTCCTTCAGACATTTTATCTGAAGGAATTGAAGTAGAAGACTGCCTGAAGACCGCTTGAAGGACCCCAAAGGACCCCAAAAGGTAGGTACCCTTGCAGGGGGCTCTTAGCGACCAAGAAATGGACCTTCTCAAGGCTCAAAGGGACACCTTCCCTTTGGGAGGTTCCAAAGACATTAAGCTGAAAGAAAGTTTCTATGGACTCTATAGGCTAGGTTCTACAGACTTTGTAGACCCATTTCTATAGACTCTACAGACATGTTTCTATAGACTCCGTAGGTTTGTTTCTACAGACTCTACAAGTTTGTTTCTATGAACTCTGCAGGTTCATTTCTATGAACTCTACATTTGTTTCTATGGACTCTTTCAAAGCTCGAAAGACTTAGAGAAAACAAAGGCTTCTAAGAAAAAAGATGAACCATTGAACCTTGAACCAAAAAGGTTCAAAGGTTCAAGGAAAGTGAACAAACTAGGAAAGTGAATGAACCAGAGAAGCGATGGAATCAAGGAGCCGAGAAGGCCACCTAACTGTTGAAACAGTGAACCAATGACTTCCCCACATATGTCAAATTTAGGGTGGTGAAATATCCATTGATTTTCAAATGTGACGCAGAACCTGAAAACAAACTCAGCGACCAGCTGAAGAGGGAGCCGAAAGATCCAGTAAAAATAGAAAAGATAGCCCAAGAGCTCAAATTGCAATAGGAAAGAGGGAAAGCCCAAAAATATCTATCCAAGAGTTATTCTAGTAGGTGGAACAGTCCACCAAGTATATATTTGAGCTTGCAAACATTAAAGGTGTGGCCTATTTTTCTTCCTTGGAATAAAAGCAAGGGGATATCTATGTACATATTTGGTGAAAGATCAAACACCCATGCTGAGAACACATTTGAGATGAATTGACATGTCACAGTTAAAGCAGATGCCATGTTCTAGCATGGCCCTCTTTGACAAATCTGAAAATGCATTCAAGACATTGAATGTAGCATGCGCTATTTCATGAAACAAAGTGCCAAGCCTTTCTTGGCTACTATATATTGTATTCTCTTATTTTATGCAAAGGGAGATCTCTCCGTTATAGAAGCAAAACTCTACCCAGATTGAAAGGCGATTACTAAGACTTTGAACTTATATTGTTGATCATATTTATTTATTTGAATGAGAAAGCAAGTTACTTTCAAACTTTGTGTTGTTATAGCTTATGTCATTTTAGGAGATTGTTCTTATGTCTGTCTCTTGAATATGTTCTTGTCCAATTAATGAAATAAGTAGAACTAGTGGAAGTAATCAGGAAGGTGTCTTGAAGCCAACTGTGGAGAGACTTTGTGCTGCCACAATTGCCTTTAATATGTTTGTCTATTTTTTGTTCCTCTGTAAAGGGCCTTGGGATGACTTTATGCCCTCATTGTCCTTCGTATGGAAAAAAAAAACATTTAGTTATTTGCTTTTTCTAGTTTTTATTTTATGTCTATTTTTAAGTCCTCTAGAGTCTTCTGATAATCTGTGGATAGTTTTCTGAAACTAATAAAATAGAGATTTTTTGGTTTTTGGTTTCTATCAAATATCTAGTTGCAAGTCCTCGGATAGTGTACAGATACTATGTTGATGGATTTTTTTGATAGTCTATTGGAAATATTTTGAAATTGATAGAAATGGGTCCCAAGATTCAATGGTTGCCTAAGGGTTTAAATATATCACTCTAGCCACCAATGTCATCTAAGCGAGTATTACTTTCCAAAAACATTTTGGCCATGGATTTACCTCTAAGTGATAACTCTTGGTTTTTCTCATAGATGGGAACTACTCAATCAAGAAGGGGTTGTTTCTCGTTTCACTGGCAGGTCCTCTCAATGGGCCAGCTACTTTGAGGTTTTTGTGGTACTCCTCACAATGAGTTCTAAGGCTTTCATCCAAGCACTTTCCATAGTTATGCAGTCAAGTTTTTACCCTAATCCAAAATATATTATTGTGATTCAAAAAATTATTTAAATGAATTATGCCATTGAACAGAGTTAAGATTTTTTGAAAATTTATTGAAAGGAATTATGCAGCAAAATAGAGTTAAGACTTTTTGAAGAAAAAAATAAATTTTTTACCCTAAAAAGCACTCTGATACTAGATGAGAGGATCCTCCTACAATAAATTAATGAGAATCCATAAAATATCTAATTTATTTACTAAAAACATATGAAATAACCAATTTATATGTTTAGAAGAAACACCAAAGGGATTATATTGATCACAGGCCACTTCAAGGGGTTAACCTCCTTTGAGAAAAGTCAATCAATAAATTTGTGGATGCCTTCATTGGCCTCAACACTTATATACTAAGTCTAATCTAAGCAAGTACTACTTTCCATGAATGTGGGATAAAACAAAATTCTCACGGGATGACTTACAAAGCATATGCATCCATAACAACTATTACACTGACAAAATAAAGAGAAGGGGTAGCACGAATTCCTGATAATGAATCAATTGCTCTCATATGATGAGTCTAAGGTTGATTGAGTAATATATTATATGAAAGTGGATAGTTAAATAGCATGACTTTCACATGAATGGTAATGGGAAGCCAAACATGACCTAAAAGAGGCATTTGTATTTTATCAAAGCCTTTGCATGTACTACATGTAGATTTAAGGTTACATTCTAGGTATACAAGTGTTTTAATTAAGTCAAGGGAAGCAATGCAAGTGCCTGATCCTTCATCAATTAAAGAATGTTGAACTTAGATATCACCTATTTGAACGCTAATGAATAAATGAGGATCACCAACATGAAGCAATATCTCGTCAGGAATCATAAAAAATATAAGAAGCTTAAGTGAGAGATAAGTGTCCACTATTTTTTCAACATGGATGGACATCTTTTAACATTATTTAAGAATGTTATCTTTAGGTCTAGATAAGGTAGCTTCTAGTCCTATAGAAGGAGGACAAGGGATGTTCATTTTGAATAATAATTGCATTAGGTGATTATGATGGCGGGGAGAAGTTCTCATAAGCTCTAAGAAGGGAATTTAATATTGGAGATGGGAAAGTTTTGCAATAGGATCCCATTCATCATAACCTATGAGAGGATTGTTAGATAAAGGTGTGTAGTGTTGTAATAGATCTTATGAAGTGAGGTTGGATGTGTAGTGAAACTTATGTTGATAAGGTATTTGTGGTTTAGGTTGGTTTAGGGTAGGTTTATTGACCTTATGTGATATGGTTTTTTGTTGAGGCATATTTTGTGTTTGAGTAGAATAAATAATGTTTTAAATTTGAGATATGTTTTCTTGAGGGATGGAGGTTGGGGAAAGAGTAGAATTTATATCAATGGTATGAGTGGTATGGATAATTTGTATTGTTGGGGTGACGTTTGTATGTCTATTGATTCTTCATGCCCCAGTTATATGAGTTGGGATGGGGAAGTGTCTTGGATAATGTGAAATGTTGAATAGGTGTGATGGTTAGGTGTTGGGGGTAAATCAATATAAGTAACTATTCACCTCATATTAGTCATGTTAACCACATTTTCATCGTTGGTGTTAAGGTCTATAAGACTTTCAATGTTATTAGTAGTAAGGGTAGGTTAATTAATGTTGTATTGGTGATTAAGAAGTGGATTCTTATAGATAGCTAAATGAGCATTGGCTTGTTTTAAATCTTGATTCTTATTTTGATTTTCATGAGCTTTAAGTTCTATGTCATAAGCTTATTTATGGTTGAGTATAAGGGATTTGTGATCAAATTTGGGACCAAGGAGAAAGTCCATAGCTATATTTCTTAATTGTCTATAAGTTTCATGAGAATGGCCCCAACTTGTATGAAACCACCAAAATTTATTTGGATCATACCAAATATTCATAGGACAAGTGGGATCAAGATCTCGTGGTGATGGTCTTAGAAGATGTTTTTGTATTTTTACTAATGATAAAGGTTTGTGCACATTAGTATGATTTTTTGGATAAAACTGGGATTATGATTAGAATTATTGCTAGGTGGAGGGACATGTTCCATGGTATTGTTTGGGGCAATGGTTTGGATGGTGTGTATGGTGTCATAAGTGTTTGTAACACCATCATTGGTTGCATGATAGTTTTTATTTTTTATAAGCATGCAATTCCTGTTATAGGTTGGGGAGGTTCAAATTGATGTATAAGGAAATATTGGTGTTTATCTTGGTCAAGAGCATCTTCCAAAGTTTTTGGACAAAGGGTCTGAACACGATATTATAATTTAGGGTAGAGAGCATTAGTGAATAGGTGGAAGAGTTCTCATCTACCATATTATGCTCAGCATTGTTAGACAAAGCTTTCTATTGTTCAATGAAAACTTGTGTTGTTTTAGTTTTTAGTTGTTTATAATTGATGAAATGAGCTAAGTTGTTTTTGGGAAGATCACTAGTTTGGAATTCTTGAACCAATGAATTGAGCAAGTCTTCTAAGCTAGTAATGGAGTGGGTTTTTAATTGATTGTACCAATCTAAACCATCTTCAAAAAATGTTTTAGCTAAGAGTTTAGGAACAGTGAAAGTATTAAGCTTGACCCAATCTTTGTAAAGGTTGCCAAATGTTTTTAAATGTAGGGTAGGATCCATTGATCCATTATAAGTGATGGTGGGGGTAATATCTCATATGTCAATTTTAAAAATTTGAGGTATAAGAGGTTCATTTTGTAAATGTTTGATAGTTTTTTTAATAAGTGGGGGTTATAGTATGAGTTTACCATGTGAATCCCTAAGGTGGGGTGGGGAGCATTAGGATTTTGATCTCCCCATTGATCATGGTGGGGTTGGTTTTGGAGATGTATTAGGTGATTTTGCATTTGCATCATTTGATTTGAATTATTATCTTGACATGTATGCATTTGATTAAGAGTTTGTAATAAAAGTTGATTAGTTTGAGAGTTATTTTTGCTAGTGGAAGCAACATTTGATGCATTAGTGTTATGTGAGGTATTAAGGGTTTGATATTCACTTTGAGCTTGATATAATGTAGTGGCATGTGTCGCACTAGTGGCATGTGTCACACTAGTGGCATGAGAAGCACTAGTAGCATGGGTATGGGTGTGGGTATTTTGAATATCCCCACTAAAGGTCAAATCTACCATATTTGTATAAATACTTGGCATGGAGGTAGAATAATACATAAAAGATGATGTCATAGTGTGAGAATGAGACATGATAGAGGGGAAAGGTGCAGATGAAAAAAAATGGATTGCCCCAAATCCTTGGGAAAAGTTATGTGAAGGTGAATGGGGTTCTCCTATATGAGGTCCCATCATAAGGTTATAGATGACTTTAGGATCCTTACCTCTATGTTGAGCATTTCATTGATGAAAAGGAGCATTTTAGTTGTGTAATCAAGGTCACATTCATCTTCTAGTGAAAATAAGGGGTTAAGGGCCATGGAAGAATAAGGAGTATTCCCATTGTTGGTAGTGTGGGTGGTAACATGGACATTTCTTTGATATGTGTTAGGTGCCACCAAATTTTTTTTAGGAAACCTATTGGGATTAATGAAACTCATCATGTTTTTTTAATTCAATTTTGTATTATCATCAAAAAAAAATCATGATGAGGGAGGGAAGTTAAACACTTGTTAGAAAGGAAGATAAAATGGGATAGTACTAGATTAAACTAGTCAACACTATTCTATAATAAAATAAGCAGGATAGGCTATAAGAAACATAGTCAAATAGGTTGACTATGTTTTTTAGAAAAGGGGTTAAGGTCCATGAAAGAATAAGGAGGATTCCCATAGTTGGTAGTGTGGGTGGTAACATGGACATTACTTTGATATGTGTTAGGTGCCACCAAATGTGTTCTAGGAAACCTTTTGGGATTAATGAAACTAATCATGTTTTTTATTCAATTTTTCTATTATCATCAAACAAAAAAATCATGATGAGGGAGGGAAGCCAAACACTTTTTAGAAAGGAGGATAAACTGGGATGGTACTAGATCAAACTAGTTGACACTATTATGTAATAAAATAAGTAGGATAGGCTACAAGAAACATAGTCAAATAGGTTTACTGTGTTTTATAGATGGTTAAACTAAAAAGTATGTAAGATACACAATCGAACATGTCCATTATGTGTTGACAATAAACATAATAAGAAGTCTCCAAGAAATTGGGTCAAATAGAATGACTATGTTCTATAGAAAGGAAAATTGACCAACATGTGAGAGATTGGGTTAGATAATATAACTGTATCTTATATCAAGGAAAACAACAAGAGACACAGTTGAGTGTGTCGATTGTGTTTTACAGGTAAAGAAAGGTTTTGATAGCTATGACTCTGAATGATCTAGTGTTAATTATTATAAAATTGATATAAACACATACACAACTGGGTCAACTGAGTCGATAGTCGATCTAATTATGGCACACAACACAAACCTTGTACCAATATTGGAGGATATAAGTTTTGTAATACAACATACAATTGACAAAGAGCAAACAATAATGCTGAAGATAGAAATGCTAATCTATGTGGTCATATCTGAATGTTTTAAATTATAATTTTAGAAATAAATGTGATAGGGAATTGGATTTAGAAAGGAACTAGAAAGAAGGAAGCTAAAGATGGTTTTATGTTGTTAAGGTTGAAAGGGATCTGTATTGGTGATAGTACTTGCTTGGTTTTAGGGCCTACCACCTCACTTCACAACCCCCAATGATAAGGGGTTGAGTGATTTACCAATATATACCATCAACCACGTATTTATACTTAGCCATAAAAATGATTTATCTTCCCCCTTGGTGATGAAATCTAAGTAGGTAGACCTTGGGTAGATTTTGTTTGATGGTTTTTTTATATTTTGTGTTGTAGAAGTGTGTGAATAAAAGAAAAGTAGTGTAAGTCAATAAATTAAACATTCTTTTTTAGTATAAATGTGTTAATCTAAGCAAGTAAGCAGCAAAAAGAGAGATGAATTAATTACTATCGATGTGAGTTAATTCCTTTGTTTGAAGAGTACAAGGTTGATCAAGTTGACTGTGTATACAAATAGTTTATAACAAAATCAATTGGGTTGATTCTGTCTGTTAAAAATATAAAGAAACACAGTCAAACAAGTCGACTGAGTCTTCTAGGCAAGAAGCAACTACAAAACTAATTATATCCTGTCAATTTAGTGGTAGGATTACATTTGAAAAATAGGACCGAAATGAAGGAAATAAATGACAGTTGATGAGAATGAACCTGATGATTTTAATGATGCTAAATTTGTTTTTTTATGTTGTGTCATCTAGATGAACATTTTTGACCTGATAATAGAGTCACCTAGGTTGATTGAGTCTGAAAACCTATATGCAAATAAGTGAACTGATTCAAGTGGATAAATCTAGTTACTTATAGTTGAAGGTGACATGCACAAAGCCAAATAGAATCGATCAGATTGATTATGTGTTAATCATGTACATAGAATGTTAGAATAAGTTGATAGATTCAATACAGTGATGTAAAAAAGAAATAAATAAAAAATGATAGTAAATGAAAATGTGAAAAAAACCTATAAGGGTTAGTTTCACATCAAGTTCACTAGAATATATACAAGTGAAAGTGAAGTTGATCTTTAGGCGCGTGTTGACAACCTGCATGATTAGCTTTTTGTAAGTTTGTTTTTCATATGCTGCATTACTTTTGAATGCAAATAATGTGTTGTCATTTAATGCATTGGTGAAATGATTGCTCTTTATAATGATTTGGCATTAAGTTATCTCCAAATCTTGGAAAAAGACAAAATATGATTTAACCTCCTCCATTTTTTTGGGAATTTAAAATCTACCTTACATGTGGTAAATACATGAGTTTTATTTTTTTTAATAAAATTCTTCATTTTTTTTTCCTACGTGGATGAGAAAACTATAAATGATTTATTCAAAAGTTTGTTTGCTTCTTTAACTTAATTTAAATATTTTCATGGCGAATTAAATTAAATATTTTAATTCTTTTCAAACCAAAATTAAATTATCAATTAGTATATAAAGCTATTTAATTGGTGTTTTGGTTTGAATTTATATTTACAAGTTAATTTATTTAGAATTTTTTATATAATGAATATTTTTAAATGTTTCATAGATCAATTCATATTTTTTGTCATTGATTTTTTTTCAATATTCATGTTATTTATTTCGTATCCTTTTATTCACATTAAATTTGTTATTTTATTCATTTTTACAAAAATTATGCCAACTATTCGAGATGATGACATCGTTGCTCTTAAAGAACAAATTAATATTCAAAATAATACTATTAATTCTTTGCATCATTCCATTAATGCACTTCAAAATGTTTTTCAAAACAAAATGGATAATATGCAATCTTCTATTGACGTTTTAAATGAAAAATTGATGTTTTTTGCACATAATAATGATGATGAAACTAATTGTGCTTTTCAAACACCTAAATCTTCTTTGAACACTTCCTCTACCAACCCCGGTTTCAAAATCATGTAATCTATGGGCTATTCAGGTGGTGTGCTTGGTAAGTGTGAAGATGGTATTCTTGAACCTATTTTACCTACTTGCAATGCAAATTTTAAAGGTCTTGGTTTTAATGACTCATCTCCTTCTAAGACAAATTTAGAATGTTATTGCCCTCTGCATAGGACTTATAATGCAATTTATTTTGATTATATTGTTTCTAATGCTCGTGCTTTGGTAAAAAATATTAAACGTTGTACGCATTGTGAAAAAAATAGGCATCATATCTCTAAATGTTGAAAATTACATCCTTGCAAATCTTGTGGTAAATCCACACATGATACTTTGCATTGTTAGAAAATGACTAAATCTCTTACCTCTAAAGGTAAAATTATTTGAATTCTTAAAAATGTTAGATCTTCTAGAGACTTTGATGTTTTCTTGCGATAATTCTTCTAATGCTTTATGCAGAATATTTTTTTCAAATGACACATCTTCTTTGTCTCCATTTTGATTAAAATCAATCTTTTGTGCATTCCTTACTTTTTGTTGCAAAGGTAATATGTTTTGATTATGTTGACTAACTTCTTTTCGTGGAAGTTTATGTACTTTGTGATGGAATTTGTCTTTGCTTCATTTGCCTCTCCATCTACTTTTAGTACTTTATGTATGTAGATTGTATTTTGATGGTATATTAATTACTTGAAAGATTGGTGTTAGCTTACTTATTTTACAGGTTTTTGGATCATTACTCCTTTTGATTGGTCTTTATTCCATGGTAGATTGACCACCTTGTTCGAAGAAGATTTTTAGAGATTTTTCATGATTACATTTTCTTCTTTATGACTTTTGGCAGTGACCTTTTTTCTTTTTTCTCTCAATATATTTTTTAATTCCTCTTGAAGGAAGTTTCTATTAAGAGGGAGTATTATGTAATTTCAACTCCCTTCTTTGTTTATAAAGATTCTCTCTACTTTTGTAACCCCAAATTTAAGTTTAAGGAGTGTTGGAGAATTAACCTTAATTTGGGTCGTTCTTAAGTTTATAGGCTTATTCTATTTCTTAGTTATTTGTGCACATTTTTATATTTATAAATACATTTTATTTCTACTTTTATGAAGTGTCACTCACCTTCCTAATCCACTTATTGGATTTAGCGTTACTTGCATATAACTCTCCCTTCCCCTCATGGCACACACTTTCCTCTCTTTGAAAGAGATTTGGAGACAAGTGACACTCACTTGGAAGGATTTTAAGGTTATAATGGGGTCTTATATAAATCTCATTTTCCTCCTCTAGCTCTATAAAAGAGCTCCTTCTCTCCTCTTTTTATCATTATAATCTTTAGCTCTTTTTTCTTCTCTTATGCTCTTGAAATCAATCTTGTACTTGTGAATTTTTTTAGTTACAAGCATTCTAACATATTATAAGATATTTTCACCATTCAACAATTTTTCCCACTTGTAAAATATTATCTCAACTTGTGGTTTACACCTTGAAAGGTAACCTAGTTTCTTTATTATTTTCTTTCTATACTTTCAATGTTATTTATAAACAATCTTGGCATAATTTTTAACAAAATATCTCATGAGATTCAAACTTGGGTAGAGTTAGGCACAACCCACTTGTCAGGATCTTGCTCCACCAATTAGAGCACATATGATTACTTCTTGTATTAGCAACTAAACACGAAGTTTAACCAGAATGATAAGTAACTAGAAAATATGAAACAACACAGGAATATGAGAGACAATACACAATTCTATTAATAATCACAGAGAAGAATATACAATAAAGAAGATGCCACTTCTTCTTCCACCTCAAAGGCTCACCACACCTCAAGACCTTCTTCCCTCTCTCTCTCAATCACAAAAATCAACTCCAATACAGAATTGATGTTCACCTCCACCAGTCAGAAACAATGCTGCCAGTACACCAAGCACACAACCGTACTCCAAGTAGATCTCCTGCTCTCTGTTGCTACCTGCAAATCACTAGACCTTACTCACCAATGTAGATCTCCAATAGAAGCCATGCTCACCTGCTGACCAAGATCATACATATATGAAAAACCCTTCTGATTCTCCAAACCAGCACCCACACATGGCACTATGGCACTAGGAGGAACACACCATTGCTCTCCTCTCTCTGAAAGAGCTTATTTGCTCTCTTACTCTCTAGCACTCTAGTTTACAATACAGCCCATGAGTCCATATATAGATCTCATGCTTACAATAATTAGACTACCTTAATTACAATAATTAGACACGCAACTCAAGACTAAGATTGGCCTTTAACATACAAACTAACAGTCCAAAAATAGACTCTCCAAAACCAACATGCAAACTGCATGTTCACGTACAGGCTGCCGACGTCGGCTCCTCCATGACCGATGTTGGCCGACTGGTAACCGACATCGATTGCTTCTTCACTGCTATCTGACCGACGTCGGTTGATCAAACCGATGTCAGTTTCCTTGCAACTCTCCACAACCTTCGTAACCTCTGTAACTCTTCCTATTTGCATCCTGGTGAAGCTTTTAGCTCCACAACCTAACAATCTCCCACTTGGAGATAAATAGCTGCACCTGTACCTGTACACCATCTAAATTATTCCCTAGCTTGTATCCCTCTTCAAGCTCAACCCTGAAGACCAACCACCACACATCCTGTGATGCTACACCTATCATCCGAGTAACCTGCCACATCCGAACCTACAACTCCATGTAGTGAAGACCTTTACCCTGCATAACAAGAATCCCTATTGTTAGTCCCTCTTAGATACCTGAGAATCCACTAAACTTCCCTCCAGTACTCCTTCCCCGAATTGGCTCCAAACTTTCTGACAACTCCCACTGATTGGGGAAACTCAGGTCTACACTAGACCTCATGTGATTTTGAACCCTATTCTAAGCTAAGCTTGAACTGTCCAGCCCTTGGTGTGCTTTCCGATTCTGCATCCTCCATATCAAACCCCACCAACACCATCTTCACATCAGCTCCCACTGGAGATCAACCTATGATCTTCCATGTCTCTTATGCCAAAGAATTTTAATGCTCCCAAATTCCTCATGACATACCTCTGAACTAACCTTACCCTTAGCTCAACGAAAAACTCTATATGTACGAACCTGATCCAAGCTCATCCTCCACATACAGTAACAAGATAATGTTGTGACCATCATCCACCTGGTAAGATAAACACAATGGTTATACTGACATTGACAAAAGCACTGCTTTGTCATCCACCTGGTACCACCTGTCAGCTCTATACCACTATCCTGCAGCTTCCTCAAGACCTTAAACCTTGGCCTTCTGTCTCACGTGTCCATCCACTCTCTTCTTCAACTTGGGAATCCATCCGTCTCTCAGTGATTTCTTCTAGCTGACAACTCCACCAAAAAATACCTGTTTGGTTCTTCTCCAAGGACTCACACTCCTCATCCATGCCAAGCTCCCACTGTATCTGGATTCTACCTGCATTACCTCTTCATGTCTACCTAGTTATTGACCATCAATAAGCAATATAAAGAAGGTGAACAATGAATATGAGGTTCACTTACCCTTTCTGACCTCCATATGAGCATCTGAGACTTATTGATAGCTTGTTGTCCATCCACCATCCATTCTAGTGACCGATCTCGGCCATCTCCTGGTCTACAACCGACTGATGTCGGTTCCCTACACTGAACTTAACTACCAACATCATTTCCCTGGCCAACGATGGTATCCCTCCTACTGACATCAGTTCCTTTATGACCAACGTCAGTCTTCTTATTACCGACGTCGGTTACTATCTGACTGACGCCGATACCTGTGTTCGCCTGTAAGTGATGACTTCTTCCCATGAGCTCCTTTTGGGTCAAAACCCTTGTCCATATCAACATAGCCCTGCTCAGAATAATTCAATCTCCTCAACTGATCTCTGTCCGTCATCTCCTCCATGAACACCAAGGCCTTCCAGTTCTTAAGTTTGTCAAAGACATCTATCTTCCGCTTAAGAACATGCATTCCCCTCCTACATATGTGACCAAGCCTACAAAGCCACATCTCTGCAACAGAAGGTGAATCAGTAATATAAGTAGATAGATAAAGGATACCTACTTTCTTACCACCATCTAATTCAAGTGCATCCACTATGAGA
Source organism: Torreya grandis (assembly GCA_037957365.1). Lineage (NCBI taxonomy): Eukaryota > Viridiplantae > Streptophyta > Pinopsida > Cupressales > Taxaceae > Torreya > Torreya grandis. The sequence continues at coordinate 1,837,599 of JARHVA010000878.1, read as the reverse complement.
GTTACAGTGCATCTCCCATCACCCAACTTTCTTGAAGAAATTAGACTCATCTCTAAGACTGGAACCTGCATGACTTCCTTCACCACCTGTGTGTTATCCGCCTGCAATTTTGGCTTCACTTCCCCTTCGTCAATAATCTGACAAGGCTTTCCAACCCCTAAATAAATCTCTCCAAAGTCTCCAAAGACATGCTCATGAAAAGATGCTCTATTTTGGGCTGCATGGAAAGAGGCAAAAGAATCTGTAAACAAAGATTCTACTTTATCCAGAGCAACCTGTGCAACATCTACTTCTACACGCTGATCTTCTACCGACCAACAATCTCCTTTTCCCTACTCTTTCTTTCCATCAATCAGACCATTCGTGCTATTCAGTTTTTCCATTCGTAGCTTACTTTCTTCTACCATTGCTATACTCCCACTCAATCTGAAACCCCTGAGAGTGACCTGTAATCAAAAACACTACCAGATCTGAAACTACCTGTTAGTCAACCTAACCAAAAGCTATGATACCACTTGATGGTATCAGCTCTTGAACCTACAACCAGGCTCTGATACCACTTGTCAGGATCTTGCTCCACCAATTAGAGCACATATGATTACTTCTTGTATTAGCAACTAAACACAGAATTTAACCAGAATGATAAGTAACTAGAAAATATGAAACAACACAAGAATATGAGAGACAATACACAATTGTATTAATAATCACACAGAAGAATCTACAATAAAGAAGATGCCACTTCTTCTTCCACCTCAAAGGCTCGCCACACCTCAAGACCTTCTTCCCTCCCTCTCTCTCTCGGTCACAACAATCAACTCCAATACAGAATTGATGTTCACCTCCACCAGTCAGAAACAACGCTGCCAGTACACCAAGCACACAATCGTACTCCAAGTAGATCTCCTACTCTCTACTGCTACCTGCAAATCACTAGACCTTACTCACCAATGTAGATCTCCAATAGAAGCCATGCTCACCTGCTGACCAAGATCATACATATACGAAGAACCCTTCTGATTCTACAAACCAGCACCCACACATGTTACTATGGCACTAGGAGGAACACACCATTGCTCTCCTCTCTCTGAAGGAGCTTATTTGCTCTCTTACTCTCTAGCACTCTAGTTTACAATACAACCCATGAGTCCATATATAGATCTCATGCTTACAATAATTAGACTACCTTAATTACAATAATTAGACATGCAACTCAAGACTAAGACTGGCCTTTAACATGCAAACTAACAGTCCAAAAATAGACTCTCTGGAATCAACATGCAAACTACATGTTCATGTACAGGCTACCGATGTTGGCTCCTCCATGACCGATGTCGGCCGACTGATAACCGACGTTGGTTGCTTCTTCACTGCTATCTGACCGACGTCAGTTGATCAGACCGACGTCGGTTTCCTTGCAACTCTCTGCAACCTCCGTAACCTCCGTAACTCCTCCTGTTTTCATCCTGGTGAAGCTTTTAGCTCCACAACCTAACACCACTTTAACAACCTTTATACATCTCATTAGTTATCCCATAAATATTTATCCATGTTTAATTCATGTAATTTAAATAAATTAGGACTATATAATTCTACATCATGTTTGCACTTAGATTATAGAAATCATGAGGGATAATGTTTATAAAATATCTCAACCCATACATCATATTACAATGAATGATAGGGTTGGGTATTCATACATACCAAACTGATTAGAAGATACAACCTGAAAGTAGCATCTTCTTAATAGCAGCCAGTAAATATGTCACTTGGTAGCTACTTTTTGATTGACATGGATGTTATGGCAACATTCTAGTCTTCATCTTTATTTCTAAGGAGGAAAGAGAATGGTTCTTCTTGTATCAATAATCTCTTATCTTTTTTGTTTATGGCTGAGGTATGAAAATTAATGCACTAAAGATGTGTACTTTCAACTTTAAGTTACATCAACATACTTGCTTCCTGGCTGCATACTTTAGGTTGATGCCAATTAGTTCAAATGAAAGGTTATCTAAAAGTGGGATCTCTCCCATCTTGAGTCCCTCTAATCCACTTATTTCATGTGGAAAACCTACATCATATTTAGCTTCTTATTCAATCTCACTCATTTTCAATGATGGACTGGGAGAGATAATGGTATCATCAAGTTGTTTACAATTTTGAATCAACTTTTTAGTTGGAGAAGCATAAGAATGCTTTAGATACATATCATGCATATTCTTCATATAGTGGATCTAACTTGTCGAGTTCATCTTCAAGTTGATTGTAATAAACTTGTGATTCACCCTTCTAGGTAGGTAGCTCATCCCTGATTTGACCAAGTACTAATAGGTCTCTCAATATAGTTGATGTTTCCTCATCATCAAACTTATCATCACTACTCTCAAGGATTATCCCATTCATTATCTATTGGTAACTCTTTGAAATGAATGGCACATAATCAATAAAAGTATCAAAAGACACTTGACTATTAAAACCAATAACACCATCTTATTGATTGCATATTAGACTAATAGAATTAAATGCATTAATTGAGTGAGCAAGGTCTTCATTCAATACATGGGAGTTCACTTGATAGGACATCTAAGGTAACGCTTGGGTAATGTCTCATTATAAGGCACAACTTGGTCGATGGGATGACTCACAAGTGAAAAATTGAAGGATTTTGTACATGAACATTCGATTTTCTCAATGGGTAGGAAAAATAAATATTATGATCATGACACATGGCTTGTTATTTGATGGTACAAGCTGCTTGATAATTCAATACCAAGGATGTGAGAGCTAAACGAGTCATCTAAACAAACATAACATTGAAGGAAAACAAATTTCTAATGTAAATCTCTATGGCTACTACCTCAATCTATAGAAAAGTGTCTTTCAATCCCATATACAATTGATGAAAGCATTGGTTGAAAGCACTTAGAGATTCATTTGGTTCCCTAAAGGCTATAAAAAACATGTGGTATAGGGTAACATGATTTATGGTCCCTCTAAAATGGCTTAATAAAAAACTTTTGAAATTATCCCATGTTCTTATACACCCATATTCTAGTCTAGTATACCAGTCATATGCATCCTTGTTTAAATAATAAAGGAAAAAGTGACAAGCCATGACTTCATACTGGATGTGAGTTTTAAAAATGACATCCTTAAATGCATGAATATGTTTTTCTACTATCAGAATCTCATCATACATATACTTTGAGAAAAATTAAGTTGGATTCTTAAGTAGATCATGGATAGGTCCCGAGATATTTATTGGGAAACTACGCCCACCTAGCCATGCTAAGTCCATGAGACTGGTTAGGTAATGACACATAAATATTTTAGGCTTACATATTTTTAAAAAAAATCACTGTAGTTTCAAATCAGGCCCACTTTCTTGTGCTAGTCTATTGTAAGGGCTTTTGACATGCTAATTTAGGTATGGGTTGTTAATCCCTTCCTCTCTTGAAAAGAGACTTGCACAAATAAGTCTCCCCAAGGTCTTGGTTACTAGGTCTTGGTATGTAGGGTAACCCATTTGTTTTGTTGTGACCATACAATGTCAAGGGTCTTTAGTTTATTTTTTAGATAGATCAAGATGCATTAAAATAAAGAGCTTGTGCCTAAAGAATAAATAGAATGATTTAACTATGAATAAATAGTTGATTCAAAATGAAAATGTCTATTGCTTATACATTCAACAAGACATAAAAAATCAATAGTTAAATGAAAGTGCATGCAATCAAGCTGAAATGTTTGATTTAGACTGTAACTTAGAACCTAAGTTAATCTAATCTAATAGACTCATAAAAAAAGGAAATAAAAAGAGAAGGGTAGGGATAAATAAAAAATATATATCTTGATTTCTAATGTCATCTAGCCTGGTTCTATTGGGAAAACAAACCCTAGAGTAACCAATCCTTAGTTGAGACAGACCTAGCACAACTCTAACCAAAGATGGTGAAAGAGTTTGTAGAATGAAATAACAAAGCTAAAGAGGAAAATAGGGTCATATGCATGCATAGACTAAGTCTATCAAATGACAAAGCTTTTAGATAAATATATGTCTATTAAAGATTGTTTGGGATTCATCAAATACTTATTGAGCTATAGACTCAGCTTCTAAACAACCTCAAATCATAAAACTATTCTATAAAGCAGAGAAATACACAAAAAGAAATGACTAGTCTACTACTCTAAGTTCTTATCTAAAAGGAGCCACCCATGCATAGTCTCTTCTTATCCTAAAAATATCCTAAGCATAACTTACTTGATCTTAAAGGAACCATCCCTTAGTGGCATGTAGGCTTGAGGGGTTCAAAATACAAATTCAAATTCAAATTCAAATTTACCCACTAAGGAGATAGTTGCAACAATAATCAATGTGATTGGAAGAATGTGGTTGAGAAGGTGAATAAAATTCATTAATAGATTAAAGGTGTGACTAAAATTTATGCAATCAAATGATGTTTCAATTGAATTATGGTAGCTAAAATCAATTGGGATTGCATCAGGACTACTAACCACCTATGTTTATATGCAATCAATCGCTCTACTTCATTAAGTTTGAATTTATCCTTTATGATTTGTGCTTGATTATAGTGTGCACACCATGCTAATAATTCTCATCTTATTCATAATTTAGTTAGACTATAATTTGATTCTAAAAATAAAATTGGATGTCCAGTCTACTCTCATCCTCTTAACAATTTTGACACCTAGATGAGTCATCAATTTTGAGCTCATACTTTGTTGATACATATCTAATGTATATTTTTCTCTAATGGGTTACTACTACATGGCTTCCTTTGACTTTCTCAGGCTCTCTTGGGCTCTGACATCTCTATCAAGACTAAGATACTGACCATTCTATCTCTAATTGACATGGCACTCTCCGGTTAGGTCAGACACTCTTGAAATATGACATCTTTGTTATGTCTGAAAGACTGTCCATTTTAACTTTGATGTGGGAACTTGACCTTTTAGATTTTTTTTTCCATGCATCACTACATCATCTCTCTACATTTTAGGCCAATGGTCAATAGCTCTGATCTTCTATGCTTTTGGTCCCTCCAAAGAGATGCCACATAGTTTTTCCTTAAGGACTCAGAACCACTAGAGTATTAACCTTTGAATTGAGATTGTAAGCCCTTTGATTTTTTGTGCTTCCTTACTTCTACATTTTTTTTCAACTCTTTATTTAAGTCTTCATAAATTTTGTCTTAAAAACTTGGTCTTTGAAACTTTTGTCTTTGATCCCTTGCATAAAATTTCTGAATTTTATTCTTGTGTTTTCTAAATTTTTCCTTAGACTTATGAACTTATGTTGTCACAAATTCTCTTTGGGCATTGGTCTTAGGAAAAAAAAATCGCAATAAAATTTATGACTAGTCTTTGTAACACTTTTTCTAAATATCAAAAAACTTAAAAAATTCTCACAAAGTGCTTCGGTCTCTCTTCCTTCTTCACAACTTTTATTTAGAACTTTTGTTCACAACTTCTATCTGAATGTTCAATCCTTCTCAATTTTTATCATTGTGACTTTTGTTTTTGAGCATTCATGCAAAAGTTCTAACTCATTCTTAACATTTTTTCAAAAGATTAAAAGACTTGGATAATTCTTTCAAAGTCTTTAGACTTTTTGTAGACCCTCCTTCATGCAAAAATTTTGATTACCTCAACTCTCTGTACTTTAGGCCAATTGTCAATAGCTCCAAGATTTTGTGCTTATGGGCCCTCCAAAGAGCTGCCATATGGCTTTTAGTTAAGGCCTCATAACTATGAGAGTATTAACCTTTAGATTGAGATTGTAAATCCCCTAATTTTTTTTTCTTCCATGCTTCTGCATCTCCACATAACTTTTGATTTAAGTCTTCAAAACTTGGTCTTTGAAACTTTTGTCTTTGATCCCTCACATAAAAGTTCCAAATTTTATTCTTGTGTTTTTTAAATTTTTACTTAGCCTTATGAACTTGTGTTGTGACAAATTCTATTTGGGCATTGGTCTTCAGAACTTTTTTTTGCAACAAAAGTTCTAACTAGTCTTTGCAACACTTTTTCCAAAGATCAAAACACTCAGAAAATTATCACAAAGTGATTCGATCTCTCTTCCTTCTTCATGCCTTTTATTCAAAACTTTTGTTCACAACTTCTGTCTGAATTTCCAAGCCTTCTCAAGTTTTATCATTGTGACTTTTATTTTTGAGCCTTCATGCAAAAGTTCTGACTCATTCTTCACATTTTTTCCAAAGAGTAAAAGACTTGGATAATTATTACAAAGTATTCAGAATTCTTGTATACCCTCCTTCACGTAAAACTTTTGACTATCTCAGCGCTCTACACTTTAGTCCAATGGTTAATATCTCCAATCTTCTATGCTTTTGGGCCCTCCAAAGAAATACCACGTGGTTTCTCCTTAAGCCTCAAAACCATGAGAGTATTAAACTTTGGCTTGAGATTGTAATCCCCCTAATTTTTTTCACTTTTGTGCTTCTACATCTCTATGTAACTTTTGATTTAAGTCTTCAAAAGTTTTGTATTCAGAACTTGGTCTTTGAAACTTTTATCTTTGATCCCTCACATAAAATTTTTGACTTTTCTTCTTGTGTTTTTTAAATTTTTCCTTGGTCTTATGAACTTGTGTTGTCACAAATTCCATTTGGGCATTGGTCTTTTAAACTTTTTTTTGTAATAAAAATTTTGACTAGTCTTTGCAGTACTTTTTCTAAAGATCAAAACACTTAGAAAATTCTCATGAAGTACTTCAGTCTCTCTTCCTTCTTCCTGACTTTTATTCGTAAATTTTGTTTACAACTTCTATCTGAATGTCTAATCCTTCTCAAGTTTTATCATTGTAACTTTTATTGTTGAGTCTTCATGTAAAAGTTCTGACTCATTCTTGACATTTTTTTCAAAGAGTAAAAGACTTGGATAATTCTTTCAAAGTCTTTAGATTTTTTTTAGACCCTCCTTCATGTAAAACTTCTGACTACCTCGACTCTCTACACTTTAGGTCAATGGTCAATATCTCTAATATTTTATGCTTCTGGGCCCTCTAAAGAGCTACCACATGGCTTTTCCTTAAGGCCTCAAAACCATGAGAGTGTTAACCTTTGGCTTGAGATTGTAATCCCCCTTATTTCTTGCACTTCCATGCTTTTATGTCTCCACATAACTTTTGATTTAAATCTTTAGAAGTTGTCTTTAGAACTTGGTATTTGAACCTTTTGTCTTTGATCCCTTGCATAAAAGCTCCAACTTTTGTTCTTATTTTTTCTAAATTTTTCCTTAGCCTTATGAACTTGTGATGTCATAAATTATGTTTGGGCATTGGTCTTTAGAACTTTTATTTGCAACAAAATTTCTGACTAGTCTTTGTAGAACTTTTTCCAAAGATCAAAACACTTAGAAAATTCTTATGAAGTGCTTAGAAAATTCTTATGAAGTGCTTCAGTCTCTCTTCTTTCTTTGCAACTTTTATTCAAAATTTTCGTTTGTAACTTCTATCTAAATGTCCAAGGCTTCTCAAGTTTTATCATTGTGACTTTTGTTGTTGAGCCTTCATGCAAATGTTCTGACTCATTCTTGACATTTTTCCTGAAGAATAAAACACTTGGATAATTCTTTCAAAGTCTTCAGACTTTTTGTAGACCCTCCACACAAAACTTCTAACTACCTCTGCTCTTTGCACTTTAGGCCAATGGTCAATATCTCTAATCTTCTATGTTTTTGGGCCCTCTAAAGAGCTACCACATGGATTTTCCTTAAGGCCTCAGAACCAAAATAGTATTATCCTTTGACTTGAGATTGTAATCCCTTTGATTTTTTGCATTTATGTACTTCTACATCTCTACACAAATTTTGATTTAAGTCTTCAGAAGTTTTATATTCATAACTTGGTCTTTGAAACTTTTGTCTTTGATCCCTCGCATAAAAAATTTGACTTTTTTTCTTGTGTTTTCTAAATTTTTTCTTAGCCTTATGAACTTGTGTTGTCACAAATTTTATTGAGAATTGGTCTTTAGAACTTTTATTTGCAACAAAAGTTCTAACTAGTCTTTGAAGCACTTTTTCCAAAGATCAAAACACTTAGAAAATTATCATGGAGTGCTTCGATCTCTCTTATTTCTTCATGACTTTTACTCAAAACTTTTATTTTTAACTTCTATCTGAATGTCTAATCCTTTTCAAGTTTTATCATTGTGACTTTTGTTGTTGAGCCTTCATGCAAAAGTTCTGACTCTTCTTAGCATTTTTCCCAAAGAGTAAAAGACTTGGATAATTCTTGAAAAGTATTCAAACTTTTTGTAGACCTTCCTTCATGTAAAACTTATGAATACTCTTTTGTCAGAAAGTGTGAAGGCCAACTTCTTTGGGTACTTGTGGGTACAATATGAAATACACAGTTAATGACTTTGGTTTAAAAATAACCAATGGCTAAGCATCTAAAAACCAATGACTAAGTATTTGAAAATAAATGCCTAAGCATTTGAAAACAAATAGCTTAGTATATTAAAATAAATAGTTAAGACAAAAACCAAAAAGAGACTAAGTATAAGGTGAATCGATGCATAAACTTATCCATTTAACTTGATTTAGAAGCTAATTTCATCTATTTTTATGAGAATTGACTAAGTTAAAAATTAAAACCTTATAAGCATTTAGTCATTTAGATCAGAATGAGAATCAAAATGGATCAAATTATAAGAGCAATAAAACTCTAGAATAGTTAGATAATTTTCATAAACTTAAGGTGAAATAGCCTAAAAAGAAGTTTCAAATGTGTTTCCAAAATATAATCAGGCAAATAGGCTAAGACTTGGCAGATTTATGCAAATTCAGATATTAAAATTAAAGCAGTCTTAGATGAAAGTTAGGACTAAACTGAAGAATACAAAGACATTCAAGTAAACCCATTCAATTATTTATAACTAATCATCTAGTAGATTTCCCAAGAAAGCTGATTTGAACCAATCAACCATAATGAACACCTGTAAAAGTATAAGACCAAGCTCCAAAGTAAAAGAGGGTCCTCGTTTTTGGTCTAAAAATCGAACATGTTGTGCAAGCAATAATAGAAGTCAAAAGGTGAAGATTATAAAGTTAACTTAAAATCAATCTATTAATTTATCATGTTAATTTTACATCAAATTTTATCTAACACCAATTTGATTTAAATTTAAGTTTGATTTATAGATATTTGGAGATTGTAAAGTGACATTGTTGATGCTATCACCCAAAAGATTAAGTTTAGTGGATCTCATTCATCATTTAAGATATCCTATATATGTTATTTGTTACAAAATGTGTTAGGAGTGTGGAGCTAAAAGCTTCACCAAGGAGCATACACAAACAGGTTTGGGTCTACACAGACGCCGGCGTCGGTCAGGAGCGACCGACGTCGGTCAGTTGCAGTTACAGAGGCACCGACGTCGGCAATATGGTCGGCCGGCGACGGTCACAGGCGAACAGGCAGGAACCGACGTCGGTTACCTGCGTGTCCAGAATGTGATTTTCGAGGACAGAAGCGAGTGTTTGCATGATGAGTTTGAGTTGTAGACTCAAGCTCGCGTCTCTATTGTTAGAAATATTATTTTTAGAGCCCTTGTTGAAGAGGCTTAACTGTTTGTTGTAAGAGCATGCTCAAGTTTCCTATTTCTATATGTAGGAGAGATCTTCTAAGCTATTGTATGAGAGAGTGTAATTGAGTATGAGTAGAACATTGTGAATGTTTGAAGGACAGTACTTGAGAGAGAGCTCTTGAGGAATAGAGATCTAGTGAGAGATCTTGTGTGCATCTGAGAGAGGTGTGGAAGAACAAAGTTCTTCATTTGTATTCCTATTGTAAAGAGTTTTTAATACAAGTTTTCAGGGTGTTTTCTTGTATATCTTATTCTGTGCTATTTATCATTTCAGTTACTTATCTATCTGATTTATTTCCGCATTCATTGCTTTCATAAGTGTAATCCATTATTGGTTGATCCCCAACAAGTGGTATCAGAGCTCAGGTTCACTAACAGGTGGTTCAGATCTGTGTAGTGTGTTCGGATTACAGGTTGCTCACAGGGATTTCTGTTTGAGTGGGAGAAGCAATGGCAGAGGAAAGTAAGTTGAGAATGGAAAAGTTTAATGGCAAGAACTATCAGCACTGGAGAATGCAGATAGAGGACTATCTGTATCAGAAGGATCTTTACTTACCGTTAGGTGGGATAGCAAAGAAGCCCAAGGACATGGAGGATGAAGAATGGGAAGTTCTTGACAGAAAGGCTCTTGGGTCTATAAGACTGAGTCTGGCCTCCACTGTGATATCTAATTTGTCACAGGCAAAAACTACGGTAGAGTTAATGACCACGTTAGCAAATTTATATGAAAAACCCTCTGCTTCAAATAAGGTATATTTGATGAAGCAATTATTTAATTTGCATATGCAAGAAGGTGGATCTGTTTCTAATCACCTGAATGATTTCCATGGTATTGTTAATCAGTTAAGTTCTGTTAATATTGTATTTGAAGATGAAATAAAGGCTCTTTTGATATTATGTTCTTTGCCTGAAAGCTGGCATGGCTTGGTAATGGCAGTTTCTAATACTGCTTCTGCTTCGAATATTTTAAAAGTAGAGGATGTGGTTAGTGTTATTTTGAATGAGGAAATTCGCAGGAAAAGCACAGAAGAGACTTCTGGGACATCCGGGAACGCTTTAAATCTCGAGAGCAGAGGAAGGCAAAAAGAAAGGAGTAAGAGGAAATCAAGATCTAAGTCTAAGGGAAGAGGCAGATCCAAATCCAGGAATGGCAGAAGGCCACAATGCTGGAACTGTGGAAAGTTGGGGCACATAAGCAGAGATTGCTGGTCAAAGCCTAAGGAGGATAATCAGCACGAAGGAAAGGAAGAGACAAAGGTTGCAGGTATTGCACAGGATGCTCTTATTTTCTCTTTGCACAATAATATAGAATCTTGGGTATTAGATTCTGGTGCATCTTTCCATGCTACCCCTAACAGAGAATATTTCAGTGACTATGTCCATGGAGATTTTGGAATAGTGTACTTAGGGGATGATGAGCCTTGTAAGATTATTGGCAAAGGTAAAGTGCAGCTAAAGATGCAGAATGGCAACACATGGGTGTTGAGGGATGTGATGCATGTTCCTAGTTTGAAGAGAAATCTGATTTCTGCAGGTAAGCTAGGTGATGAGGGTTGTACAGTAACTCTCACAGCAGATTCTTGGAAAGTAACCAAGGGTGCACTTGTTATGGCCAGAGGTAAGAGAGAAGGTACTCTCTATTTGTGTAATTGTATTACTAACAAATCTCCTTCAGTTTTATCTACTTCAGATGTGGATGCTAAATTGTGGCACTCAAGGCTTGGCCACATGAGTGAGAAGGGGATGTCAATCCTTAAGTCTAAAGGTATGCTTTCAGATTTGAAAAGTATGGATCTAAAATTTTGTGAGCATTGTGTGTTTGGAAAATAGAAAAGGGTTAGTTTTCTAAAGACTGGGTCTACTAAGAAAAGGCAGAAGTTGCAGCTTGTTCACACAGACGTGTGGGGACCGGCTCATGTAGCCTCTATTGGCGGATCACAGTACTATGTTACGTTCATAGATGACGCCACAAGAAAGGTATGGATCTACTGTATTAAAAAGAAATCTGATGTTTTTGAGACTTTTAAGATATGGAAAGCCATGGTTGAGAATGAAACAGGCAAAAGATTAAAGTGCTTGAGATCTGATAATGGTGGTGAGTTCTGCAGTCTTAAGTTCAAATTGTATTGTTACATAAATGGAATCCATAGGCAAAGGACGGTTCCAAGGACACCTCAGCAGAATGGTATTGCTGAAAGGATGAACAGGACTATTATGGAGCGTGCAAGATGTATGAGATTGCATGCAGGGTTGCCCTTAGAGTTTTGGGCAGAAGCAGTTGACACCGTAGTGTACCTGATCAACAGAGGACCCTCTACAGCTCTGGATGGTGGAATTCCAGAAGAGGCATGGACAGGTAAAAAGGTTGATCTCTCATATCTCAGAGTTTTTGGTTGTGAAGCCTTTGTGCACATAGATAAGGAAAATAGAAAGAAGCTTGATGCTAAGTCTACGAGGTGCACGTTTATAGGCTATAGCTCAGATGATTTTGGTTTCAGATTTTGGAATCTAGGAACTAACAAGGTAATTAGGAGCCGTGATGTTGTTTTCAATGAAAGAGTGATGTACAGTGATCAGACAAGGAAGCTAGATCAAGCTGGGCAGAGCAATAATGAGTTGGACGAAGTTATGGTCCAAAATGAGCTCGCGGGAAAAAGAAATAATCACTTACAAGAAAACACAGAGACCGACGTCGGCAGGTTTGGAACCGGCGTCGGCAGTACAGAAACTGATGTCGGTCATACAGAGACAGACGTCGGCAGACCAGGCACCGGCGTCGGCCAGGAAGAACCGGCGTCAGCCAGTAACAGGTCTACAGGTGGCCGAGGTCGGTCACTGTCAGAAAATTTGGGTGGACAGATTGTGGAAAACGAGTCCAAGACACCAATCAGGAGGTCTGAAAGGGTAAGTAAGCCTCCAATTAGATATTCTCCTTCTTTATATTATTTATTGCTAACCGATGGTGGAGAACCAGAAAGTTTTGAAGAAGCTTTACAGGTGGAGTCCAGGAGTAAGTGGGAGCATGGCATGGTTGAGGAGATGGAGTCCTTAAGGGAGAACCAAACATGGGATTTGGTTGAATTGCCAGCTGGTAAGAGAACACTGAAGAACAGGTGGACTTACAGGTTGAAGGAAGGTGAGGATGGTCAGATGAGATACAAGGCCAGATTGGTTGTAAAAGGATTTGCACAAAAGCCAGGTATTGACTTTGGCGAGATTTTTTCTCTGGTTGTTAAGATGACTTCTATAAGGGTTGTATTGTCTTTGGTTGCTTTTGAGGATTTGCATCTTGAGCAGCTAGATGTTAAAACAGCATTTCTTCATGGAGATTTAGATGAGGAAATTTACATGGAACAGCCAGAAGGTTTTGAGGTCAAGGGTAAGGAGAAACTAGTGTGCAGGTTAAAGAAAAGCTTGTATGGCCTCAAGCAAGCTCCTAGGCAATGGTACTTGAAATTTGACAGGTTTATGACTGAGCATGGCTTCAGTAGGTGTCAATCAGACCATTGTGTATATTTTAAGAGATTTGATAATGGTAGATACATTATTCTATTGTTGTATGTAGATGACATGTTGGTTGCAGGGTCTCACATGCAGGATATCTCAGAGCTTAAGGTGAAGTTAGCTCAAACATTTGCTATGAAGGATTTGGGAGCAGCTAAGAAAATCCTTGGCATGAGCATTAAGAGAGACAGAGAAAATCACAGGTTGATATTGTCTCAAGAAGATTATGTGGACAAGGTGTTGAAACGGTTCAACATGCAGGATGCGAAACCGGTAAGCACACCTTTGGCAGGACATTTCAAGTTAAGTAAAGAACAATGTCCCAATTCACATTATGAGGTAGAGTACATGAATAAGGTTCCATACTCTTCCGCGGTAGGAAGTTTGATGTATGCAATGGTGTGTACTAGACCGGATATTGCCCAAGCAGTGGGAGTAGTAAGCAGGTATATGGCCAATCCAGGAAAGGAACATTGGAAAGCAGTACAATGGATCCTTAGATATCTAAGAGGAACCAGCAGTAGACACTTATGCTATGGAGGTTCAGATACTTCTCTACATGGCTATGTAGATTCAAATATGGCAGGGGATTTGGATGGCAGGAGGAGCACCACAGGTTATGTTTTTATTGTAGGTGGAACGGCAGTTAGTTGGATTTCTAAGTTGCAGAAGGTTGTAGCCTTGTCAACTACAGAAGCAGAATACATTACAGCTACAGAAGCTAGCAAGGAGATGATATGGATGACACGGTTCATGGAAGAGCTTGGAAGGGAGCATGGGAGTTTCAGATTGCATAGTGACAGTCAGAGTGCAATCCATTTGGCAAAGAACTCAGCTTTTCACTCAAGAACCAAACACATACAGCTAAGGTACCACTTCATACGGCAGGTATTGGAAGATGGTGAGTTGAAGCTGGAGAAGATCCATACAGACAAGAATCCTGCTGATATGCTAACAAAGCCGGTTACTAAGGAGAAGTTGAATCTTCATTCAACTTCTGTTGGTCTTCATGATTGAGTTGAAGATGGAGGAGCTAGAAGATGTTGTTGTACAGGTATTGGTGCAGCTGGTTTATCTCCAAGTGGGAGATTGTTAGGAGTGTGGAGCTAAAAGCTTCACCAAGGAGCATACACAAACAGGTTCGGGTCTACACAGACGCCGGCATCGGTCAGGAGCGACCTACGTCGGTCAGTTGCAGTTACAGAGGCACCGACGTCGGCAATATGGTCGGCCAGCGACGGTCACAGGCGAACAGGCAGGAACCGACGTCGGTTACCTGCGTGTCCAGAATGTGATTTCCGAGGACAGAAGCGAGTGTTTGCATGATGAGTTTGAGTTGTAGACTCAAGCTCGCGTCTCTATTGTTAGCAATATTATTTTTAGAGCCCTTGTTGAAGAGGCTTAACTGTTTGTTGTAAGAGCATGCTCAAGTTTCCTATTTCTATATGTAGGAGAGATCTTCTAAGCTATTGTATGAGAGAGTGTAATTGAGTATGAGTAGAACATTGTGAATGTTTGAAGGACAGTACTTGAGAGAGAGCTCTTGAGGAATAGAGATCTAGTGAGAGATCTTGTGTGCATCTGAGAGAGGTGTGGAAGAACAAAGTTCCTCATTTGTATTCCTATTGTAAAGAGTTTTTAATACAAGTTTTCAGGGTGTTTTCTTGTATATCTTGTTCTGTGCTATTTATCATTTCAGTTACTTATCTATCTGATTTATTTCCGCATTCATTGCTTTCATAAGTGTAATCCATTGTTGGTTGATCCCCAACAAAATGGTTATTTTCTCCAATGTAATCATCATTGAATATCTTATACTTGCAAGTGCTCCAAAATTCCATATTTGTTAGAGGGCATCTTGGCATTTGAAACGAGTTAGAGCAGCAAATGCTCTAGATTTGAATTGAAAACTAAATGAATTAATATTATTAAATCTATTAAATTATTTTTGGATTAATTGAGTTTTTTTCTAAGGTCACTTTATGTATTTTTCACTTATAAATTATCAATGTATATAAAACCTTTGAAAGTGAAAAAATCAAATGTGATAAAGTGAGTAATAGTGTGTGGGTCCAAGTTAAGAGAATTTTTAAAGTGCATTTAATTATTTAATTTTGAATTAAATATTATTAGGGACATATAAAGTCATATAAATATGTAAAAGGTCACAAAAATTAATTTAATATTGCTACCGTGTAATGTCTTTTTTATAAAAGCAAAATTAAGCAAACACTAAAAAATGGGTAAACCCTTGTCAAGTCAAAGTAGGGTTACAAAGGTTGAGTTCAGTCCAAGAAGTTACACAACTACTTTATGGGTGAAATTGAGTACAAAAAGGATTAAATTATTGTAACTATATTTTTCTTTGTCTCGGCCCTAAGAGAGAGCTTGCTTCCACTTTATGTACAGTTGTTCTTTTTCAATGAATGTTAATTGTTTCTGAACAAAACATGTTTGTGGAGAATTTTGATTTATGGGTCTTAAGATTATTCATTAATGGAATGTGATTTTATATTCAAAATTAATTAACACATTAAAATCTTATATTTTAAAAATTATGTGTAAACCCTTGGTCTATACAAACTTTATGTTGAAAACTTTTAATCAAATTTTGAATAATTTGTTATGCTTCCATAAAATCGTATGCCCTCATAAAAAATCATTGTATGTCTTTCCATTTTCATTCTAAAGGTAATATTTCAATCCATTTCATTTAAATATGGGTTATCCATGTAGTTTTATAACTTTATTCCCTTATGGGTTTCTCATCCCTCATCTCCATCTCCTCTCATTATCATTCCATTTCTAATTTTATCCATTTCCATTTTTGCTTCCTTTTTGTAATTTAAAGTAAAAATTACTCAAAATTCCCATATCACCCCATCATACAAAGGAGATACCCCTCTCAAATGCAAAGTAAAATAATCCATCCCATAAATATTTCTCCTATGTTTTAAGCTTATGTCACTACCCATTGGGTGAGTCTGTGAAAAAAATGAAGAAAGAACAATGACATAAAATATTACTAATAGTTTTTGGAAATTCATTGGTGATTCAAGTTCCTTGTGTATTCATTTTATAAATATTTCAAGGAACCTCTTGTATACAAGGGGAAGTGAAGCTAATCTACAAATCAATCCTAGCTTGGAGAAAATAAATCAAAATAGACCTTCTACTTATTGGTATATTTAGACAATCAAGGTCCTAACCAATATGGGTCCATTATACCTAAATAAGAGATATCTTACCACAAAATATCATTAGAGAATGTTCTAAATACTATAGTTGAGAAATACCACACAACAACCTTAACTAGGTCAAATGTTTTCTAACAAAGTAAAGTAAACTTAATCTAGTGCTCACCAATGCTTGTGGCACAAATGGGGGATAATAAACATAAAGGTAAATATAAATAAGAAGAAATCTACTCAAGTAAATGTATAGGTAATCATAATCATGGATATATAAATACATTCATAATCTAATACATGTAAATCTATCTACTAATATAAGAGGAGCAAGCGTTAGGGATACTTACCTTGAAGATGAACCCATCGAGCCTCAATATCTCACTTAGCCAATAATGCTTTGCAAGAGGTTGTGGCGGTTCATAAGGATAAAAATCATAGGTTAGGTTTAGGCTATAAGACTTTTCCTATGCATCCAAAAGACTTTTCTCGTAATAAAAGATTCTCTCTCTAAAAGAAGTATGAAACCCTAAGTAATGACTTCTCAATTAGAATGGTGGATAAGTAGATGCACAAATGAATGATTCTTTCTCTCAATGAAATTGGGGTGAAGGATGTGTATATATCAAAATATAACCCTAAACCCTTTCAAATTTTTAGCCAACATAGTCGACCCAGTCGACCTAATTATTTAGGAAATAAAGCAGTTAGGTCCCAAACTAAGTTGACTGCGCTGATTAGTTGTGTAGCATGCTCAATTCCCAGAATAGGGTCAACTTATTTGACTATGTTTGGAGGATGGTAAAAAGAGGTTTTGACTTAGGTAGGGGATATTTGAGGTAGTGAATTACTTGGAAGAGTGTTTAATGGAGGTTTCAAAGCTTACGTACATGTATAGGAGGGACTTGTGTTGGTTTTAAGTGGGTATATAGGGAATAAAAATATTATGAAGCATCAATAGTCTATCCCCTTTCATGGTGCAACCTTTAAGGCATGCACTTAGATATATTAAGACTTGATGGTTTGATGTAAGAGAGAAAACATCAATAACTGATAAATTTTAAAAATATTATGTGTATACATATGCCCCACTTGAATCTCATCAAATGTCATGCAGTTGCAACATGGGATGGTGCTTCAAGAAAAGAACATAATAACACACAACACTAAGCTAAATAAATTATAGTAAGAAGTGAATAAGATAAATGAAAAGATATAATTGAAAAATGCATTCCTTTAATTACTTTAGTGTTGTAGAGTAGAAGTGAAGTGAGGTAAATACAAATATTTCTAATGTAAGGAACATTAGAAAAACCTATAAAATAAGCAAAAATTTAATTTTTTTATAAAATATACATGTAATATGTAGAAAAAATCTCTACAATGTCAGGATTATATAACATCTTGTGGTTTAGAAAAAGATCTAGTAGAAATAAAGTTATGAGTGAAAAATGGAATCTGGGCGAAAATGATTGATAGGTAAATAAGTTTGAATAGTAAATATAAATAGGGTAAAAATTAATTCATTTATAATTTTTACTATTCTAGGAAAACAAATCTCTAAAAGTTCTAGAGGAGCCTAGAAAGAGACCATGGTGAAGATATGATAGCTACAATGTGGAGGATGCCTAGCGGTTGCAGCCAGTGTCACTCAAGTTGGTGGTGCATTAATTTCAAATTTTTTAGTATTTTTTATTGAAATTAAGCTAGGTATAGAAAAACAAATATTAGGGGAAATGTAGGTAGCGAAATTTTCCCTAATAAATTTTGAGGTAAACTAGGAACAAAGTGGGATATTAGGTAGGAAAGATTCATACCAATAAATTCCTAAGGCATTTATGGTAAATGATTGAAAAATTGTTGATTTTGAATAGAATCAGCCCTATCGACTCAGTTAGAAAAGGTGAGTGGTACGACGGTGACTAACTATGTAGTATAAGGCCAACTTAGTATTGTTGGAGGTATCTGACTTTGTAGTAGAGTGTTGAATCGGTTATAAAATGTATAGGGTTGATTTAGTATATAAATTCTGATTATGTTTG
Organism: Torreya grandis; assembly: GCA_037957365.1. NCBI lineage: Eukaryota > Viridiplantae > Streptophyta > Pinopsida > Cupressales > Taxaceae > Torreya > Torreya grandis. The sequence continues at coordinate 1,819,236 of JARHVA010000878.1, read as the reverse complement.
TAGTAATGGGGGTTGACAACATAGCAGAGGGTCGATGTAGTTGGTAAAGAGGGGTGATAAGGCTGATTTAGTATCATTAATATAAAATAGGCTATGTAAGAAAAGGGTGAAAAATAAAAAATAATTATAATAAGTTTATGAAGTAGTTAATGTTTCATGATTTAATAATTTTAAGAATGTAGTTTAATTATTCTTACATCAAGACCTAATACACACTATGTTGTTTGACATTTTGTAAAGATGACAAAGATTTTGGTGTCTAGTGGATGCATCTTAAATATCATCTTTACTAGAACAATTTTTAGATATGGACCAAGTTCAGTTAGTTTTCATTGGATTTGGAGGCATCATGGAGATGTAAAGGATCCCTCTCAATGTTAATCTAGTTTTCATGTTCCTAGGAATATGGGATTGATTGACCAATACTTTTTTATGGGAGGTGGATGAAGATACTATAGAGTTGGGCATCACTTTGGAGGATGTCCATGCCTTGTTTAGACTACCCACTTTTAGGATTCCTATCATTTATGATGCACCATAGGTTGAGGAGGAAAGGTGATCCCTATCTATTTGGTCTACTGGCTTGTATAGGATTTATCTTGGATTATAGGTGAGCTTATTTGATGTATATATATTGACCATTCTGGATATCTGAAAGGTCATGATAGGACTTGTGACAACATGTGTGTTGTGTCAAAATTTGGATGGGAAAGTATCATTATTTGTTGTATCCATATGTGAGTCAATCCTAGAACATGGTGATCTATACGATTTAGGTTTCATCATTTGGGTCCAGCTCATGCATGACATGTATGGTATACTAACCCAAGGGTAGAAGACTATGGCTCCATGATTTTATTAAGTACCTTGATATATGAGAGGTTTTTTATGTATCATCCAATTAGGTTTCCCCATGAGTTGGATGATAGGTTACCTCGAGTGGTGATATGGTGGCAGGATCATACAGTGCATGTTATGCCTCATACACTAGCTTGCAAACCATTTTGCATAGGTAGATTGTATGTCATATCTATATTAATATTATGGCCATTTAGCTGACTTGGGCTACTTTGGCTACTGGATTGGTGCACATACACATTATTGGACATTATACCTCATGGGTGGACCCACATCATGTAGCTCATGTACCTAGATAGCTAGGATTACCACATCATGTGGCTCTCCTAGTAGTTCATGCTTATTGGGCATGATGTGTTAGAGATCCTAGAGGTAGGGGGTATAGGAGTACCTATCAAGATACTAGTCATTAGGCCTCATCGAGCGAGACCATGGATGGGTTAGGTATAGTACCCTGGAATGACTAAGCTTGAGACATATGATGTGATAGTATTGGATGTATAGGGTGAAGATGCTGGTAAGGATATGACCATGATGCACACATGTGGTGATTTCAATATTTGTATGTGCATGGAGGTAGCCTACATAGGAGGTGCTCAATGGTTAGGTTGATGGGGAGACCGTGGTTGGTGACATCGATGTTAGTAAGAAATGCTTTCATTTTTAAATTTTGATTTTTTGGATAAATTACTATTTGCATAGTTTTTTATGTAGTTGGTATAGAGAGATGGTTTTAGATATTTAGACATATATGAGATCTTATATATATTTATTTTTTATTTTTTTAAATATGTCCAAAGAGGAGTTCAGATGGGGTGCCATAATTTGAGGCACCCATGAAGATATTTTGGATGGGTTGCTAGGACATCCTAATACTACTACTATGGAGGACCTTGTGGTACCATCTTCCCCAGCATATGATAGCTAGTTTTGATTGGTTCCAGAGGTAATGAGGTGACTAGAGACATGAGGGCATATCATATAACTACTACAAGATTAGTATATGGGGAGGCCTAAGCCTGGTATGTATTGGCCTAGGAGTGATCTACCCATATGTCTATGACTATAGAGTTTAGATGTGTGTAGACCCAGGTGACCAATCTATAGGGACAGGTTGATGGTTTAATATGCCAAACTACCTCATTACAACATACTATTCAGAGGGTTCAGTTTCAAGCATATATGGGTAGTGTGGCTTGACCACAAAAATACATGATGGAGTATAGCCTTAGATCTGTATCTATTGTATTTTTTATTTGTATTATGTTGCATCATACTCATGTTATATATATATTGATATGGACACTTCTTGATTTATGAGTTGTATTGATGTTATTGATGGATGTATGGATGTATTGACTTTCTAGCACATGTATTTTACTTTTGTTGTATATTATATGGGAAACATGGGATGTATTGTTTTCTTTTCTAGCATTATGTGACACACATGCATGCTAAAAATAAGAGCATCTAATGTGGAAAAGTATAAATAATCATAAAATGTAATACACACTATATAATGATGGGAAATTTGTAAAAATAAAATATTAAATGCTAAAGTAAAGGTAATAAATGTTTCAAACCATGTATAAGTAAAATTGTACCAAATATAATTCATACTAAATCAATATGGGAAGTATGAATTTTTTTTAATAAAGTGGAAATCATGTTAAAACAAATGGTATGAAAAAAAATGTACAACAAAGTTAATCAATCTTACTAAATCAAAATGGGAAGTATGAAAATATAATAAAATGTAAGTATAAATCAAATTAATCATACTAAATCAAGATAAGAAGTATGATAAAATTAATAAAATGTTTGTAAAAGTACATGCAAATAGAAAAAAGAAGATAAAGTGAAATGTTTTATGAAGCATAAAACATACTAAATCAAGATGGGTAGTATGTAAATGACATGTAAATCATAATGTAACACAAATTATCTCAAATTTGAATCATTTAATTTATTTTTAACTTTGTCATAGTATGAACTTTATTGGAATATTTTGTGAGGAATGTCTAGTCCTATCCAAGGTCTTCTTTTGCAACTCATAAAGGGAACACCAATGAGGTGGATAAAAATGTTGGAATAAATTAATGGGATTTAATGAGTTAATTTGTGAGGAATTTATGGTCCTATCCAAGGTCTTATACTATAATGCAAAAGGTGGACACCAATGAGGTGAATGTTAATAAGAGAAAAAATAAGTAAATATTTTGTGAAAATTTTCTAGTCAGGTCTAAGGTCTTATATCGCAACTCACAAATAGAAACCTAGGGGTATGATCAGTTAACAAAATGATATTCATCAAGGGGAAATATTGGGATTACTATAATGAAATATGGAGTTTAATATATGAATCCATGTTAAAGAATTAAAATCATAATCATACATTTGAAGCCATGAAAAATAAGAATAAACCATAATAGAAAGCAAAAGATAATGAAACCATGTAACACATAAAACTTGAAAAAGATATAAGTGAAATCATGTTTGAAAAATATTCAAAAATATAAGATACATAAGTGAATCATAAATCTGATCCAAATCATATAATATAATGATAAATAATGTGAGAGAACACCATGTTATGTTCAAAAATACTAATAGATATGACCACAAATGTCATCTATAACATTTAACACAACCTTAAGCAGTTGAATCCTGATGTTAATCAGAGTCTCATCAATCTTCATAGAAGTCATGAAAAAATTCCTTTCATATCATCTCTACTAAAAAAAAAGCTGTCAAGAATAAGATTTATGCTCATGTGGAACCTCCTATGTGGGATACTCAATGAAAGGAATAGGTATCTCAATATGAATGGTATCTATAGATCTATGAGGAGGTGCAACCAACAAAGGAGGATCCTTAATTCATGGGTGACATGTAGTAGGAGGAATAACTAGCATCAGTATAGACTATGGGAAATCTCAGAGGTGCTATTGAATCACTCGACACTGATCAGTATGATGGGTATAACATTGATGTTAAATACAATAGACTTCCTCATATTTAGGGATATACTCTAAAATTAGCTTGGGAGGTGGGATAGTCTTATCTTTGGGTTGTGTAATGACTGGATGCAATGTATCAATTTATTTTTTAAGCTTTCTATAGTGAGTAGAGGAATGGTTATTTATTACATGGAAGCAACAAATACATCTATTAGTAGACTAAGGAGGTGTACTAACTAAAGTGGTAGAGGAAGAATATTGTTGTTGTGGATGTAGAGGTCCAATGACTATCAACTCTATGAATATCACAATAAGGCTCATATTCCATTTGTGTGGGTAAGGGATCAATCTTAGGTCATGGTATAATACCATCACCAAATAAGGGAAAATCTAGAGTGAAAACTAGACTAGGCTCATTTATAGGTGTGTTTGGTTATGCATTGGGTCTAAGCAAAGTGGCTAACATATTTTGGGGAAGCATAATGTAAGGATCATAATATATGTAAAAATGGTATGGTCTTGTCATGGCATGATCTATAAGCATACTCCTGATAGGTTCATCTATGATTGGAGGCATAACGTGTGTGTGATCCATCTCTAACCTATGAAGAGTAGTGGAAAAATTAATATTAGATACTATAAGAGAAGGAATGATAAAAGAAAATTTGAAAGACTAAAATAAAGGAGAATGATATTTAAGAACCTCGACATTTTTAGCTTGAATGAATCTAGCTAAAAATGGGTCATCTAAGGAATAATTATCATCATAATCGACTGTGTGTAAGTTGATAGTACATGCATGAACTATATTATTGATCGAGGAAGTGTAGTGAATGGAATGTTTAGTTTTGATTAAAGTAACTGCTATTTTTTCAAATGGGTGCTGACAAGATCAATGCTGAAGATAAGGAGGAAGTTGAGTGATGATGTTAGGGGATAGATTGGAGGTTTTTATCCTTAAGCTTATCTCATCTAATTCATCATCATCGGAGTCTAAGAGGCTAGTTAGAATATTTATAATTAGTTCTAAATGACCATTATAACCTCTAGTAGAGTTGATGGGATAGTTAAAGTGTTGGGAATATTAAAATGGAATGCTAGGTAAGGGTTCAAGGGTGGATATTTTAAAGACACCTTGTTCCAAGATTTGTTCAAAATTCTAAGGATTCATGTCCCCTTGATTCTTGTATATATCACCATTGTAAGGGAATTTAACACATTGGCATGTGGATGAATAAGAGGATCCTCCTACAATAAATTAATGGGAATGCATGAAATAACTGATTAATTTATTAAAAATGGAGGAAATAACCAATTTATATGTTTAGTAGAAACACCAAAGGGATTATATTTATCGCAAGCCACTTCAAGAGGGCAACCTCTTTTGATCAATCACAATACAATAAATTTGTGGATGCCTTCATTGGCCCCAACACTTACATACACACTAAGTCTAATCTAAGAAAATACTTCTCATAAATGTGGGATAAAACAAAATGCTCACGAGATGACTTACAAATCATATGCATCCATAGCAACTATTACACTAAAAAAAATAAAGATAAGGGGTAGCTCGGGTTCCTAACATCCCCTCCCTCTTATAAAAAGCTTTATCCTCAAAGCTTTAGATGTGGGAATTGGTGCTAAATTTGAAATAGTGGTTCCCATGTTACGTCCTCTGGTTGCATTCGGTGCCACTAAATTAAAACCTCTATGATGGAGTGAGAATGAAGTTGGTGTGTGCACCTATCTAGTATTACCTTCAACTTGAGAAGCATGGATCTTTCATTATCAAGTTTTGGTAAAATAGTTTACACTCTAATGTTTACGCCAAGAACTTTCTTTAGATAAGAGACATGAAATATTGGGTGAACTTGGGAAGAGCGTAGGAGCTCCAACTTATAATCAAATGACCTAATATTTTGGAGAACCTTATAGGGCCCATAGAACTTGGGAGGTAGCTTATGAAATCCTTTGAGTTTTAGGGAGGATTTCTTGTATGGCTATAGGCAAAGAAAAACCATATCACCTACTCAAAAAGTGTGTTTGGAATGATGTTGATTAGCCTATTATTTCATTCAATTTTTTTCCATATGAAGATTGTCTCATAGGGTGCTGAGGATCTGATTTTAGGTTCAAAGAATCATGTCAATCACTTGAACTGATGAACTATTCAGGGTATACAGAAGGAGCACTAGTGGTGCTTAACCATAGACTACTTCATATGGAGTCATTTTCATTTAAGTTTGGTAGGAGATATCGTACCACCATTCGGTGAGGGGGAACCACTTTTCCCATTGATTTTATTATTATAAGGTGAAGTGACAAAGGAAAATATCCAAGCACTTGTTGACAATTTCAGTCTACCCATCCATTTGGGGATGATACCCAGAACTCATCTTCAGTTGGGTTTGGTACGGCAAAATAGTTTTATTTAAAAATGGCTGGTGAAGGTTGCATCACAATCTGAGACAATTCATGAAGGAATGTCATGAAGATGGAAAATCTTGTCCATAAAAATTTGTGTGACTGTGGAGGCAGTATAGGGATGGCTAAGGGCACAAAAATGACTATATTTAGAGAGGTGATCAACCACAACCAAGATCACTATTTTCCCATTAGATTTAGGGAGCCCTTAAAAAAAACCATATAAATATTGATCCAAATTTTGGTAGGGATGGGAAAGGGTTTGAGAAACCTAGGGATGAGTGTTGTTTCACCCTTGTTGCATTGGTAGGTATCACATTCAGCCACCATTTGTTTAATTGCCTTTTTTATTCCCTTCCAAAATAAGTTGCAGCATGCCTGCTCATAATTTTTAATAAACCTTGAGTGCCCTATAGATGGAGAAGCATGGATTTAATTGAATATATCTTGCTAAAGATCTATGCTCTAGGGAAGCACCAAATGACTCTTGTATCATAGAAAAGCACCATCCAAAGAATAATGTGATACAGCAAAGGGGTTAGTGGCCAATTGTTGAATGATTTGAGATAATGATGATTCATTGACATACCCTTATTATACAGCATCCAACCAATTTGGAATAGGCATGAAAATAGCTGAAAGGGAAGCCTGGTCTACAAATATGCAAGAGAGAGCATTAGCCACAATATTTTCCTTACCCTTCTTATAAGTGATCTCATAGTCATAACCCATGAGTTTAATAACCCATTTCAATTGTGATAAGGTGGAGACCCATTGTTTTAGGAAATATTTCAGACTCTGGTGATCAGTTTTGATGCAAAAATGATTCCCCAATAAGTATGGCTGCCACTTCTGTACTGCATGCAAAATGGCCATCATTTCCTTCTCATAAGTAGAGAGTACTAAATTATTGTCAAAAAGGGATTTGATGGTGAATTCAATGGGGCATCCTTATTGGAGGAGAATAGCACCAAGTCCATTGTTGTAAGCATCACTCGCAATAGTGAAGGTCTTGGCAAAATTTGGCATAGATAGAATAGGTGTAGTACACATAACTTATTTCAGTTCTTCAAATGCACACTTAGCAGCTTATGTCCATGTAAAAGCATATTTTTTCAACATAGTTGTCAGTGGATTTGTAATATTCCCATAATCCTTGACAAACGTATGATAGTATCCAATTAGTCCCAAAAAACCATAGAGGCTCTTGAGTGTCTGAGAATGAGGCTAATTTATCATGGCAACTATTTTTTTAGGATCTACCCGAACCCCTTAAGCTGAAATAATGTGCTCAAGATACTCCACTTCATCCTATCCAAAATCACATTTGGACTCTTTTTCATAAATATGATGTTCATAAATAAGTTGCAATGCGAGCTCCAAATGTTGGATATGCTCAAACCATGTTTTACTATAGATTAAGATATCATCAAAAAAGACCAAAATTAATTTCTATAGGTAGGGCCAAAATATTTTATTCAACAATGCTTGAAATATTCAAGGAGCATTAGTGAGGCCAAAGGGCATGACCAAAAACTCATAATGGCCATCATGCATGCAAAAAGTTGTCTTAGGGATATCATCCTCATGAATTCAAATCTGGTGATATCTAGAGCAGAGATCCAACTTGGAGAAAAAATGAGCACCATGAAGCTCATCAAGAAGCTCATCAATAACAAGGATTGAAAACTTATCCTTGATTTTGATGTGATTAAGTGAACGTAAGTTAATGTAGAGGCACCATGACCCATAGTTTTTTTCAAATAAGGAGAATTGGGGAAGAATATGGGATGGTACTGGGATGAATAATGCCTTGATTTGGTAAGTCTTGAATGAGCATCTTGATCTCGGTATTTTGTTGAAATGGGTAGTGGTAAGGCCTGATGTTGGGAGGAATGCTTCTAAGAAGGGGTTGAATATGATGGTCCTCCAGCCATGAAGGTGGTAATCCCACTGGTTTGGCAAAGACACATGTATACCTCTATAGAATGGTTTGTAGATTAAAAGGAGTAGTGGATATCATTCATGGTTGCATTTGAATGGAATGGAACTGGGAAATGATGCCATTTGAATTCTTCTTAAGAATATTCTACATAAAATGTGAACTTATGATGCTAAGAGACCCCAATTGTAAGCCTTTCAATGTGTGTTTTTGCTCATAGTCTAAAAATTGCATCTAAAGTTCATAAAAATCCCATAGATAGGTCTAAGTTTATGTAACCATTGGGCTCCTAAAATAACATCACATCTACCTAAGGGCAAGGCAAACATGTCTAAGCATAAGTTATAATCTCTAAAATAGATATGCACATTGCAACACCTCTTTTTGCAAGTTAATATGCCCCCATTGGCAATCATGACTTCAAATTTGGAGCAAGGATAGATAAAACAATCAAATTATTTGGAAATTTGAGGGTCAATGAAGTTATGAGTACTACCTGAATCAATGAGTATTTTGAGAGGGACATTCTTGAAGTAACCCCTGACCTACATGGTTTGTGGGGTGGTGACTCCTACTAAGGCATGGAGAGATATCTCTAGTTGGTCTTCTTGAGAAGCATGTTCTATATTCAGTGAATCTTCTTCTGGATCATCTGTTATATACTGAGTATCTTCAAAAACTTTAGTTTTAAGTAGAGAATCCGCATCTAGCAGGTAGAGCTTTTACTTTACACATTGATGTCCTCGAGTGAATTTATTATCATAATTATAACATAGTCCTTTTTCTCTTGGGCTCACATCTCTACTTTAGTGAAATGCTTGATAAGAGTGATTTTGGGGGCTATCATTGTTTGAGATCATTGTGGAGTTGTATTTCTTAATGGAGCAAAATTGGATTTGAATCATTGTTGAGTTATGATCTTATCCTCTGCCAACTTAATCAACCCTAGGGCTTCCATAATTTTGTTGGGCCAAAACATTTTGACCTCTTATCGAATTGCATCCTCCAGTCCACTAACAAAGTAACTCCTAAAGAATTCATCAGATAATCCCTCTATGTGATTGGCCAATTTTTTAAATTTTGTTTGATATTCTCTCATAGTTCCTATTTGGCAAAGTTTAGTGAGTGCTCCAATAAAGTCATAAAAATAACTAGGGCCAAACCATTGCAAAATAAGGGTGAAAAAATTAATCCATATGGGCTCATCATGAGCTTTGGTATACCAATGATACCATTGAAGGCCTTCATGTTCTAAGTGAAAGGATGCAAACAAGACCTTGTTGGCATCGAAAGTATTATGTAGACTAAAATATTATTATGTCTGATTTATACCATTGAATTGAGGAAAATTAAGCTTTAGCCCATAAAAATTGTTGGAATAAGAAAACCCGATGTCTAAAGAGGACTCTATATGTCATATGTTGTGCATGGTGGTATGTTGAAGACCGAGGTCGAGAATTTTTTCAACAATATCTTTGATGTGGGTATTGAGGGTGGCAATTTCATCCTCCATATTTTTGGCTCCTGTTTGGGTTACTATCATGACTAGAATAAGAGATTTTTTTTTTAAGTATTGGGTGGGAAAACTAGAGTTAAGACATGTTTAGTAAGTGAATTTTTTAATTTAGATGAAATCAAAATGGGTAAAGGTAGTTTTACTAATTTTTTTATGTAGTGGGAGTATGATTGATGAAGGTGTTGTTCCCAAAATCTGTCACTCATTTTTTAGGCAACATATGAACTGTTTTGATCCTGCAGGCCAAAATCCTCTCTTTCGTTCTCAAAAATTGTTCTGAACATTTAAATTCTTCCTTATCCAAGATTTTTCAGTTAAGGGACTAGCAAGTTCAACAAGTTCAACAACTACAATAGGCGAGCTCTCACAAAGGAACAAGTTCCCAACACTTAGGAAATTTCAAGATAGGTTCAACACCGAGGTTCAACCAAAAGGTTCAATGGGTTCAAAGGTTCAATGACATCGCCAAGCTTAAAGGGTTGAACGCTTCGGCAAAAGTTCAAATTTCAACTGCTTCGGCAAGTTCAACAGCTTCAAAAGACTTAGCAAAAAGAAGGAAGATTGAACTGTTGAACCTTGAACCAAGAAGGTTCAAAGGTTTAATGCAATTGGTTCAAAGCGGTTGGTTCAAGTGATCAATTGAATAAGTGAAACACAAGATCGAACTGTTGAACCGTTGAACCAAAGTTGGTTCAATCAGTCAATTTAATTGAACAGTTCAAAGGAGTGGCCCAAAGCCTAAAGGGAAAGTGCCCTTGTAAAAGGCAGTGAACTAAAGGCCAAGTGCCCTTGCGGAGGGCAGTGAACAAAAGCAGACTGAGAGATATCTTTCAGAAAGATTTTTTGTGGCCAAATTTTACAAGGGAAATCCTTCAGACAAAATGTCTGAAGGAATTCATTCAGACATTTTGTCTGAAGGAATGATCAAAAACCTGATAAAAAGTAGCTAAGGCAAGGGAAGATTTCCTTCACACAAAATGTCTAAAGGAATTCTTTCAGACATTTTGTCTGAAGGAACTAAAGCAGAAGACTGCCTGAAGATTGCTTGAAGGACCCCGAAGGGTAGGTACCCTTGAGAGGGGCTCTTAGTGACCAGGAAATGGACCTTCTTAAGGACTGAAGGGACACCTTCCCTTTGGGAGGTTCCAAAGACATTAAGCTGAAAGAAAGTTTCTACGGACTCTGTAGACCCATTTCTATAGATTCATTTTCAATGGACTCTTTAGACATGTTTCTATGGACTCCACAGGTTTGTTTCTATAGACTCTTTCAAAGCTCAAAAGACTTTGAGAAAACAAAGGCTTCTAAGAAAGAGGATGAACCATTGAACCTTGAACCAAAAAGGTTTAACGGGTTTAATGGATTTAAAGGTTCAAGGAAAGTGAACAAACCAAAAAAGTGAATGAACCAAAGAAGTGATGGAATCAAGGAGCTGAGAAGGCCACCTGAACTGTTGAAATAGTGAACCAATGACATCCATGTAGACGTCAAATTTAGGGTAGTGAAATATTCATTGATTTTCAAATGTGGCATGGAACCTGAAAACAAACTCAGTGACCAGCTGAAGAGGGAGCTGAAAGAGCTAGCAAAAAGGGAAAAGATAACCTGAGAGCTCAAATTGCAATAGAAAAGAGGGAAAGACCAAATATATCTGTGCAGGAGTTATTCCAGTAGGTGGAACAGTCCACCAAGTAGATATTTGAGCTTACAAACTTTAAAGATGCGGCCTATTTTTCTCCCTTGGAATAAAAGCAAGGGGACAGATGTGTACATATTTGGTGAAATAATAGACAACCCATGCTAAGGAGAAGATATTTGAGATGAATCGACATGCCACAATTAAAGTAGATGCCTTGTTCCAACATGGCCCTCTTTGATAAAATTGAAAATGCATTCAAGGCATTGAATGCAGCATGGGTCGTTCTATGAAACAAAGCACCAAGCCTTTTTTGGATACTATATATTGTATTCTCTTATTTTATGCAAAGGGAGATCTCTCTATTATAGAAGAAAAACTCTACCCAAATTGAAAGGCGATTACTGAGACTTTGAGCTCAAACTGTTGATCATATTTCTTTATTTGAATGAGAAAGTAGGTTACTTTCAGACTTTGTGTTGTTATAGCTTGTGTCATTTTAGGAGATTGTTCTTATGTCTCTCCTAAATACATTCTTGTCTAGTTAATGAAATAAGTAGAACTAGTGGAAGTAATTAGGAAGGTGTCCTGAAGCCAATTGTGGAGAGACTTTGTGCTGCCATAATTGCCTTTAGTGTGTTTGTCTATTTTCCGTTCCTATCTAAAGGGCCTTGGGATGAATTTGTGCCCTCATTGTCCTTCGTATTTCACTCTTGGGTAGTTGAGGTGGATACTTTGTGCTACATCTCAGTCTACTGATTACTACGCCCCCTGTTACTAATTACTTGTTACCTACCAGAAAGAACTCTGGTTATTTGTTGTAAGACCACTTCTGAAAGAAGAGAAGTGCTTTAAGTGTTTCCACTTAGATTTATCTTTTGTTTGTGAACATCATCTCTAAAAAAAGAGGGATGGATGGTGTTGCCCTTCACCTGAGTGTTATTTTATGCATATATATATAGTATATAGTTCCTCATAGTTATAAGGGAACCTCTCCTTGATGAGAGGAGAGATTTGTCCCCTTTGATGTGGTAAACCTGCACATTTGGCCGACCAATCTCCCTATGTTGTGGTTGAAGAGACATAATTTTCTCATTAGTTAGCTGGTGACAAAATATTCACCCAACAGTTTTTGTCAACTCCGCTGAGGATGAATGAGCAGTTTTAGTTCTTTTCCTTATCCATTTTCTCCACTGGGGACACAACAATTTTGCATAATTTTAAGCCTCAAGATTTAGATTGAAGCATCACCTATGCCTTATCCATTATCATTATATCCTTATCCATTTTTGTTATATAATCTAGTCTGTGAACCATAGCCGTTGGGGATCGAACGTTTCACTTCTTTTTTCCACTTTCATCCAGCTCCATGCCAACAACTTTTGGCGACTTCGCTGGAGAAGAATGCATAGTTTGAAGCCTCAAGCTTCAAGTTGAATTAGGGCTAGTTCTTTTCTATTTTTATTCTACAATCTGGCAACTCCACACTATACTAGAAGCCAGAGATCCTAAGGTGTTGTTGACCCTATTTTTGAGTTGGTGCAGCAGAGCAATTTCAATTTGTTTCCTCCACAACTTCAAGTTTAATGAACTAGGAATCTTCCTCCTACCAATACCAGGTCACCAATACAAGGCAGAGCTTATTTTTCTATTGTTATCAAAGCTTTACCTATACATACTCCACCCATATTTGTTATCTCCACTTTTCATAATCAAATCATGGCAGTTCAAGGCCCCTGGGTAACTCTTTTGGCCCACTTAATTTAACTCCACCTCTACATGAGCTACCATGTAATTCAAGGAAAAATTTCCCAAAATTCTTTAGTGATGGGAGAGTTCATCCTAATGAATACATTGCAACTTTCAGCATAGTCTGTGGTATGATAGGCATGGAGTATGAGGACATAGTAGTCAGGCTATTTGTGGAAACATTGCAAGGTGTTGTTGCAGACTGGTTTTATCATCTATAGGCCCAGACCATAACTGACTGGAACACTCTCAAAGCTAAGTTCAAAGCAAGGTTCAAGCCTTTAGAAGATGTGCATGCCCTGCTAGCCCAGCTCACACAGATGAAGAAAGAACCTCATGAACCTATGAGGGACTTCATTGCAAAATTTGACAAGTTGAGAAACAGGATACTTAAAATTACTCAGCCAACACCTGAGAACCTTAAATGCTTCTTCAACAACTCAAAGTTGCCAAAAGTGAGTCTTCTACTAAGACATGCTGGCCACATAGATCTTGTTTCTACCCAAGATTTAGCTACTGAGGTGGAAGATGACCTTATCTTGGTAGGAAAGATAAGAAGAGATCCTAACAGAGGTAAATCTTCTTCATCTTTTGAATATACATCTACATGCACCACTGATATAATGGTGCAAAAGCTAGAAAATGAGTTGCTTGTTCTTAGAAAGCAAATGGTGCAAGGAATGTCATCTGCCCCTTCATAAAGAGATATACTAAGGAGGACATTCCCTAATTAGTCATACCAAGGCAATGCTGCCAAAAATCAAAGGCAACCAAATCGTCTTCCTCCTACTCAGGGAAAATTGGCCATTGAAGCTCCTCCAACCAATTTAGTAGTTGGATATATCGAAGTAGAATCTAATTTCTCTTTCTAGCCTGAGATGAACCCAAAAGATGATGCTAATCTATTCACAGAGGGAGAAGAAGAATTAGCTGGTGACTCCAACATTGGTTTCTTGAATTACCAGGATGAACCCAGAAGTGAAAGTAAAGCAGTTGATGGATCATACACTATTTTCACCCAGTCCAAGAACTAGTCAACCCAACAAGCTGATAAGGACAAAATAGGAGAAGGATCTCAGCCTGTAATTTCAATTGCTAAGCAGGGAACCACTCTACCTTTTCAAGCAATGGACCCGGTGATTACAAAAAAGTTAAATACATCAAGCACTCCTTCATCTTCAACTTAAAATCTATAGACCAGTAGCACCCCTCCTAGAAACTAGAAGGATGGATTCCCTTCCCCTGTTTATAATTTATTTCAAACATTTGACATAGTCAACCATGTCAAGAAAACTAAAATTCAAATGTCTAAATTTGAATTCCTGCAATCCAACCCTGAGCAGTCAGATAAGTTGGTTCAATTTGTGAAGAACCAAAATGTCCCTACAAGACAAGATGTTAGAAAGGTAACTCATGATCTCCCAAGGAACACGTCCACCCCAAATAATCTTGTTATTACTCTTACTACTCCTGGAAAGATAGAACCATTTTATGTCTCCCTGTTGATAAATAGACATCAGCTGAACAATTGCATCATAGACTCAGGTGCATCTAACAATGTCATGCTTGCCAAAGTAGCTGAATCCCTTGGTCTCACACTGACCAAGACATTTGGGAGATGTTTCTCCATGGAGAACAAACAAGTTCCATTACTGGGATAAATCAAGGATGCCCAATTTGCATTTGCAGCATTCCCAGAAAAGAGAATCAAGATGATAGTCCTGGTGGCTGACGTCTCAGCCTCATATGGCATCCTTTTTGGGCAAAATTTTTGTGCTGATGTTGGTGGTGAGTTGAGCATGGACCTATTTGAGGCAAGGATCCTAGTCAAAGGTGTTATGCAGAGATTGCTCCCTGAGAAGGAAGCAAAATATGTGGTCACTTAAACATCAGTGCCTGAAGCTCAAATTTTGTTTGAGTCTTTAGGCATGGGTAATTACTTCTTATCTACGGAGGAAGTTCATGAGACATCTGATGAAGCTCTTAAAGGTGAAAATCTAAAAATTGGTTCAAATGGAATAGCAGAAGACAAGATAGAGTGCAGTGTAAGCATAGAAGAATCCTCCCCTTCAAACGAAGAGAAGTCTAAAGAAAAATTAGTTTCTGATGATGTCTAGATTTTGGAATTTGATGAAAGTTATTCCTCTACCACTTCAGGAGCTAGGATTATGTTGATATATTCTCAAGGAGATATTTTTCCTTCATCATACAAATTATAGTTCAGTAATACTAAAAATACTGCTAAATATGAATCACTACTGCTTGGATTGAAGGCCACTCAATACAAGGGCATCAAGATCCTTCATGCTAAAGGAGATGTTGAGCTGGTGGTTTTTCAGGTGAGGAATCTGTACCAAACCAAAAATAAGAGATTGCATCATTACCGCAATCTGGTTTGGGATCAAATTAAAAGTTTTGATGCTTTATGCATCTCTATAGTTCCCAAGAAATTCAATGACTGAGCTGATACTTTGGCTATTTCAGTAACTATTTTGGTTCCTCACCTTGATTTTAAAGGAGACAAGTACACTATAAAATTGGTCTTTCAACCAAATGTGCCTGATAATGCCAATCATTGGCAAGTGTTCAATGGTGACAACTAAATCATTGCCTTCCTAGAATAAAAAGATAGCTTTGAACAACTTCATTTCAAAGGCAGTGAGCCTCAGAAGCTTGCTCTAGCCCCTGAATCAAGTTTAGATGTAGGTGAGGAATTCCTCCAGCTGAAAGGGAATAAAATTCCCAAAGGATTAGTTTCTCTTGAAAAGTTGTTTGACAAGCACGATAGGCTCATCAAATAGCAACAAATGGATTCAAGTTCTTCTCAGGAGTTTTATCAAATAAATTTGGGTACCAAGGAAAATCCCAAGATGGTGAACATTGGAAAATGCTACACTCTAAAAGAGAAACTTAGATTTACTGCCCTGCTTCACCAGTACATGGATGTCCTAGCGTCCTCCTATGATGATCTGAAGTCACTCAGGCCTGAAGAAATTTTCCATGAAATTCCTCTCAAGGGTGATTCGGTACTTTTACAAGCAAAAATCTAGGTAGTATAATCAAAAGATATCAGGTACTATTATGTCCAAAATACAAAAGATGTTGAATGCTAAAATAATTTTCCCAATCCATCATTCCACATGGATTGCCAACATAGTACCTGTGATTAAAAAGAATGGAAAAATCTACCTCTGTGTGGACTTCAAAATTTTGAATCAATCCTCCTTAAAAGATAATTACCCCCTACCTATCATGGACCAAGTTCTTCAGATAGTGACTGCTTCAGAGATGTTATCAATGTTAGACGGCTTTTCAGGATACAATCAAGTAGAAGTTGGTGAAGCAGACCAACATAAGACTGCCTTCACCATACCTTGGGGCACCTTTGCATATCAAATAATGCCATTTGGCCTGATAAATTTTGGTGCCACTTTTCAGAGAGTAATGAACCTTGTTTTCAAAGATGAAATAGGTAAGTTCATTGTGGTATACCTTGATGATTTGACTATCTTTTCCAAGCATCATCCTGATCATGTGCGCCATTTGCAACAAGTACTGGAACACTATCGCCAGAATGACATTTTTCTAAATCCCAAGAAGTCTATTTTTGGATTAACAAAAGGAAAACTTCTCAGACACATTATATCCCAAGAAGGCAAAAAGATTGACTCAGACATAGTCAAATCCTTCCATGAACTTACCCTGCCCATAGGCAAGATTGCAGTTCACTCTTTCTTTGGAAAGGTAAATTTTTTACGAAGGTTCATCCCCAAGTTCGTAGAGAAGACTCACCATATTATAAATATGATGAAGGGAAAGGCCACCTTTAGCTATACTAAAGAAGGCAAATTGGCATTTCAAGACATCAAGACAGATATTGCCCACACCCCAATTTTAGTTTGTCCAGATTATACCAAGGATTTCACAGTGTATAGTTATGCTTCTGAGCACATGCTTTTAGCCATTCTAGTTCAATAGAATAAAGAAAGTGTGGAATCTCCCATATCCTTCATGAGTTGTCCTCTCAAAGCTCATGAGCTGAAGTATTCAAACATGGAGAAGCATGCTTATGCAGTGGTAAAGGCAGTAAAGCACTTCCATTTTTACATCCTAAATTCACACGTTATTGCCCTGGTTCCTGATACCACAGTTAAATCTATATTAACTCAACAAGATTTTGGAACCAAAAGAGGCAATTGGATTGCCAAAATCTAAGAGTTTGATCTCATTATCAAACCAATGAAGCTTGTACGAGGAAGGGGCCTCTGCCAATTGATTGCTGACAATAAACCAGAAGAGATGGGGCATGAAGAAACAGAAGTGGAAGACACGCCAATAGTTCTCTTTGTCTCCACCATGAATGAGTGGTATTCAAATATTACTCATTTCCTTACCTATGGTGAGTGTCCTGCTCACCTACCTCATAAAGAAAGGAGGACTATTAAATTGAAAGCTATCAATTTTGTCCTTTGAGACAACGGCCTATATAAGAGGAGCCTTGATGGAGTGTTCCTTTGCTGCGTGGATAAAGAATAGCAGAGCCAAATTTTGAAGTCCTTCCATAATTTGGGTTGTGGAGGACATTTTTTTCTCCTATAACTGCACATAAGATTTTGTGAGCTAGGTATTACTAGCCTACTCTATTTCAAGATGCATACAAATGGGTATAAAGATGTCAACTGTGCCAACAGTTCATTGGAAGACCTAAGTTAGATGCTCTGCCTCTAAAGCCAGTGGTAATAGAAGAGCCATTTCAATAATGGAGAATCGATTTCATTGGTGTTGTATACCCATCTTCAAGTTTTGGACATGATTATGTCCTCATAGCCACATATTACTTCACCAAATGGGTGAAAGCAATTTCAACCAAGCATGCTACTTCAGAAGTGGTATGCGATTTACTCAAGGAGAACATCATTTATAGGTTTGGGGTCCCAACCAAGATTTTCATAGACAATGTAACCTATTTCTCTTCTCATGAGATCACTCAGTTCTATTTTTATTATGGGATTACCCTCTCCCACTCCTCTGATTATTTTCCACAAGGGAATGGCCAAGCAGAATTGAGCAACAAGAACCTAGTGACCATCATCAAGAAGCTGAGGGATAACAACTAACGAACCTGGCATAAAGCATTAGTTGATACTTTATGGGTAGATAGAATTACACCTAAGAGGGTGATAGGTATGTCACCTTTCCAACTTTTATATGGTCTCAATGTAGAGATACCAATCACCCTAGAATTGCCAACATTGAAATTGGCAAAGGCAGTCGAAGATCAGACATATGAAAGCTCCATTGACAAGAGGATCATGTGCGTAACTAAGCTAGATGAGTAGTGAACTATTGTGGTGGACTAAATTGCTACGCATCAAAGTCTAGTGAAGAAGCTCTTCGACCACAAAGCAAAAACCCATGATTTCCAAATTAGAGATCATGTCCTATTATGGGACAAAAGGAGAGAAACAAAGGGAATGCATGGGAAGTTCGACTCCCTATGTAGAGGCCCATTTACTATCCATCAGCTCAATGGTGAAAATAATTTCCTATTGAAGTATCAAGATGGCACACCCTTTTCTCTACCTCACAATGGGAAGCATCTGAAGCACTTCAATTCTTGAAGTATCAGATAAGATCATATGTACATATGTATATTTGTATAGTCTTTAGTTCTATTTTGTGCTTTTCATTTTTGCACCTTCTTTTTTGAGTATCATGACTCCATAGCCCAATGGCATACTCAAAGGCACTGGAGATTCTGGTTTCTTCTCCCCTCAGCTATTCTAAAATTTCAACTGAAGGAAGTTTCCCAACTAGAGCCAAGTGTTGTTCCCAAAATATATCACTCATTTTTGGGACAACATATGAACTATTTTGGTCCTAAAGGCCAAAATTCTCTCTTCCCTTCTCAAAAATTGTTCTGAACATTCAAATTCTTCATTATCTAAGCTTTTTCATTTAAGGGACTAGCAGGTTCAATAGGTTCTACAACTACAACAGTCGAGCTCTCACAAAGGAACAAGTTCCTAACACTTAGGCAATTTCAAGATAGGTTCAACCAAAAGGTTCAATGGGTTCAAAGGTTCAATGACATCAGCAAGCTTAAAGGGTTAAACATTTCAAAAAAAATTCAAAGTTCAACCACTTAGACAAGTTCAATGGCTTCAAAAGACTTAGCGAAAAGAAGGAAGATTGAATCGTTGAACCTTGAACCAAAAAGGTTCAAAGGTTCAACGCGGTTGGTTCAAGCGGTCAATTGAATGATCAGAACACAAGATCAAACCATTAAACTATTGAACTAAAGTTGGTTCAATCGGTCAGTTCAATCGAATGATTCAAATGAGTGCCCCAAAGCCCAAAGGGCAAGTGCCCTTACGAAAGGCAGTGAACCAAAGTCCAAGTGCCCTTGCGGAGGGCAGTGAACAAAAGCAGACAGAGAGATATCTTTTGGAAATATTTTTTGTGGCCAAATCTTACAAGGAAAATCCTTCGGATAAAATGTTTGAGGAATTCCTTTAGACATTTTGTTCGAAGGAATGATCAAAATCCTGACAGAAAGTGGCTAAGGCAAGGGAAGATTTCCTTCGGATAAAATGTCTGAAGGAATTCCTTCAGACATTTTATCCAAAGGAATTTAAGTAGAAGACCGCCTGAAGACCACCTGAAGGACCCCAAAGGACCCCAAAGGACCCCAAAAGGTAGGTACCCTTGCGAGGGGCTCTTAGCGACCAGGAAATGGACCTTCTCAAGGATCAAAGGGACACCTTCCCTTTGGGAGGTTCCAAAGATATTAAGCAGAAAGAAAGTTTCTATGGACTCTACAGGCTGGGTTCTACAGAGTCTGTAGACCCATTTATATGGACTCATTTCTATAGACTTTGTAGACACGTTTCAACGGACTCCATAGGTTTTTTTCTACAGACTCCGCAGGTTTGTTTCTACGAACTCTGCAGGTTCATTTCTATGAACTTCACAGGTTTGTTTCTATGGACTCTTTCAAAGCTCGAAAGACTTGGAGAAAACAAAGGCTTCTAAGAAAGAGGATGAACCATTGAACCTTGAACCAAAAATGTTCAACAGGTTTAAAGGTTCAAGGAAAGTGAATGAACCAGAGAAGCGATGGAATCAAGGAGCTGAGAAGGCCACCTAAACCATTGAAATAGTGAACCAATGATGTCCCCACAGATGTCAAATTTAGGGTAGTTAAATATCCATTATTTTCAAATGTGGTGCAAAACCTAAAAACAAACTAAGTGACCAGCTGAAGAGGGAGCCGAAAGATCCAGCAAAAAGGGAAAAGATAGCCCGAGAGCTCAAATTGCAATAGGAAAGAGGGAAAGACCAAAAATATCTATGCAAGAGTTATTCTAATAGGTGGAACAGTCCACCAAGTAGTTATTTGAGCTTGCAAACATTAAAGGTGTGGCCTATTTTTCTTCCTTGGAATAAAAGCAAGGGGATATCTATGTACATATTTGGTGAAAGACCAGACACCCATGCTGAGAACACATTTGAGATGAATCGACATGCCAAAGTTAAAGCAGATGCCATGTTCTAACATGGCCCTCTTTGACAAAACTTAAAATGCATTCAAGGCATTAAATGCAGCATGGGTCGTTTCATGAAACAAAGTGCCAAGCCTTTCTTCGCTACTATATATTGTATTCTCTTATTTTATGCAAAGGGAGATCTCTCCGTTATAGAAGCAAAACTCTACCCAAATTGAAAGGCGATTACTGAGACTTTGAACTTAGATTGTTGATCATATTTCTTTATTTGAATGAGAAAGCAAGTTACTTTCAGACTTTGTGTTGTTATAGCTTGTGTCATTTTAGGAGATTGTTCTTATGTCTGTCTCTTGAATATGTTCTTGTTCAATTAATTAAATAAGAACTAGTGGAAGTAATCAGGAAGGTGTCCTAAAGCCAACTATGGAGAGAATTTGTGCTACCACAATTGCCTTTAGTGTGTTTGTATATTTTTTGTTCCTGTGTAAAGGGCCTTGGGATGACTTTATGCCCTCATTGTCCTTCGTATTTTACTCTTGGGCAGTCGAGGTGGAGAATTTGTGCTACATCTTAGTCTGTTGGTTACTACACACCCTGTTACTAGTTACTTGTTACCTACTAGAAAGAACTCCAGTTGTTTGTTGTAAAACACTTCTGAAAGAAGAAAAGTGCCTTCAGTGTTTACACCTGGATTTCTCCTTTGTTTTTGAACATCATCTCTAAAAAAAAGAGATGGATGGTGTTGCCCTACCCATGAGTGTTATTTTATGCATATATATAGCATATAGCTCTTCATAGTTATAGGGAACCTGCCCTTGATGAGAGGAGAGATTTGTCCATTTTTGATGTGGTAAACCTCCACATTTGGCCGACCAATCTCCCTATGTTGTGGTTGAAGAGACCTATTTTGCTCATCAGTTAGCTAGTGAAAAAATATTCACCCAACAGAAGGCAAGGACAATTTTAGGAGTGAAAATGGAAAAACTAAAATAAAATATCAAAGAGGGTCAAAGGATTACAAAAGAGAGATGAACACTATGGAAAAAATTCAAGACAAATAGACAAAAATAGAATTTATGGCAAAACCCAAAAAAAGGGAAAAATAAGATTTGTAGGAATTAGGAGTAGAATCAGGATATGGGACCTCAAGGAAGAAAATGTGGGGAATGGAATTTTAGGTGTCTAGATAAAGTTTGAGGATCAACAAGGCTACATATGGAGAGATATGGAAAAAAATAAAAAAACATTTATTTATTTGTTTTTTCTAGTTTCTATTTTATGTCTATCTGTAAGTCATCTGAGAGTCTTCTGATAATCTGTGGATAGTTTTCTGAAATTGATAAAATGGAGATTTTTTGGTTTTTGGTTTCTATCAAATATCTAGTTGCAAGTCCTCGGATAGTGTATGGATACTATGTTGATGGATTTTTTTGATAGTCTATTGGAAATATTTTTAAATTGATAGAAATGGGTCCCAAGTTTCAATGGTTGCCTAAGGGTTTAAATATATCACTCTAGCCACCAATGTCGTCTAAGCGAGTATTACTTTCCAAAAAAAAATTGGCCATGGATTTACCTCTAAGTGATAGCTCTCGGTTTTTCTCACAGATGGGAACTACTCAATCAAGAAGGGGTTGTTTCTTGTTTCACTGGCAGGTCCTCTCAATGGGCCAGCGACTTTGAGGTTTTTGTGGTACTCCTCACAATGAGTTTTAAGGCTTTCATCCAAGCACTTCCCATAGTTATGCAGTCAAGTTTTTACTCTAATCCAAAATATATTATTGTGATTCAAAAAATTATTTAAATGAATTATGCCATTGAACAGAGTTAATATTTTTTGAAAGGAATTATGCAGCAGAACAGAGTTAAGACTTTCTGAAGAAAAAAGAAATTGACCCTAAAAAGCACTCTGATACTAGATGAGAGGATCCTCCTACAATAAATTAATGAGAATCCATAAAATATCTAATTCATTTACTAAAAACATATGAAATAACCAATTTATATGTTTAGAAGAAACACCAAAGGGATTATATTGATCACAGGCCACTTCAAGGGGTCAACCTCCTTTGAGAAAACTCAATCAATAAATTTGTGGATGCCTTCATTGGCCTCAACAATTATATACTAAGTCTCATCTAAGCAAGTACTACTTTCCATGAATGTGGGATAAAACAAAATTCTCATGGGATGACTTACAAAGCATATGCATCCATAACAACTATTACACTGACAAAATAAAGAGAAGGGGTAGCACAAATTCCTGATAATGAATCAATTGCTCTCATATGATGAGTCTAAGGTTGATTGAGTAATATATTATATGAAAGTGGATAGTTAAATAGCATGAATTTCACATGAATGGTAATGGGAAGCAAAACATGACATAAAAGAGGCATTTGTATTTTATCAAAGCCTCGGCATGTACTACATGTAGATTTAAGGTTACATTCTAGGTATACAAGTGTTTTAATTAAGTCAAGGGAAGCAATGCAAGTGCCTGAGCCTTCATCAATTAAAGAATGCTTAACTTAGATATCACCTATTTGAATGCTAATGAATAAAGGAGGATCACCAACATAAAGCAATATCTCATCAAGAATCATAAAAAATATAGGAAACTTAAGTGAGAGATAAGTGTCCACTATTTTTTCAACATGGATGGACATCTTTTCACATTATTTAAGAATGTTATCTTTAGGTCTAGATAAGGTAGCTTCTAGTCCTATAGAAGGAGGACAAGGGATGTTCATTTTGAATAATAATTGCATTACGTGATTATGATGGCGGGGAGAAGTTCTCATAAGCTCTAAGAAGGGAATTTAATATTGGAGATGGGAAAGTTTTGCAATAGGATCCCATTCATCATAACCTATGGGAGGATTGTTAGATAAAGGTGAGTAGTGTTGTAATAGATCTTATGAAGTGAGGTTGGATGTGTAGTGAAACTTACGTTGATAAGGTATTTGTGGTTTAGGTTGGTTTAGGGTAGGTTTATTGACCTTAGGTGATGTGGTTTTATGTTGAGGCATATTTTGTGTTTGCGTAGAATAAATAATGTTTTAAATTTGAGGTATGTTTTCTTGAGGGATGGAGGTTGGGGAAAGAGTAGAATTTATATCAATGGTATGAGAGGTATGGATAATTTGTATTGTTGGGGTGACGTTTGTATGTCTATTGATTCTTCATGCAACAATTATATGAGATGGGATGGGGAAGTGTCTTGGATAATGTGAAATGTTGAATAGGTGTGATGGTTAGGTTTTGGGGGTAAATCAATATAAGTAACTATTCACCTCATATTAGTCATGTTAACCACATTTTCATCATTGGTGTTAAGGTCTATAAGACTTTCAATGTTATTAGTAGTAAGGGTAGGCTGATTAATGTTGTATTGGTGATTAGGAAGTGGATTCTTATAGATAGCTAAATGAGCATTGGCTTGTTTTAAATATTGATTCTTATTTTGAGTTTCATGAGCTTTAAGTGCTATGTCATAAGCTTATTTATGGTTGAGTATAAGGGATTTGTGATCAAATTTGGGACCAAGGAGAAAGTCCATAGCTATATTTCTTAATTGTCTATAAGTTTCATGAGAATGGCCCCAACTCGTATGAAACCAACAAAATTTATTTGGATCATACCAAATATTCATAGCACAAGTGGGATCAAGATCTCGTGGTGATGGTCTTAGAAGTTGTTTTTATATTTTTATTAATGATAAAGGTTTGTGCACATTAGTATGATTTTTTGGATAAAAGTGGGATTATGATTAGAATTATTGTTAGGTGGAGGGACATGTTCCATGGTATTGTTTGGAGCAATGGTTTGGATGGTGTGTATGGTGTCATAAGTGTTTGTAACACCATCATTGGTTGCATGATAGTTTTTATTTTTTATAAGCATGCGATTCATGTTATAGGTTGGGGAGGTTAAAATTGATGTATATGGAAATATTGGTGTTTATCTTGGTCAAGAGCATCTTCCAAAGTTTTTGGACAAAGGGTCCGAGCACGATATTATAATTTAGGTTAGAGAGCATTAGTGAATAGGTGGAAGAGTTCTCATCTACCATATTATGCTTAGCTTTGTTAGACAAAGCTTTCTATTGTTCAATAAAAACTTGTGTTGTTTTAGTTTTTAGTTGTTTATAATTGATTAAATGAGCTAAGTTTTTTTGGGAAGATCACTAGTTTGGAATTCTTGAACCAATGAATTGAGAAAGTCTTCTAAGCTAGTAATGGAGAGGGTTTTTAGTTGATTGTACCAATCTAAAGCATCTTCAAAAAATGTTTTAGCTAAGAGTTTAGTAACAGTGAAAGTATTAAGCTTGACCCAATCTTTGTAAAGGTTGCCAAATGTTTTTAAATGTAGGGTAGGATCCATAGATCCATTATAAGTGATGGTGGGGGTGATATCTCATATGTCAATTTTAGAAATTTGAGGTATAAGAGGTTCATTTTGTAAATGTTTGATAGTTTTTTTTATAAGTGGGGGTTATGGTATGAGTTTACAATGTGAATCCCTAAGGTGGGGTGGGGAGCATTAGGATTTTGATCTCCCCATTGATCATGGTGGGGTTGGTTTTGGAGATGTATTAGGTGATTTTACATTTGCATCATTTGATTTGAATTATTATCTTGACATGAATGCATTTGATTAAGAGTTTGTAATAAAAGTTGATTAGTTTGAGAGCTATTTTGGCTAGTGGAAGCAACATTTGATGCATTAGCATTATGTGAGGTATTAAGGGTTTTATATTCACTTTGAGTTTGATATAAGGTAGTGGCATGTGTTGCACTAGTGGCATGTGTCACACTAGTGGCATGTATCACATTAGTGGCATGTGTCACACTAGTGGCATGAGAAGCACTAGTAGCATGGGTATGGGTGTGGGTATTTTGAATATCCCCACTAAAGGTCAAATCTACCATATTTGTATAAATACTTGGCATGGAGGTAGAATAATACATAGAAGATGATGTCATAGTGTGAGAATGAGACATGATAGAGGGGAAAGGTGCAGATGAAAAAAAATGGATTGCCCCAAATCCTTGGGAAAAGTTATGTGAAGGTGAATGGGGTTCTCCTATATGAGGTCCCATCATAAGGTTATAGATGACTTTAGGATCCTTACCTCTATGTTGAGCATTTCATTGATGAAAAGGATCATTTTAGTTGTGTAATCAAGGTCACGTTCATCTTCTAGTGAAAACAAGGGGTTAAGGGCCATGGAAGAATAAGGATTATTCTCATAGTTGGTAGTGTGGGTGGTAACATGGACATTGCTTTGATATGTGTTAGGTGCCACCAAATGTTTTTTAGGAAACCTATTGGGATTAATGAAACTCATCATGTTTTTTTAATTCAATTTTTTATTATCATCAAACAAAAAAATCCTGATGAGGGAGGGAAGTTAAACATTTGTTAGAAAGGAAGATAAAATGGGATAGTGCTAGATTCAACTAGTCGACACTATTCTATAATAAAATAAGCAGGATAGGCTATAAGAAACATAGTCAAATAGGTTGACTATGTTTTGTAGATAAGGGGTTAAGGGTCATGAAAGAATAAGGAGGATTCCCATAGTTGGTAGTGTGGGTGGTAACATGGACATTACTTTGATATGTGTTAGGTGCCACCAAATGTGTTTTACTAAACCTTTTGGGATTAATGAAACTCATCATGTTTTTTATTCAATTTTTCTATTATCATCAAACAAAAAAATCATGATGAGGGAGGGAAGCTAAACACTTTTTAGAAAGGAGGATAAACTGGGATGGTACTAGATCAAACTAGTTGACACTATTATGTAATAAAATAAGTAGGATAGGCTACAAGAAACATAGTCAAATAGGTTTACTGTGTTTTATATATGGTTAAACTAAAAATTATGTAAGACACACAATCGAACATGTCCATTATGTGTTGACGGTAAACATAATAAGAAGTCTCCAAGAAATTGGGTCAAATAGAATGACTATGTTCTATAGAAAGGAAAATTGACCAACATGTGAGAGATTGGGTTAGATAATATAACTGTGTCCTATATCAAGGAAAACAACAAGAGACACAGTTGAGTGTGTCGATTGTGTTTTATAGGTAAAAAAAGGTTTTGATAGCTATGACTCTGAATTAATTATTATAAAATTGATATAAACACATACACAACTAGGTCAACTGAGTTGATCTAATTATTGCACACAACACAAACCTTGTACCAATATTGGATGATATAAGTTTTGTAATACAACATACAATTGACAAAGAGCAAACAATAATGTTGAAGATAGAAATGCTAATCTATGTGGTCATATCTGAATGTTTTAAATTATAATTTTAGAAATAAATGTGATAGGGAATTGGATTTAGAAAGGAACTAAAAAGAGGGAAGCTAAAGATGGTTTTATGTTGTTAAGGTTGAAAGGGATCTATATTGGTGATAGTACTTGCCTGGTTTTAGGGCCTACCACCTCACTTCACAACCCGCAATGATAAGGGGTTGAGTGATTTACCAATATATACCATCAACCAGGTATTTACACTCAGCCATAAAAATGATTTATCTTCCCCCTTGGTGATGAAATCCAAGTAGGTAGACCTTGGGTAGATTTTGTTTGATGGTTTTTTGATATTTTGTGCTGTAGAAGTGTGTGAATAAAAGAAAAGTAGTGTATGTCGATAAATTAAGCATTCCTTTTTAGTATAAATGTGTTAATCTAAGAAAGTAAGCAGCAAAAAGAGAGATGAATTAATTACTATCAATGTGAGTTAATTCCTTTGTTTGAAGAGTACAAGGTTATTCAGGTTGACTGTGTATACAAATAGTATATAACAAAATCAATTGGGTTGATTTTGTCTGTTAAATAAAAATGTAAAGAAACACAGTCAAACAAGTCGACTGAGTCTTCTAGGCAAGAAGCAACTACAAAACTAATTATATCCAGTCAATTTAGTGGTAGGGTTACATTTGAAAAATATGACCGAAATGAAGGAAATAAATGACTAGGTTGATGAGAATGAACTCGATGATTTTAATGATGCTAAATTTGTTTTTTTATGTTGTGTCATCTAGATGAACATTTTGACCTGCCTACAGAGTCACCTAGGTTGATTGAGTCTGAAAACCTATATGCAAATAAGTGAATTGATTCAAGTGGATAAATCTAGTTACTTATAGTTGAAGCTGACATGCACAAAGCCAAATAGAATCCATCAGATTGATTATGTGTTAATCATGTACATAGAATGTTAGAATAAGTTGATAGATTCAATACAGTGATGTAAAAATGAAATAAATAAAAAATTATAGTAAATGAAAATGTGAAAAAAACCTACAAGGGTTAGTTTCACATCAGGTTCACTAGAATGTATACAAGTGAAAGTGAAGTTGATCTATAAACCAATCCTAACTTAGAGAATATAAATCAAATTATCTCTTCCGCTTGTTGGTACATTTAGACAATCAGGACCATGACCAATATGGATCCACTAGACCTAACTAAGGGGTCTCTTACCACACAATATCATTAGAGAGGGTTCTAAAGCCTCTAGTCCAACAATACCACACAATAACCATAGATAGGTTCTATATTTTCTAACAAAGTAAATTAAACCTAATCTAGTGCTCACCAAATCTTGTGGCATAAATAGGGGATAATAAACATAAAAGTAAACATGAAAATAATAACTCTACTCAATTCAATGTAGAGCTAATCCTAATCATGGAGAGATAAATACATTCATAAGCTAATACATGCAAATATATCTACTAATAAAAGAGATCAAGAGTTATGGTTACTTACCTTAAAGATGAACCCGTCGAGCCTCAATCTTTCACTTGGCCAATGGTTATTTACAAGAGATTGTTTTGGTTCATAAGGATAACAAAGATAGGTCAGATTACTTCTCGTATGCATCCAAAAGACTTTTCCCATAAGACAATATTCTTCTCTCCAAAGGAAGTATGAAACCCTAAGCAATGAATCTTCAAGTAGAAAGGTGGATAAACAAATGCATAAATTAATGATTATATATATATATATATATATATCAATGAAAATGGGGTGAAGGCTATGTATATATATCCAGATCTAATCCTAAACCCTTCTAAAGTTTTAGCCAACATAGTCAACCCAATCAACCTAGTTGTTTAGGAAATAAATCAGTTAGGTCCTAGACTAAGTCAGCTAGGCCGACTTAGTTATGTAGCATGATCAATTCCTATAATAGGGTTGACCCATTTGAATATGTTCATAGGATGGTAAAAAGAGGTTTTGCCTTAGGTAGGGGCTATTTAAGGTAGTGAATTTCTTGGAGAAACATGTAAGGGAGGTGTCAAAGCTTAGGGAAATGTATAGGAGGGACTTGCGTTAGTTTTAAGTGGTTATATAGGTAACAAAAATATTTAAAATCACTAATGGTTTGCCCACCCCTTTCCCAATGCCCCCTTTAAGGCATGTACTCAGAGAGACTTAGACTCAATAGGCTCCTATAAGAAAGAAAGCATCAATAATTGATCAAGTTTAAAAATATTATGCGTATACACCTCTCATGGAATGGAGTTTGGTGACTCTTATGCAGTGAGATATATGGCACATATATTTTTTTTATTTAAGTAATGGCATTGGTTCTACTAAACCTAATTATTTTCCCCATCCCATGGGGAAACTATCTTAGGCCTTGAGTTTTGGCCCAATGCAATGATTTTCCTTTAGGTTTGAGTAATAACTTCATGAAGTTTTTTGGAGAATATTCTTAAGATGTGGATGATCACATTTGTGCTTTCATCATGGCATGTTATATTATATGAATTGTTGAAGATGTATTTGTTATAAAATTTTTTTTAAACTCTTATTGGACCTACTAGTTACTGGTTTTGAGACTTGAAAGATGAATTCACTATGGGTTAGAACACCATGAAAAAAAATGGCATAGATAGATTCAATCCAATGGTGGACATGTGTGCATGTTGTCCAAATTTTTACAAATCCATAACAAAGAAGAATAAAAAATGAGAGACTTTGTGGAACACTTGAAAAAAAATTGAGATTGGTTCCTCATGTTGATAGATCGAGCCTCAAAAATTAAATATGCCTCTTGATTACTTCTCTACATGTGGAGATCCATTTCATCTTGAAAAGGATCAAAGTGTGTGACATGAAACATTCAAGTTGAATTTGATACAATCATGTATGGAATATTGAAGAGGGATAATTCTCTAAATGTTGGACATGCAATAGAACATATCATGAATAAATGAACAAATCAGTGTAAATCTCTTCATATTTCATAGTAAAAAATTTGATAAAATACTTCTAGTTAGGCACAATAGAAATTCAAGAGAAAATAAGTAAAATTATTTCCCATTCCACATGTTTTCATTAATTTAACAGTCTTGGGTGAAAAGGAGTTGTTGGGAGGTAATTTAGTAAAACCACATTAGAGAGAAAGTGTTGAAGTATATCATTTGCACTATGAAGACAACATCCAAGAATCAAACATCCATGTGTGTGAAGAAGAAAATGAAGATTTAGCATTTCCTTATTAGAATTGAGATCCCTATTTCATTGAGGAAGAAGATTTAATAGTGAGTAATCAAACATGATAAAGTGAAACAATTTGATATGATACACATTGGAAAAGAAGAAATTTCTAATACATTATTCTAGTCTTAGGTTTTGAATCCAACCCAAGAGATAACAGAAGAGAACATTGAAGAAATAAAAGACTCTCCCAAAATATTAATGAAGAACAAATAACGTACAACCATGAGAACACTATTGATGCACCTTCATGCAATTTGATTCCTAAACCAACATAAGCAAAAGATGAAAAAAATATTCTAAAATGTTCATGCACAAAAGAGTTATTTTTTTTTAATAGAATGTAAGAAAACAATTTTATTCCCATGATTTCACTATTCGCCTTCAAATTTTGAATGGAATTTTGAATTTTATCCTTCTCCTTCAAGAACACATTCATATTCTCAATTAGTTCAGATCTATTGTATCTCATTTTTTTCTATTTTGTTAGGTTGTGGAGCTAAAAGCTTCAACCTTTGCAAACCGAGGAACAGAAGGTTGCTGAGTTCTACAGGAACTGGCGTCGGCAGTAGGACCGACGTCGGCAGAGTCCAGTGCAGAATGCCACCGGCGACGGCAGGAAGTCGGCCGACGTCGGCAGAACCAGACCAGCAGGGACCGGCGTCAGTCGCCTGTGTGTTCCCGAAGTGTTCGTTTCACGGACAGTTAGTTAAGTGAATGATGAGTTTGCATGTCAAGACCAGCCAGAGTCTTGGGCTGTGAGGATAATTGTCTAAATTAAGAGTCTAAGTTAGTGTTTGAGTTAGGGATCTATTTATAGACCCATTGGAATGTATTGTTTAAGGCATGAGATAGAAAGGAAGAGTTCCTTCTAGTTGTAAGATCTGTGAGTTTCAGGTTGTTGCAAGCTCATTGGGGATCTACATGTAAGTTTGGTCTTTGAATTGCAGGTTGCAGGTTCATGAGAGATCAGCTTGAAGTGCTATAGAGTGCTTGGTGTACCGGCAAGGTTATTACTGACTGGTTGGTGAGGTGAACACCAATTCTGTGTGTGAGTTGGTTGTTGGGACCGTTTTTTGTGTAGGAGAGTGTGTGTGAGAAGAATTACTGTACACTTGAGGTGTGGCGAATCTCTGTAAGGTGAAAGAGTGTGGCGGCTCTTTGATGTATTCTTTTCTGTATAGTGTTAATACAAGATAGTGTATTGTCTCTCATATTTTGTGCTATTGGTGAATTCTAGTTACTTGTGTTTCTGGTTATTTCCGCATATTCAATTGCTTATATTTGGTAATCATACTGTGCTCTTTCTGAGGAGCAAGATCCTAACGAGTGGTATCAGAGCATGTTTGTTGTTCTAGATTCCTGACAAGTGGTATCAGAGCTTTTGGTTGGGATACTAATAGATTGGTATAGATCTGGGTAGTGTGTTTTGATTACAGGTTACTCACAGGGTTTCTGTTTGAGTGGGAGTTGAGCAATGGCAGAAAACAGTCAACTACGAATGGAAAAGTTTAATGGCAAGAACTACCAATTATGGAGGATGCAGATTGAGGACTATCTGTATCAGAAAGATTTGTACTTACCGTTGGGTGGGGTTGCTAGCAAACCCTTGGATATGAAAGATGAAGAATGGGAGGTTCTTGATCGGAAGGCTCTGGGATCTGTTAGATTGAGTCTTGATTCATCTGTGATTTCCAGCTTATCACAGTGTAAGACAACGGTGGAGTTGATGAAATCTTTGGCAAATTTGTATGAGAAACCCTCGGCTTCAAATAAGGTATTTTTTATGAAGCGCTTATTTAATTTGCAAATGTTGGAAGGTGGATCTGTTCATAGCCATCTTAGTGATTTCCATGGTTTGGTAAACCAGTTAAGTTCAGTTAATATTGTATTTGATGATGAACTTAGAGCTCTCTTAATCTTGTGTTCATTGCCTGAAAGTTGGGAAGGTTTGGTAATGGCAGTTTCTAATACTGTGTCTCCTTCAAAAGTCTTAAAAGTGGATGATGTTGTGAGTGTGATCTTGAATGAAGAGATACGCAGGAAAAGCACAGGTGAATCATCTGGAGATGCTTTGAGTTTTGAAGGAAGAGGAAGGCCAAGAGAGAGGACAGAGCGTGGGAGATCAAGGTCGAAGATAGGCAAAAGATCCAAGTCCAGGTATGGCAGAATAACCTGCTGGAAATGTGGAAAGCAAGGGCACTTAAAGAGAGATTACAGATCGGGTGAAGATCATCATGAAGAACATGGAGAAGAAGCAGATGTTGTGGGTTACGTTGCACAAGATGCTCTGGTATGTTCTTTGGATAAAGTAGAATCTTGGGTATTAGATTCTGGTGCCTCTTTTCATGCATCTCCACATAGAGAATTTTTTCATGAGTATGTCCAAGGAGACTTTGGAGAAATTTGTGTAGGGGATGGTAAGTCTTGTCAGATTGTTGGCAAAGGCAAAGTGAAGCTGAAATTGTAGACAGGTGACACATGGGTGTTAAAGGAGGTCATGCATGTCCCAGTTTTGAAGCGAAATCTGATTTCTGTTAGAAGTTTGGGTGAAGAGGGTTGCACAGTAACTCTCACAGCGGACTCTTGGAAGGTTACCAAGGGTACACTTGTTATAGCTAGAGGTAAGAAAGTAGGTACGCTTTATCTATCTACTTGTTTTACTGATTCTCTTTCTGGGTTATCTACTTCAGCTGTAGATTCAGAGATGTGGCTTGATAGGCTTGGTCACATAGATAAGAAGGAGATGTTGGTTCTTGAGTCAAAGAATATGCTTTCGGATTTGGAAGGCATGGATCGTGGTTTCTGTATGCAGAAGAAGAAGGTAAGGTTTCTTGAGGAATCCGATGTTAGTGACAAGAACGGGAAAGCCTTGGTTTTCAAGGAGAAAGTGACGGACAGAGTTCAGCATAAGGTGCAGAGGAATTCTGAGCAGAGCAAGGGTAATTTGGACAAGGGTTTGATCCAAAAAGAGCTCGCGAGAAAAAGTCAAGTCTCACAAGAAAAACACAGAGACCGACGTCGGCAGGAAAACCGGCGTCGGTGTCCAGACAGGGACCGACGTCGGCTATGTGCAGCCCGACGTCGGTGACTCGGGGCAGACAGAGACCGGTGTCGGCCAGGGGAAACCGACGTCGGCAGGGAGGCAGTCGCAGGGAACCGACATCGGTCGGCTGTAGACTGAGACGTGACCGGCATCGGTTATTGAGACAAATTTTGGGTGGACAGCTAGTTGTCATGGAGTCTCAAGCGCCCATATGGAGGACTGAAGGTGTAAGTAAGTTCTTAAATTCGTCATTTCCCTTCTTTACACTACTTGTTGCTCACTTATGGCATAGGACCAGGAAGTTATTGAAGAAGCAGAACAGGTAGATCTAGGAAATAGTGGGAGCTTGGCATGGATAAGGATGTGATTCTTTGGAGGAGAACCAAACAGGTGTTTTGGGTAGTGTTGCCAGCTGGAAGTAAGCACTGAGAGACGAATGGATGTTGAGGATGAAGAAGAGCGGAAATGGATATGTGAGATGGAAGATCAGGGTATATGATCTTGTTTAAGCTGCAGGGCAATGGAGGTTTGATCATTGTGTTTCTCTTTACCAGGTTGGATAATATTAGCTACATTTTCTGTATGATGTGCTTGTTGCAGGGTTACATATACAGGTATTGCTGAACTAAAGGTAAAGCTAGTTCAGGGGTTTGTCATGGAGAATCTGGGAGCAGCAAGATTCTTTGGCATGAGTGTGTTCTAGAGACATGGAGGTCTTGTTGACTTTGTTTCAGGATGATTGTCTGAAGCCGGTTAGCACGCCGATGGTTAGACAGTTCATAGAACAGGTGTCTTGATTCACATAATGAGGTTGAGTGCATGGTATGTACTAAACCTGAGTTTTCCCAAGCAGTGGGAGTTGTCACAAGTTTGGAGTCAATTCGGGAGAGTAATACTGAAGGGCAGTTCAGTGGGACCAGCAGCAGGTGCACATGCTATGCAGGGTCAAGTTCTTTATCTACATGGTTGTAGATGCGGATGTGGCAGGTAATTTGGATGACAGATTTTGCACCACGGATTTTGTGGTGGTTGGTCTTCAAGAGTGATCTTGAGGAGGGATACAAAGCCAAGGAAACAAACTAGACGGTGTACAGGTACAGGTACAGGTTGCAGCTATTTATCTCCAAGTGGGAGATTGTTAGGTTGTGGAGCTAAAAGCTTCAACCTTTGCAAATCGAGGAACAGAAGGTTGCTGAGTTCTACAGGAACCAGCATCGGCAATAGGACCGACGTCGGCAGAGTCCAGTGCAGAATGCCACCAGCGACGGCAGGAAGTCAGCCGACGTCGGCAGAACCAGACCAGCAGGGACCGGCGTCGGTCGCCTGTGTGTTCCCAAAGTGTTCGTTTCACAGACAGTTAGTTAAGTGAACGATGAGTTTGCATGTCAAGACCAGCCAGAGTCTTGGGCTGCGAGGATAATTGTCTAAATTAAGAGTCTAAGTTAGTGTTTGAGTTAGGGATCTATTTATAGACCCATTGGCATGTATTATTTAAGGCATGAGATAGAAAGGAAGAGTTCCTTCTAGTTGTAAGATCTGTGAGTTGCAGGTTGTTGCAAGCTCATTGGGGATCTACATGTAAGTTTGGTCTTTGAATTGCAGGTTGCAAGTTCATGAGAGATCAGCTTGAAGTGCTATAGAGTGCTTGGTGTACCGGCAGGGTTATTACTGACTGGTTGGTGAGGTGAACACCAATTCTGTGTGTGAGTTGGTTGTTGGGACCGTTTTTTGTGTAGGAGAGTGTGTGTGAGAAGAATTACTGTACACTTGAGGTGTGGCGAATCTCTGTAAGGTGAAAGAGTGTGGCGGCTCTTTGATGTATTCTTTTCTGTATAGTGTTAATACAAGATAGTGTATTGTCTCTCATATTTTGTGCTATTGGTGAATTCTAGTTACTTGTGTTTCTGGTTATTTCCGCATATTCAATTGCTTATATTTGGTAATCATACTGTGCTCTTTCTGAGGAGCAAGATCCTAACGAGTGGTATCAGAGCATGTTTGTTGTTCTAGATTCCTGACATATTTATCTCTTTCAATCCATGAAAACTTCATGAGTTCAATATATTTTTTTCAAAGGTACCTATTTTTATAAATATGTCAATGCATTTGTATAACTCCTTAATATACCCATGTTCCATTGTAGATAGAATTTTATTTTGTTTCCCATTTTCATTTCTTATTTTGTTTTATATTTTGTGTGTGTATCTACATGCACGTGATTCTAATAGATGCAAAAACTAAGATATTCTTGAATGATCCATGTGCATCCTTAAGGACCCACCTATCAACCTTTAGTGCTTTGGTCACTTAGAAAATTTATGCAATTCCACATGAAACCACTTGCATCATGTGCACCCCACAGTGCCAAAAAACATGTTTCATAAATGCATGAAATAGTGCACCATGTAGTGTAACCAAACATCATATGCATTATACATAGAACCTAGATCCATGCCATAAAGATCCAAGGACAATAACACACACTCTAAATAAAAGGCACAAAGTGTGAAAGATTAAAAGGCTTAGCTAGTGTGGGGATGAAGGGTAGCACCCCATTTCATGGAGCAACAACCTATGCCAAAATTTAGATATTTAGTTTCAGCTTCTATTGTTGATACTCCATGTAAACACATCATTCTACATTACACTCATCATGTGTGCCACATTTTTATGACATTAGCCAAATAAGAAGTGTGTACCATCCAAACTTTCATACAACCATTTGACACTCCCAGAATTGTTACATGATAGAGCACTTTTAATACACTACATATCTAGAGATTAGAGATATAACCATTGGAGGATAAAGAGTCACATGTGGAAGGTGAAATGGCTCAACTTCCATCATGGCTTTTCAGCCTTCATGACATGTAATCTGTTTATACATATATGTAACTGTAGTTAGTTTATAGAAGCAAAGTATACAATCATACATATTTATAAAGAGTATGTCATGTATAGAATTAATACATAAATAAATACATTTACTACTCTAGTTATTTTTCTTTCTCTATTATCATTTTATTTAATATAGCTTTTTCACATGCACATAAAATCAACTAGATCCTCATCTAGAGTGTTGTCCCCTAGACAACCTGGGATCTAGATCATAGGTATCAAAGTAATTGATCATTTTTCACATCCCATCAAACATGGTCCAAGTATATAAAGCTTGAAATCAAACCACAACATCCCTAAGACTACCTAGCATGTTGTAGCAGTAAAGTTCAAATGGTAAAAGATAACAAAGCACAAGATGATGTCCACACAATGATAAAGTATGAGATCAAAAAGGATCTTTAAGAATAAAAACATTTATGTTTGGCAATTTTTATAAAATTATTGAATGAGTGGTTCCATCATTTCACACACTAGTTAAATATTTTTGTGGTCAAGACCCCCTAGTTTTCAATAAATCTATGCATTCATGTGTTTAAGGGAAAAAAATACAAATGTAGTAGATAATTCTTGAGACTAGTTAGAATCATATTTTTATACGAATGAATTTTACAATGAAGATAAATAAGGTCAAGATTTCACTTCTGAAAGTTTCTTCACCCATCATGAATTTGTGGCAATCACACACTCTTTGGGAGAAAGACCAAAAAAATATGAGTTTAAGCCAACTTGAGATAAATTATTAGAATCCTTCAAGGACGAATATGATCTTAAAAATTTTATACAATGATCACTATGTTTAGTGGTCACAACTAAAACAAGGACATGACCAATTAGTCCAAGCCTACGCTTATGTCTTCCATGATCTATATACAAAATTAAGTTTCTTCAAAGTTATAAAAACATAGAGTCCTCAAGTAATGTGATGGTCTACATCCATTCATTCAATCCAAATTGAATATGGTTAAGGTAAATATGGTGGGAGGGACCTATCACTATGTGGATCCATTGAGGAGGAGTCCAAGTAGAGGGGGAAATGAGAAAAATATCCAAATCATACACAACATTTGGATAATAAAAAATTGTTTAAGATAGGTATATGATGTGATAGACATAAAAGTATCAGTCAATCTAATGCAAATTTTCATGCACTGAGGAATGTAACAACATTGTATATAATTGGTATTTATTCCTAGGTGTCTTTTATCTCTTTAGATAGATTTTGTCTTATTCAATAAGTTGTTTCCCCATTCCCATAGGAATAGAAAGGGTCACATTGTGAATGTGAAGTGAAAAGAC
Organism: Torreya grandis; assembly: GCA_037957365.1. Taxonomy (NCBI): domain Eukaryota; kingdom Viridiplantae; phylum Streptophyta; class Pinopsida; order Cupressales; family Taxaceae; genus Torreya; species Torreya grandis. The sequence goes on along the minus strand of JARHVA010000878.1, from coordinate 1,781,852 downwards.
ATTTTGGATTTTATATTGTAATGTTTGATCTCTTTCAAACTTGAATCATGAAATAGAATTTCATTTTAATTCTATAAATATTAGTTTTGGCTTGTCATTGGTATCAAAGCCTAAATCTTTAATTTATAAATTCTTGTCATCCTTTCCTCCTTTATTCTAGTCCTAAGGCCTATTATTGATTGAATTTCCAATATTGGAAATGATAAATAAATATAACATATAAAGATACAGCCTCTTGGTCAGCTAAAGTCTTCAAAATCAAATAAAATTGACAAAATATAGTGTCACCTCCTTCCAATGTCTAGCTAGCTTAAAATGCCTCAAAATTCTCCTTTAGTGTCACACACCTTTGGCAATATGTAGACAAAAGGCTAAAAGAAGATAAAAATTATGCCAACCTTCATGAAAAATGTTGCCAAAGAGAACCATGTCCAACTGTTGTGTATTTACACATAAATAATTTTCATATACAGGCAAAATGTCTTACCAAGGGCAAAATTTTATTAGATACAGGTAGAATGCCTTACCATAAAGCTAATACAACTAGTTTCTACCAACACACCTTATATAAAGCGTGCAAACTAATTTAAAACTGAACACATACAACTAATTATGTAGTCTAATGAATGTCAAAAACCTAAAATTTAGCAAATATAATCAAATTTTAAAAAATAATAGGTAGGAAGTGGATTGCATGCCTTAATTAAATAATCTTCTCTGCTAAAGACCTTGCAAGTATACCAAAACACCACCAAAATAGCTAACATGCCTAAAAAAACCAAAAACAAGCCAAGAATCTTGAATCTTGGAGAAAAACAATGAAAGATGAGTACATTGCATTGGTCAAAAATGAGACTTGGAAATTGGTTGATCCTTTATATGGCTGAAAACTAATCAGCTACAAGTGGATCTACTGCAACAAATCGGCTATAAGTGGATCTACCACAATAAATATAAAGTTGATGACTCACTTTACAAGCATAAAGCAAGGCTTGTTGTAAATGGATATGCTCAAAAAGAAGGAATTGACTACAATGAAACCTTTGAAACTACAAAAAAATGGACTACCATTTGGATCATGTTGGATCTAGCAGCTCACAATGGATGGAAAGTTTACCAAATGGACATCAAAACTACATTCCTGAATGGTGACCTCAAGGAAATTGTGTACGTGACATAACTTGAGGGTTTTTTAGTAAATAAACAAGAGCTAAAGGTGTTTAATTTGGAAAAAATCATTGTATGTTTTGAAACAAGCCCCTTGAGCATGGTACGATAAATTAGTTGAGTACCTCATGAACATGAACTTCAAATGTTTTGAGTTTTAAGATGCAACTCTTTCCATAAAAATAGTTGACAAAATATTTATGATTATGGTGTTGTATGTTGATGATCTACTCATCACATGGAACAATGAATGGTACACTACAAAGTTCAAATCGGAGTTGATGAAAAGTTTTGAAATGATTGGTTTCGGTTACCTTCATTACTATTTGGATATGGAAGTAATTCAAAAACTAGATTATTTATTCATTGCTTAACAAAATTACATTGATGACATTATGATCAAGTTAGAAATGGAAGATTGTAAGCCTCTCAACATGCCCATGGAATAGAATATAAAATTAGCATCTGAAGATTCAATAGATTTGGTTGATGCCACTAAATATAGACAACTCATTGGATGTCAAATTTATGTGGCCATAGCTTGACCAGATATATCTTTTTTAGTTGGTATCCTCTAAAGATTCATGCAATAACCTAGGTAAATTCATTGGGTAGTAGAAAAAAGGGTCTTCAAATACCTCAAAAGAACACATAATTTTGGGGTCAAATACTCTATAGTATGAGAATTAAAACTGGTTGGGTATTTTTATCCTAACTATGCTAGTGATCATGAAGATGGGAAGTCCACCATGGGTTTTATGATGAATTTGGGAATAATTGTTATCAGTTGTAAATCCAAGAATCAATCAATACCAAAAATTTCTTCAGTATAATTAGAATATATGACTGCTTAAGAGACAACTAGAGATATCTTGTGGCTTAGAAGGGTTCTTTCAAATTTATAGGAGAAACAAGTTTTGTCAACACCTTTCATGGTTGTCGACACTTCTACAATCCAAATGGAAAAGAATCCATTCTTTCACAACTGCACCAAACATATCAAAACCAAATTTCATCTAATTTGACACTATGTGAAAGATGGTAGTATCAAGTGATTACATTTCCCTACAATAGAGAAACCAATAGAAATCCTGACAAAAGCACTTAGACAAGAAAAAAATTAAAATTTTAGAGGAATGCTTGGTTAGACAAAGATCCCAACAGATTAAGTGGGGATGTAACAATATTGTATATAATTCTTATTTTTTCCTAGGTGTCTTTTGTCTCTTTAAATATATTTCATCTTATTCAATAAGTTGTTTCTCCATTCTCGTATGAATAGGAATAGTCATATTAGGAATGTGAAGTGAACAAGCATTTTGGCTTTTATATTGTAATGGTTGGCTCTCTTTCAAACTTGAACCATGAAATATATTTTCATTGTCATTCCATAACTTTGAAAGCTTTTGAATCGATATTGTAATGTTTGCTCTGATACCAATGATAGGCCATATGACTAGAATAAAGGAGGAAATAATTATCCTAAAGATGAGCCATTCGATCAATATTATAATGTTTGTTCACAAAGGAGTAGAGGATCCTAAATATGAGCCATTCATATAAGTGGAAACCACATATCCTGATGCTCCCTATCTCAACATAATAACCACAATATAAGTGTTTATTTTTGAAGAAAAATGTTGTTTCCATTAGCATATGTGGGTGCAAGGGAAACCACTATATTTTGTTCTTGTTGATAGTAGCATGAAGAACCTCATTTCTGAAATAACCATCAAGTGACTGAATCTTCCAACCATGCCTCATTGCATCCTTATTATTTGGGATGGACCAATTCATACCACACTAAAGGTATACATGTCACATGGAACTACCATTTCACATATGCTATCCATCCTTTCATAGAATATAATGTATCTAATCTCACACTAATTAATGCATGTGATATCCTCCTTAGGCATGCATACATGCAAAAATTACATGGTGTGTACACAACCAATACACGAAGCATCACCATCTCAGTTCATAGCAATAAATATGATATTTTTAAAGAGATTTCACACTCAAACCATTACGCATGAACTCCCAAGAAGAATGCATTGCACTTATAGCTAATACTTAACATAATCAGGATGATTGCTTCTCAAGGAAGGGTAGATGATCCATATATAGTTGTGCATACATGTACATCAACCTTGACAACCTTGATATCTTTCATAACTCTACGAAATTACACATGTAACCCATTACATCATGTACACCCCACGTAATGCTAAGGAATATGTTGTATAAACTCATGCAACATTTCACAACTAAGCATCTCTGATAATTATGCACATTCTATATAATGCTTAGATCTGTGCCACTAAGATCCAAGGACAACAACACACACTCCAACTGAAAGGTGTGGAGTGCATGAGTTTCAAAGGCTTGGATGGTACAAAGTTCATGGGAACACCCTCTTTCAAATGGAAACGCTTCATGCCAAAAATAAAATATTTAGTCTCAACTTTCGTTGCAAAAAATATACACAACACATTATTTTACACAACACTCACCATGCAAAACACCTTTTTTTGGCATCAATCAACTATACAATGCACACCATCCAAACCTGCATGCAAATTTATTACAATCCTAGATCTATTACTTGACAAAACACTTTTCAACACACTATGCATTTGGAGCTTAGATATGTAATCATCAGAAGATGAAGAGTCACATGTGGAATGTTAAATGGTTAAACTTCCATAATAGCTTCATAGCCTTCATAACATGTAATATATATTTATACGTATATATAACTTTAGTTAGGAAGATAGTAACAAAGTGGATAGTCACACATATTTCTCAAGAGTATGTCATGTACAAAATACACATATAAATAAATACATTTACTATTCTAGTACTATTATTTTCTCTATTCTCATCTTATTCAATATAGCTTATGTGCACACACATAACATCATCTAGATCATTGAAACTTTGAAGCATCACCCTTGCAAGTTGTAGGTTGCCAATGTTGACCTCTTGCCCTCGCTTGACCTTTCCTTTGTGTCACACCATGAGTGTTATGTCATGGGTGTCTATGATTTTTCTTTTAAAAATAGTAATAAGAAATATGTAATTCCGAAACTAGTCTTCATGGGAAAACTTAAATCCTAAAGGAGGAATTGTTTTTTTAAGCTCAATGTTGCAATGGACCCATGGACTCCTCACATTCATGCTAAAATTGCATGAAAGACACCTCTAGTTATCCAAAAATATATTAATTTTTTAATATCTCCCAAAGGACATAAAATAAATATGGTCCTTGAAATGAATTCCAAGGAGTGTTATGAAGGTGCCCCAAAATTGGATGTCCAACCAAAAAAATAATAGTTGAAAAATCCTATTTGTTTGAAAGACAATGGTGGAGAACATAGCCCTTGGCCTTGGTATTTTTATTTTTGTATTCTGGATATGAATCAAAGTATTAGCAAGAAGCGAAAATAGATAAGGCTGAGAAGGATAATGAATATGAAATAGATAAAATTATCAAGTGCTCTTTGTTTAAGTTATTATGAGAAAATTAATATCTACCAAGGGTTTGTTGTCATAGATTTGTATTGATCTTGGGAATGTTTCAAATAATGTTTTTAGTGCAAAAAAATATGGGTTACAAAATGATTAAGGATGAAAGTTTCAATGATGATGGAATTTGGCCTCCTTGGATCTTCTACAGTCTAGTGATGGAATTTATCGATAAATTGAAGTGGAAAATCAAGACAAGAAATGATATAGGATCAACTTTAGGGGATAAGTTTTCTTTAATTAATAGCTTTTAATAATTAGGGAGAGCTAAATTATACCCTCCTCAAGGGATAAATCCTTATGTTTTAGGAACATCACATTCCTCTTACCATATTTCAATAGATAGTGATGAGTATCAAGTGAAAGATTATCATACGGGCATAAGTTATGGCTTGGATGAATCATATTGGGTCACTACAGTGTTTGACAATGTGAATAAATGTCATGAAATTTTCCATTCCTCAGATGATTCCCAATTAAATTAATACTTAATCCCAATGTTCATCATTACAATGTCATGAGGAAATGGATTGCAAATAATATGAAATAAAGATACTATATTTGTTTGCCATATATGTGTTATTGGAAGCAAGACTAATTATATTTGGCTTGAGGTAAGCATGTTATTTTAACTTGAGGATAGATATTCAAATATAAAATATGTTTTTCTTCTAGTAAATATATATCCTGGGATTTTGATAGAAACAATAAATAAGTTATAAAAATGGTGAGAAATTTGTCTCTATAGGAAAATATGGAATACACAGATTTTAGAATCTATTTGAAATTATTTGTGAACCCAAAGTGTGCGAAGGGATAGAAAAAGTGAAAGAAGTGGTGTTGTTATGAGATTTTACATTTCATGACAAAACCCCCAACTACGTCCCTACAAGCAATTGGAGGTGTTTCAAATACATGGAGTGTAAAACATTTTCACATAAAGTTTTTGACTATGTAGCCCATGGATAAGGCTTGGTTCACATACATGAATATACTCACATGACTACCAATGAATGTGTCTCAAAAAAGAATGTTTCACATTTTTTAACAAAAATCAAATATGGTGGTTATATTTTCAAGGTTATGGTACCCTAAGAAGAGGTTTTATCCCAAATGTATGTGCACATATTATAGCTTTTACGGGCAATCTCCACAATGAATTTTACCTCTCATATCAAGAATGTAGAAAAATGTGGTTTTATACCTTATTTAAAGTTCATGTCACACAAGGCCACACAATGTATTATATCTTATTACATTAATAAAAGTGTACTTTTCAATCAAAAAGTTCATGTCACCAGATAATCACCTGAACAAGACTCTATCTTATTTTTCCATGCATCAGTATTCAAAATTATCACAAAAAAAACTCAATACCTCTTCTCATGGGGACCATTTCTTAAAGAAGAGTTGGTCTTATGGAGTGTTATCTGTGTGTAGGATTTTAGTGTTTCCTCCCCATCTGTCACACCACCAATCTACCATAGATCTAGGCAGGATTAATTTTGTTTTTACAACACATTTATTGTGCCAAGTTAGGTTGGCACTCCATATTAAAAATAGCCCTTATCAGGGTAGAGATGAAGGATCAAACACACATTTTAATCAGTCTCAACAACACATCTTGTTTATTCGATAACATTACAATATATAGAGAGTTGTTACCTATAAGTGGGGATGTTAATATCCAGGTAATAACTCACTAAAATAACCAACTAACCTAAATATGAAATATATTGTTACCAACAATATATTTGTTTAACCAATTAACCCATAATAAATTTATATACAACAATGGTAACTACCACACAATAAATAGTAACTAGTTTTTATCATGTGTAAAAACTTAATGTTAGAACTATTTTCTAACATTCACCCCTCTAGTTCTAACATGGGTCTAGAAATTTGAATGTTGGTTTCAAGCAATAATGCATTTGATTACAAACATGTGACTTTGAAAATCCTACCTTATTGAAAATTATCTTTCAAGGATTATTTGAAGTTCATAATTTAAAAAGGACTTGACTCACAAGACTCTAGACATAGACACACATATACCACTAACTATCGACAAAAGATGATCTTTTGACAAAAAACCAATGTCAATTTATTGACAATAAATAAATAAAATAAAAAAATGACTCCAAACTTAAAATACTAATAAACACAAATATAAAAACAAATAAAATACTATTTTATGGCTAAAAAGACATACTAAAAATAAATACAAAAATAATAAATAAAACTTAAGATAATCTAAATATATATAAAAGACTCTATAACATTAAAAACTTCAAACTAACTATATCCGACTATAAGAACAACCTAATAAAAACAATACTAAAAAATAACAAAAAACACAAAACTAAATACTTTAAAAATTACAAAATACTAAACAAATAAAAAATATATCTAAAACTCGCCCATTAATGGGTCAACAATAGTTTCTGGTAAAAACATAAGAAAGGATAAGAGCTATTGGACTCCTCCCCCATCAGGGTGGTTCAAGTTAAATTTTGATGGTGTCTCTAGAGGAAATTTGGGTGCATCAGGGGTTGGTTGTATCATTCAAGATTGTAGCAGATCCTTGATCAAGGCAATGCCTAGAAAACTTGTAGATGACATTAACAATGAAGCAGAAGCACAGGCTCTAGTTATTAGGATTGATCTTGCAATCCATTGCAATATCAACAAACTTATCATTGAAGGGGACTCATAAATTATTAATTTTGCATTTCAAAAAAAAGTAGTCAAGTCTTGGAAACTTTAAAATATCTTGTCTAGTGTTTGGGATAGGCTAAATAATTTTTCCTCTCTAGATTCTAAGTATTGCTATCGAGAAGTTAACATTATTGTTGATTTCTTAGCCAATTTTGGCATTGACCAACTTGAAACAAGCAGAATAGATAATCTGCATAAAACTTGGGAATATTTTCCATCCTTAGCCTTCATTGACTTGGGATTTTAATCTATATTTCCTTTTAATTTGTTTTTTTTAAATCAAAAAAGGGGAAGTTTAGGGTATTCAGAATTCTCTATTTTCTATTTAGTTAGTTTCTAAATTTGGTCTATGATTTTTTTGGTTGGGCTACCACTTGTGTTAAACCTCTTGCATTAATCATATTTAATGATTATCTCCATGGCACAGCTTCCACCATAATTTCCAAGAGTGCAAACTCATTAGCTTGCTCGATGGTGCTCTCGTGGCATGTGTGTCTTGTGACATTTTTATGATGGCACCTAATCGCATTAATTTGCTTTGATTTGGCATGATCTCCTTGTGATGAATGGTGGATTACATTATTATAGACTTATACTTAGGATTTAATTTGATTTTTCATAGTGATTTTGGCATTTCACCATGGATCATGGGGTCGAACTTGTTTTGGCTACTCCAGTAGTCTATGGTGGTAGCTCTATCCGACCGATGACTTTTGAGGGGGATATCTTGATCAAGACTTAAGAATATTTTTTGGATGCCAACTGAGGAACTATTTCAATAAATTCCATTGATTTTGGGAAATGACTACCTAGAATAAGGCATGCATAGTTGAGTCAACTCGGAAGTGGTAGTTATGTTCACCTCAAACCTTATTGTTCTACTTTTTGATGTTGAAGTGGTTTGAAATATAGTTTTTTTCATCAAATTATAGCACCAACACAGCCTTCTAGTGAACATTGAAAAATGTGATTTGGGTCCCCTAACTAAATTGCCTTTCACTCAGATGGAATTGGTTTGGTCCTCGTTTCAGCTTTTCAAGCGTTGGAGACTCGCTTCTTGCTTCTAGTAAGTTTTAATGAAGAACTTCATCAAAAAATTTGTATCTTTGATTCTTCATGGGGGTAATTTATGTCTTTTCCACCATGACACACATCAATATCCCAATCTTGGAAAACGCTCAATGGAAGGAGAGCAAACATAACAAAGAAAGGATGCAAGTAGTCAAATTATTGGCAAAGATGGTGGCTCAAGGTGAAATTATAGCTCTATACTGGCTCCCAAAAATACCATGAAGGTTTGCATCAAAGGTGATGTAGGGTAGGATGGATAGTAATATAATAGTAGTATTGTGGGTGGGTGCAAAGTAAACATTCAGGAATTAAATCGCTCTGTAAAAGGTGAGGCCTCTATCACGACATCTAAAAGAAAAGAAATTATCTTCGTCGATGATCCAGATGACTTGGTTTCACCTTGAATAAGCAGATGGTGTATTCAAATGTTTCTTTTTTGGTTTTGTGTCTTCTATTTTTTTGTTGGGTGACCTTTGGGCCTTGCTAGGGTTTGACCCCTTTTTGTTGGTCATTGTTTTTACAATTTTTTTCTTGCTTTTGTTTGGCTTGCTACTTAGTTTGGCCTTACGAAGTTTTGGTTTCAGCTATGTTTATACATCTTGGTTGGTTTTTTGTATCAAATTTTATGGGTGGGGACCAATTAAAACCCCATATCAATCCAAAAAATATATCTAAACAATAAACTAAATATAAAACATATTAAATATAAAATTAGCACTTAGAACCTAAAATCTAAAAACTTAAATACAATAAAATATAATAAAACAAAATATATAAAAAACCATAACAAATTAAAAAAACTAAGCTTTTATTATAATTTTCCATCATTATGAATGGAGAATAACGGATGGATGTAAGTCAATCATTATTGAGGAGGATCCAATACAAGATATGTTTACAGGTTCGATGCAAAGATCGAGCCAGGTATGCCACGACTGAGAAGAGGGAGCCTTTGTTGAAGTTAGTGAGCTTCCAGCTAGGTTGAATTGTTTAATTATCTAGATCTCAATGTGGGATGCATCTGCATGATGGTGGAAGTAGAAGATGGTGATGTAGGAATGAGTTATTATCAAAATTGGGTGATGTGGGGTATGATCAAGTTTGCCATAGATGGATCAAGTCTTCGAGGAATGATATGGTCAATCCAAGCATGGAATCTTGAGAAACTCATGACTTGAAGAATCCTTCATGAGTCTAGTTGTGATGAATCACCAAGGGTTATATCTAAATGCAAGATAAGGGTTTGATGTATAAAACCTTAATTCCTAAAATAATAAATTTGAGCTGAGAACTCACCAAAATAGTAATGGATAATTCACTAAGATAGAGTCATTGTATGGAAGGATTGGTTGAAGGAGATCCATGAGTTGAATTTTGGTAGGGATCTATGTTGAATTCGATGTGGGATTCAAATGATCCAAGATTTGATATACTCCAGCAAATGAGTTAAAACTTCAAACCCTTAATATCAATGTTGGTCCAAATTAGAATTTGAAGCCACTAACAATTCGTATGGCTTATTTGACTTGGGAAACATTGTAAAAAAATTGTATAAGAAATATGTAAAAATATATATATATATATACTTGAATATAGAACAAATCTAGAAAAGGAGGTTGTCATCTGTAGATTCAATGGTTGTTGGCCAACTATAGAGGCTCTATTCCAGTGGATGCACAATACCTGGTCAAAATAATGTGAAATTTCTCTCTACTCAAAGGGGTTCTTCATTGTTCATTTTTTTTATGACAATGCATACCAAAGAGTATTATCATAAGGCCCATGGTTTTAGGGTACGATGGGCCTTTACCTCACACCATGGTTTCCTCAATTTGATCTGAACACACACTCAGTCATGATTATGCCTATTTGGGTAAGGCTTCCAAACCTCCTCTCTATCTCATCACTACTTTTAAATAACTAGGGGATAGCCTATGTAAGTTCATTAAAGTTGATTATAAGAGAATGGAGGAAGGTTTTTACATATAAGCTCGAATTTGTGTGAAAATATACCTTAGTAAACGTCTACCAAAAAAAATGATTATCAGATGTGGAGATACTCAGCATACATAGTTATTAGATTTAGATAATATTGACTTCTAATGTCACATTTGCAAGATCATAGGGCATCTACAGGATACTTGTCCTCGGCTTAGATCAATCCACCAAAAAATAAAGGGATGAAATCAAAATCCAAACAATGATCCATGTCAATACAAGAGGAAGATGTGGAAGAAGAACTAGATCAAGAGGAGGAAGACAAAAATAAAAGAGTCAGAAGAGAAAAAATCAAGTGAGCCACACACACAAGATCAAGACATTGACATCCTTGAGATAGGTAAAGAAAAGGGGAGCCCAATCTTGGACTCAAAAATGGTTGGGACTACTCTAGGAGGTATAAAATGAGCCCACAAAATAGAGATATTTGATTTAGATAAGGAAATTGTTGCTTACACAAACCCAAATCAATTGGTTGACAACTCACTTCTAGAAACTCTGAATGTAGATTTACATATTGTCACGGTGGAATGAACAAAAGAGGTATGGAAGGAAGTAAAGCATAAAAAGGGAAAAAGGGCAAGGTAAAAGACTATTTTGACTCTTCCTCCTTACATATTTTTGGCCTTTTATTTCAAATGATGGGGAACTTATTTCCCATCACTTGTGTTTGGTTTGGTGTATTCCCCCCATTATGGGATGTTGTATCATCAGGTTGAGGATTTGTCTTCCTGAATTATTTTGTTTGAAGCCCTGGTCTCTTTATTAATTTGACATCTTTCTATTGGTATTTTGGATGTACTTTTTCATCATTTATTGGAATAAAAGATACCGATACTTTTCCTTTTGAAAAAAATATATTTTATATATACATATATCCTTTTTTTTTATTTTAGAATACACACAATGAATAGTGATGGGTGGACAAACTTTAGAAAGAATGAGCAGGGTGAAATTAGAAAGGACAATGTAGATGAGTGGTAGAGCCAACAAAAATGCACATGGTCTTCACTGCACTTTGTAGACAACATGCAAGCAAGGGTAGATGGGATACAATGGCTTTTACTCATAGTCTACATAGCATAAACATCAAGCCATTTTGATGCATAAAATAATGAATAAAAGGTACAGATAAGTCCATGACAATCTGCTCTGATACCGAATATTGAAAATAGTCTTTATTAGGCTAGATTTGAAGGCTCAAACACATAATTTAATCAGTTTCAAGAACACATATTATTTATTTGAAAACATTACAACATATAGGGAGTTATTGCTTATAAGTGTGGATGTTAATCCTGGTAATAACTCACTAAAGTAATCAACCCACCCAAATACAAAATATATTGTTAACAACAATATATTCATTTAGCCAATTAACCCATAATAACTTTATATATAACCATGGTAACTAACACACGGTAAATAGTAACTAGTTTTTACCATATGTAAAAATTGAATGTTAGAACTATTTCCTAACACTCCACCCTTTGGACAGCATTACATACCATTTATTAAATGGCCACCACAACCATTTATCCATTATTTGATGCAAGGATAGCTAGTGGGATCCTAAGAAACAATGGCACTAAAAATTAAGCTCGAAAGTTTGTTTTGAAGGTCTACCACGAGGTATTTGTCTTGACTCAGACACCCCTTTACTTGATGTTGTTATGAATTTACTAGAGTTTGATCAAACTTGTAACTATTTTTAAAATTTCACTCTGGTTGCTTATTTTGTGGGTCAAGTCCCTCTAGAGAGCCTGTTAAAGTAGTGGGTCCATAACCATTAGCAAGGCCATGGTGTGAAACTAGAACAAGTCTGAAAACTTATCAAGGGTTTCTTCTTATTTCATTTCACCAATCCCAAAAGCTACAAATCTTTTGTTAGCCATGGCCCTTGGTTTATCTGCAACACATTAGTTATTTTCTCTCATTGGACCCTAAGATTTTTAGATCTCTGAACAATTCGAACTTATAATCCTAATTTGGATAAAAATTTTGGGCTTACCTCTCCCTCTGTGGAATTTTATTGGCTATCTTATTAAACCTCTGGGGTAGTTCATCTACCATGAACAACCAAAGTTCTATGTAGCACATCCTCAAAGAAGGGTCTATGTGGAAATAGACCTAGCTAAAGATATTAAGAATTCCACTGAGATACAAGTGGGTAATAATTATTTCACACAGTGTGTGTTTTATATTAACCTTATGAACACTTGGTTTCGATGCCAATATTTAGACCATATGATTAAATAATGGCCTTTAATGGTCACCACTCCATCTATTCCTCAATAAAAAGTGGGTCTGACTCAAAACCCCAAAATGAGAATTATGACTAGTGGATGACAGTCTCTAATGGGAAAAATAATTCATCCTATGGTAATGCCAAACCCCAGCCAATTGGTTACTGACCCACAGGGGGTCCAATCTTGTCAATATTTTTTGGTAAGCTACCTACACCTACACAAGTTAAACCCCTACCTCCTATCTCCCACTATCCTCAAGTAGTCACCCATCTTGTCTCCTCCCTATCTCCTACTCCTACAACTCCATCATCATAATCCCCTTCAAGGGTGACCTTTTTTAGACTATGAGCTTAGTATCATGACTCTAAAATGCAAAGTTATTCTATGATGATCACATAGTCCTTCATCTTCTGTAGATGAAAACTATGTGCCAAATAAAAGGCAACCTTTCAAGCTAGGAGAGTTTATGCCACTTGCTGTAGCTTTCAATCGGTTTACAACCCTCTCAAACCTTATAAAGGGAAATGATATGAATCTTGATATTTCCCAATGTTATTTTATTCATGGAATGTTAGAGGTCTCATTAATCCGACACGTAAGTATAAGGTTAGGAATAGTTGTCATAATTTTTCCAAAATGATTTTTTTCTACATTCAAGAAGTCAAGATTTATGATTTCCTCTTTCATACTACTACTCACACTATCTAACCAAGGTCCCTTTGTTAGGCCACCTATCATGATCCTAGTCATGGAGCTGTCATCACTTTTTTGGTGCTTGAGCTTTTTCAAAATATCATTTCTTTGGGTATTAACCCCACCCATTAGGTGATCTAGATTCTTTTTGACTTTAATAATTGCATTATTGACCTTGTCAAACTATATGCATCCAATGATGTTGTGGAATGAACTTTGCTTTGGAGATGGTTGGCATATTCTCTTCTAGATTCCCATTGGATCCTCTATGGTAACTTCAACATGGTTGAGAATGCTAAAGAAAAATAAGTACATCTTCCCATGCAGTGGTGTGCAAGGGAGAGAGAGGCATGGTTCTACACGCATAAAAAACTCAAGATTTTTGATCCCAACCACCATCAAAGGAGAGAGTCAAATTCTTCTTGGTTTACATGGTCTAATTTTTTCTAGAGATCAAATAGAGTGATTAAGCATTTTGCCCATGCTCTGTTAGCATAACAAGACCTTTTCTTCAATGCTCCTAGGCATGATTAGCCTATAATTGTGATCCTAGACACTTTTTTGTCTGATCATCACCTTATCTACTTCTATTTTGAATGGACTACCCCTTAGGCTAAATCCCCTAATTCTTAGTTTTACCTCAATACTGCCCATCTCAAACATAAGTGGACTTTTGGGAATATCGTTTCAATTTAGAACCTAGTTCCCATACCCACTAGGGATACTAGTTGGATTTATTGGTGGGATGATGCCATTGATCGCACCACCACTTTTATTTGAATATATGACAAACAAGCTACTATATTTTGGCAATGTGTACAACATGTTGTAAATAGTGAATACCTTAGGGTTTCATAGGATTTGGAAGCCTCACCTTTTATCCCTCATCTACAATCTCAAGTAACTATGTGGAGACAAACTCCAATCAATAGAGGCTTTAAAAGCTAGAGGAACACAACTTAGAGCATAAATGCATTGGTTGAAATTTGGAGATAAAATAACCCAATAATACTTCTCTCTCCTCTACTCGAAACTAGCTATAGATAGAATCAAATCCATTAGATGTGCTTCAGTAATATTTATCAAATTATTTGATATCTTACAATCTTTTGTACATCACTATCATGGTATGCTTGTAGCCCAACCCGCCTCTCCTACTCATGAAGTTACTATCTTTTAATGCCTTGGAGTTGTCCCATGTAAGTTCTCTAAATCTCAAATAATTGCCTATGATGGACCTCTCAGCTTAAGTGATCCTAAAGAAGTTGTTATACAGATGACCACTAACATATCCCTAGGAGTTGATGGGTTTCCTTGTGAGTTCTATCAAACCCTCTAGGACACTATTGGATTATATTGTCGATTTGACCAAAAAAGTGCTTTTAAATGAATTGAACTCTTGACCTCTCTTTGGTGAGTGACTTTACAAAATTCTCATCATCGACCCCTCTAAATCAATTTGAAAACATAGAAGGAAGATATATATTTTAAGTTGTACATTATGATTTTCAAAAAATAAAAAGATATTTTTGCATCTAAAATCAATTCACCGTGTTTTTTTAACTTGCATGTGAAAAATATAGAGTGCCTTTCTTCCTTATTTCTACCTTGTGAGACCCAGTTGGAAAAAAAATAAAAATAAATACTTTCAAAGCTTTAAAATAAATCTTTGCGCCAATATCTTGGGGAATGTTTTGGGCCATGTTAACTTCAACAAACTACAGATCTGTGGAACTGTGCACAAGTAGAATTTACAGATTTGTCAAGACAAAAAAATCACATGAAGATTAATTAGTGTAATGATTAGATCGAAATACATAGTTATTCTTAAATCTTTATTGAATTTTATGGCTGCATATAGGAAGGAGAAAAGTATAGTAATAGGACAGAACATGAGCACCCACATAGTGATCCACTATTTTGAAATCAATAATATTCCCTCTATATTACCACAAATTTTCTTAATAAAAAATACCCTTGAATATTATAAATATTATTTGAGTTTGAGCGAGGCAAAAATGACTTTATTTATCAAATCTGCCATAAATATGATCAAAGAGAAGGGCATTTCAAACCTATGAAAAGAAGCCAAGCAAGAAGGATTTTTGGATGTTATTCTTTATGGCATCAATAGATTTAGAAAAAATACTATGAGAAAATATAAAACACTTCCCTTGTACGATGATGGCCAATTGGGTACAGTGATTTGTATTTTCTTTGTCTATTATTTTGCTTCATACATTTGCTTATAACAAAAAGTGTTCTTTTGTCAAATGCCAAAGTTATCATATTCATGGATTACTCCAAAATGTGGCTCTAATACCACTGTAAGCCCAAATATCAGTGGATAACATCAATAAATTACATTGCAAACATAGTTTTCAATACAAAAAATAATGATATTATTCCAGGTTATTATTTACAAAGAAGGTAAAAGCTTATAAAGCTTTTACGGGTGATTACAGGATCCAACTAATTATTGTGACAACTCTCACTAATTATTAAAAACAAACAAAAATATAATGTAAATAAATAATCAAATAACTTTGGATAAATAATCCAACAACTTTTACATGTTTGAGAGTAATCATTGGCCACTTGGTGTGTCGAGGTGACACGTGGCATCCCCTGATTGGCTTTTGAATCTGACTATACCTCATTCAAATTACCTCAGGGCATCCCAAGCCTTTTTTATCAATTTTTACGGAAGTGCCACCTACTATTTTCTCATGGGTCAAGCGATCCTGGGATCTAAAATCTCTAATAGGTCTAGGAGACTTACACATATGATAGGTTCCACATAATGCTTCCCCATTGGTCAGACTCTCTCAAGATATGATATCTCTAACAAGTATGTGATACTAACACATTTTATAGGTTTCACATGGTGCTTCCCCATTGGTTGGACTCTCCTAGGATCTGACAGGTCCAAAAAACTTACACATCTAATAAGTTCCATGTAGTGTTTCCCCATTGATCGGGCTCTCCTACGAGATTTCATGAAAAGTGAGTAAGTTAAAAGAAAGCCACATAATCAATTAAAATATCACATGTATGTTTTTAAATCATTATGAAACTTTGAGTATGACTCTAAGAGATTGACACTCTGGAAAAATCAACATGAGTCTAAATCTGTGAAAAACACAATTAGCATAATAAAATTCTAAGTATGAAAACTTCTTGTTCTTTTAGAACGCAGCTAGGACTAGACTATCTTTAGACTCAGAAGAATAGGGATATTCAAAAAATACCTACTCATCATTACAAACATCGTGAAGCATTTGACAGATCAAGGCAAAACAAAATTTTGATGTTTCACAAGGTTCAAGGTCGATAGGTAAGGGATTGAAGCTTTGACAAAGTTTAGAGTTAAGAATTTTCATGAGGGTCCCCAACTTCTCCAAAGAATGAGAAGTGTTGGCCACAATAGTTTCGTAGATGGAGGGTATCATATGAGAGAGGGGGCAGAACATGATGATGTGTGGATTTACTAAACCTTCTAAGAATCCATCACACACCTTCACAAGTCCTTGACATGTATGTTTGATGTTGCATTTCTATGCATTTCAGTAATACCTTAGTTAGTTGGACAATGTAGATCATATTTTGGATTATTTATAAGATGTGTGATTGGATTGATTTGATTTTTTTGTTTATCGATTTGTCTAACATAAAAAAAATTAAGGTAACCAATCCTTAGTTGATTTTCAGGCAACTATTTAAATTAATGCAATTTGTATTTGTAACTACCACATATGGAAAACATGAAAGAAAACCTATTTTCATAAGTTTCTAACTCTCCGCAACGGTCTTAAATATAAATATTCCTAGCAAAGATATTAGATTAAGGCGATTTAATCAACTTACTAGTTGTTGAGGTATGCTTCTTTAGAATAAAAATGTTTGTGCATTTTCAAATAACAATTAAATGGTAAGATAGGTCTTAGAGGCACCCTTAGGTCATTTCTTGATTTAGTGACCTTGACATTACATTACATTACATAAATATTAAATATTGACATTTAAAACATGTCGTATCATTTGATTTTAGGGTTGAAAACCCACAACGTGAAGGAAGAATGAGGTTATTTTTAATTCATTGAGATTTTCATGGCCTTTGTTTTGATGAAGAAATTGTTGTTGTACAAATAGAGGTGTTGTTGCAGAAATGCAAACCTAGGTGAGAGGGTTTTTAACTCCGCCATTCACCATTTGTCAATCTTGCATGATGAGGAAGATTTTTGGTTAATGCACCTTGAGTTTTTTATTGTTTCAATGGAAAAAATCAGTTAAAACACCTTCCATAGAGGCTACATTTTGGGGGCTTACTTGCCATCAATCTTGGGAATGCATGACAGTCATCTTGAAGTTATCGAGAATGGTTTTATTTTTGAATTTAAGGAGAATGGACCCTAGATTTTGGCATAAGAAGAACCTCCAGATTGTGTGAGATAGGTACGTGGAAAGAGAAACCAACTATGTTTTGCTAGTTGTAGACAGTTAAAATCAAGAGAAACATTTTTTCAACAAGTAGCATTTTTATTTTAGCTTTGTTGAAAAAAAATTACATATAAATTTTTTACCAGCTGGGTAATGTTTTTTTTAAGCTTTAGATAGATCTAAATTGAAATAGATGAAAAACCAAAAAAATAAAGTAAGATTTTATGACTTGCTATAGCTTTGATAATAATAGATTAATGATAATATAGAAGGAAAAACATAAATTTTGTAGGTTTGGTTTAATTTTTAGTTTCTTGTGATTATTATTGTCAAACAAAGGTTTTTAGACTATGCAAGCCAAGTGTTTTATGAAATGTCACGGAGAATCATAAAGAAAAAATATACATTTTGTACATCTAATTTAATTTTTAGTGTCTTATGTTATTATTGCAAAACATGAGATTTTGAGACTATGCAAATCAAGTGTTTGATAAAATTCATAGATACTCGTGAATGAAAAATACATTTTGTAGCTCTGAATTAATTTTTAGTGCCTTTGTGGTTATTATTGTCAAACATGTTTTTTTTAAATTATTCAAGCAAAGTGTTTGATAAAATGTCAAAGAGAATCATTTACCTTTGTGACCCATATTTTTTATTATATCATCACTCAAAGGATATTATGTGAAAAATATCCTAATTGATAAATTGGTTTTTTTTAATAAAATTCATATTAAATGCAAGAAGAAATTCTAAGCGGATTATACCCAAACTAGTGAGTTGTGTGTGTCATTTTTATAGTTGATCGCATGTCATATTTAGGGGACTGTGTGAAAAATAGACATGTAAGTGTGCATTTTGAATTAGTAGTGTTTATTTTGAGCATTCAAAAGGCTGGAATATGTGAAAAAAAAACTATAGATGTGCATTTTGAATTCATAATTTTTTTTAAAGCATTAACAAGGTTAGAATATATGAAAAGCAGATCTATAGGTGTACATTTTGAATTTGTATTGTTTCTTTTGAGTTTAAAAAGGCTGAAATATGTGAACAGTAGATTGTAGGTGTGCATTTTGAATTTGTAGTGTATTTTTTTAACATTAACAAGGTTGGAATATGTGAATAGCATATCTATATGTATGAATTTTAAATTCTTGATGTTTCTTTTGAACATTAACAAGGTTGGAATATGTGAACAATAGACCTATAGCAAACATGTAGGTGGGTTTACCAAAACAAATGAGCTACTTAAATAATTTAATGAAGAATTGATGAGAACCAAATAGTAACATGTCTATGATGTTTTTTGTATATAAATAAGAAGTGTGTGTGTGTGTGTGTGTTTGTGATTTCTCATTTAAGAGTATGGCATGTACGTTAACGTTGAATATGATTAATTTCATAAACTGAAAGTGATATTTAAAACGTACTAAGGTGTCATTTAGGAATATCATATTGTTTACCTAGAAATAAATATTTTTGGAGGCTAGATTATTGTTATAAATAATTGGAATTCATTTATTCATCTTCATGTGACTATTACATATTTGTTGGTAATGAAAAGTGTTATTTGCATAATAACTCTATAGATGTTAGAATTCCATTTGACTTGAAGAGTTAATGTCATTAAATAACTTAGAATGTTATAAACAATATGCAATAGTGGCAAGTGTTTTATCAATAAGTAAAATTGTGCATGGTAGGGATCATAAGAGGTTATTCTTCCCCTCACCTAATTATTTATGTTAAGCCTTCTAAAATGACTCATAAGCATATGCCTTTATGCAAGAGATTGTTCATGTTGGGCTTGCATTTAAGTATATGCATCTTTGTTATCGAAGTTTGGAGGTAGTTTATATTCATTTACTATTTGTAAGGAATACATTGTAAGTGTATAAATATGTGTGAAATAAGTAAGCATCGGATTATATACATGGTGATTCATTGTTTATGTTGTATAAGTGAAACTACTTTTTGAGATCAGTATTTAGTCAATATTATGTGCACATATTGACCCCCCGAGACACAAATGTGTACTGTTTGTCTAACATTTTTTTGTTACAAATATGTATTATGCGACTAAGTTGATATTTTTTATGATTGTGACCTAAACCTACCTAATAGATGATGGATGTGGAAGTAAATATTTCTAGATTATAAATCATTCTCATACATCCTCTATTAGGCATGTAAATCTTGGAAATGGTTTTTAATAGTGAGTCAATATGAGATAGTTATGTTGTGAAAGGATGAACCATATTTATGTATGTTATATAATATGATTACAAATAAAATGCTTTGGCCAAATTGATGTGATAGTTGTATGTATTGTCAATGCATTGGACTCTCTAGAGTTGCATATTTTGTCAAAAGTCAGGAGTAGATAGAGGATATTTGGAGTCTACTTGACTGGCTACATGTAATAGTGATTGTACTTGAAAACAAATGGTTCTAGGATGGTTATGGTATTTTTTATTTTTTACGTATATATATAGACTTTAATAACCGCAACATTTATCTCAAACAAAAAATAAAGATGCAACTATTCTATGTTTTGGTATTCTTTTAATATATGAGATGTAGACTGAAATGATAAATGTTAAATGTACTTCAACACTTCTCATGAATAAAGACATAGATGGTTGGAAATAACTATCATAAAAAGGAAATAACAAGTACAAAATAGACTTTGATTGATTAATATAAAATAAAAAATTGGGGACAAATAATGGGTTGATACAACACTTATTAAAACCTAAAAAAAACAAAGAGATGGGCTAAAATTATATGTTTGGAAGCAAAAAAAATAACAAACAAACACAAGAAGAATGGATACACAATGATTAAGGATAAATTGGTCATGAGAGACTCATATTTTTAATGAATTCACTATGATAGTAGCCCTGAAACATCAAATGAAAATGAAAATATAGGGTGTTGGAAGAGTGTGAAGTCGATTTTATCAGTGAGCACAACTCGAACCTCTAATAACCTCTTTGACAAACAAATATCACAACGTTGAAGACAACTTAAACATTGATGGACAATTAACAGAACAACACTTGAAAAAAGGATGGAACAAAAAGATATTTGGATTGTAAACGAGTATAAGATGTGGACTATGATAGAGCCCTATTTGAGCCGTGAATAGCCCAAAATAAATAATAGGAACATACATGGGACAATGAAATTGCAAAAATTGAATGGAAATAATAAGCTAAATGCATAAAACATTTTAAAAATTAAAAAAACCTTTAAAATTATTCTACTATAAGCAACAAACATGAATGATCTAGATGGTCGTTCATAGTAAAATTCTAAAAAAATCTGAAAAATCTATTTTTTGATTTTTGATACATTTTCATATTTTACATTTTCAGGGCCCTTCAATATGAAATTTTGACCATATCTTTGATGAATTCTCTACATGATTGGTGAAGGCATTCAAGTGTAAGGCAAAATAACTAGTTTGCTTGATGAACTTTCGAATGCATCTTATGGTTTGAAATTTAGGTCAATAAGTTAGGAGATATGACTACGACAAGTGGCATTAATAAAATAATAATGTCATCAACCAAAATTTGACTATCTGTCCATCTCTGCTAGTCCATTTCCACTTCTAATATTGATGCATATCATCTCCATGTGGAATGACTTTTCAATTCCCATTCAAAACAATTTATTTACTATTTTTAATAACTTTTCAATTTCTACATTGTACAGCTATAAAATAGATATTATGGAATGAAGAATGGGAGTTCAAGGCATATGTCTCTCCTATAGGGATTACCCATTTTTGGGTATGCTCTAATTTTTAATAATAATGTTATTTTTGCAATTAAAGTTCTATTAATTTTGGTTTTATTGTTATAAGACATTAAACTCCATAGTATGATGTCCACTAGATTGTATATCTAATTTAGATCAATGAAATTTAAAATCTCTACCTTGTCACTCACTATATAATAAACCAATATGATGAATTAAATCACAGCATCCTTAGGATGTAATCTCCAAACGATCAATTATGCATGGTCTCGATGGAAATTCACATATGAAAAAGCAAATCATACATGCAAACCAAAATGAAAAAGTACATATTCATAGGCACAAATTAAATTATTAATTCAATGCAACAATATTTTCATGTGTATAAACAAACCGAAACCATTCTTTAGGGTTGTAACTTTTAAAAGAATAGAAGCATTCAAACTAGTATTAAACTTCTTATTATAAATTAAAACAACAAAGAAACACAATAAAATGTAATTTCTTCTTTGAAATAAATATTCCATATATAAATTCAAACTATCCATACTACTGTAAAAATTTTAAAACAAAACAAAACCTATAAATGAAAATAAAAACCATGTATCCCATACAAGTGAACTGCAATTTCTCCCGCGTCTTTACATCACAATAAAATAATAGACAAGACATGAAAAAAAATTACATTCATAATAAGATGCTTTTCATACATATAAACCAATTGAATCTAGTCCATTGCATTGTAGTTGTTCACTACTAGAGGTATTCAAATCAATATTAAAGTCATGCTAATGTGGAAATAGAAAAAATAAACATAACCCATAAAGAAATTTTAAAAAAAAACTTTCCATAGATGCAAACAAAAAAAAAACATACATTTGCAAGCACAAAAAAATACTAATTCAATGAAACATGCTTTTTATACATACAAACAAACCAAAACTGCTCTCCAGGATTGCAACCTTTTAACCAATGAAAGCATTCAAACCAATTTTAAACTTCATATCAAAAATTAAAACAATGAAATAGTAAAATAAAATGTGACTTCCTCTTAGAAATGGATACTTCATATATAAGTTCATATTATCCATACCATACCACTATAAAAATTTCAAAACAAAACAAAACCTATAAAAGGCGGGGTTGCATTTCACATAAGTGAACCATAGTTCCCTATCAAGAATTTATATCCCATATATGATCTTAGACTATTGAAACCCAAGATGAAATCCTTAAAAAAAAAATGAAAATCAGCTCCAACAATAAACCCACATCCCTATGTCACAACAAAAGAGTAGAGTAAACACTGAAAGTAAAATTACTTATACAACAGGATGCTTAACTTACCCAGAAACCACTGAAATTTGGTCTCTTGGACTGAAACTTTTCACCAACAAGGGTATTTAAATGGAGAACAAATTGTCACCAACATAGGCATTCAAACCAGTATTAAAGTTGTAACGTTGTGGAAATAAAAAAATTAACATAACTTATAAAGAAACAAAAAACAAAAAATCACATGTGGAGACCAAAATAAAAGTACACCTTTGTAAGCATGGAAAAAAATTACTCGCACAACAAAATGCTCTCCAAGTATTAAATGTTCTCTCATAAATTTAAAAAAAATGTTTTTCATATTCATGCACCAAATAAAAATCAAATACTTGTAGTCACGAATAATTGTAGCCATCCCTGGCATTAAAAAAAAAACACAAATAAAGGCACCCACATCTTTATATCTCAAGAAAAAAAGTAAAACAAACAAAAATAAGCTTGCCAACACAACAAAATGGCTTTTTTGCGTGCACACTAGAAACTTAAACTACACTTCCGTAAGCAGAAATAGTTTTCAATTTGTTTCACTGGTCTACAAGATTTTACTAAATGATGTTCTCAATCAATATTATAACTTTCCCTCGTAAATTGATATATCGTATATATGCTTAGATTATTGATATCAACATAATAAATTATTCATGCGACTGTGCATTCACGTTAATAAGACATCAAACCCTTATCTAGATCCTTTCACACAAATTATCATAAAAAGCATGCAAAATGTTATCCATTAAAAAATTAATAACCTTAAACATCGTAGCATCTTGTACATGACAACGCATTACCGACAGCTATCCACCAAGTTTAAACATTATCAAAACGTGTTCACTAAGGTAGCCCCTACCTTTCATGTGTCAACACCAACAACAAACACAATCATCATAGGAAGATCATATCATCTAATTATTGGCAACAATGAATGTCTACCATCGTCAACGGATGATTGAGGGATAGACTAATAAAAATACAAAAAATCAATTTCTTTAAATTTGCTCTTAAAATTTAAATTTATTTAGTATTCTTTGGCAGTGAATAGCGGAAAGAGATGAAGGCTACACTGTCCATATGGTACTAACAAACACATTAATTTTTATAATTATAATTATAAATATGATTAAAGCAATATTTAAGCATATATTATATTTTATAAATTGGAAAAAAAAAAACATAATACATAATTAAAAAAATGGGTGGTATGGTAGCACACCCTAAGCAAAAGCACAACATACATTGAGAAACTACATAAGAGAAACAAAGAGGCAAGGCCCATGACCAAACAAAAATAAATATAAAATTATATCGTAGTGACATCATCAACAAAGAATTTAAAAAAATGACCTAAGCCATAGACACCCCTTGTTTTACCATATTAGGGATTAATGTTAACCCTAAACAGAATAGAAATTATGTGTAAGTCAGATTTCAATATATGACAATTAAACATAACTTTGAATGTAATAGGTTATCACTGATTTAACAATTGCACTTGCTAAATTAGAAAGTCTTAAAGACGATAACATTATTTTGTTCTATGTAGTACTAAGACAAAGTGTAGGTAGCAAGAAGGATGGCTAGATATGAACTACAGGTCACTTGGATCAAGTTTTGAGAGTCTGTGTGAACCCAGATGGGATCATCGACTTTTAGTCATTATTTGATGATGTGTTTCAAATCTAACAATTACATGTGTATACTTTGCCCTTGTGTTTGATATAGGGAGGTGCACTAGTTCTCTTTTAGCATTGTGTGGTCTCGAAGTCTAATAATATGCACAAGTCACATAAATCATTCTCCTTCACTTGAAACCCTAGATCCATCTGCAATGATAGAATTATAGCGGCAAAATGAAAAAAAAAATGTGAGTTGAGCTGACCTAACCACTCCCCATTGATTGCTTGAGCACTCCCTACATATCAAATACTCCAAAGAGGGAAATCAAATTGCATGCAATTCTTTCTGTTAGGTGGATGTATGAATAGTGTTAATTGAATGTGTGCAACTTGTAATCTAGCTCTTGATACTTCGACAAGTAACAATCTTGACTTGGATCTTGAGAAGGACCTACTCTTAGTGAATGATTGGTGAATTGGAGGAAATGAGGCAACCCTTGTAAATCTGTAAGTGTTTGAATAAGCTTGATAAATGCTTATTAGATAGGTAATATGCTTACACATTTTGTATTTATAGTCATAAACCTATTTTGTATTTATAAGTGACTCTTTGGGTACTTTCTCATCCTAGTGACACGCAAAATGTACACGCTGACCTATAGGAAGGATTCGAATTTAAATTATGATCGTAGTTTGGCATGTGATAAAAACGTAAAACTCAAACATTATTGTTGGATGGTATATTATGAATCTGATATTACCATCTAAGAGACATGAACACTAATATGATGATCTGAGTATGTCTGAGTAAGATGGATAGTTGGCTTAATATAAACTATGAAATTTCATGTAACTTAGAAAAACTTGAGAAGGTTAAACCCTGTAGAAGGCATGAGGATGTAAGAGAATGGCGAATAAGAGTCATAGTTGTACACACAAGTCATGTAGGGTGAAGGTAAGTCAAAACTAACATTGTCAAGTATAAATACTAGCTTTTACTATCTACATCACCAAATTTCCAAGAGGTGTAAGACTATTAGGTTTATCTCCATATCCACCCCCATGGGGGTGTAGAGCGTCAGTTACAAGTTCCCAACCATCTTGCTCTTTCTTTTCTTTCTCGACGTCTTCAATTTGATGGTGCAAGAGCGATATGGATAGTGCCAATCTGGGAACCTTCCCCTGAGCATATCCCTCTGAAGGCACAAACCTAGAGTATATGTCGTCAACTTGTGGAGAGGGTCATCCTCCACAACACCCTAAAGGTGAGAATCGTGGAGTGGAGAAATCACAACAGCTCCACGATTTGCACTGCCCTATGCCATGGTAAGACCACCCCTGATCCCTCCCTAAGAGATCTTGATGAGTTGTCTCTTAGAGAAGACTAAATAGTGTAAGGGGTGTTTCCTCATTAACCAATGAGAGTTTTGAGGTGGACCACATTTTCAACAATCACTTGTATATATAGTATTAAATTAGGCAAGATAATAATTTTTTTAATAGTAGAAAATACTTTATTCGCTCAATGGGTATCTCTCTCTCTCTCTCTCTCTCTCTCTCTCTCTCTCTCTCTCTATATATATATATATATATATATATAATTTTATTTTATTGACTTGCGAAATATAGGAATATGTACATTGAATGTATATGTTGCCCATCATTCCAAACTGTTGGGGCTTGAATTGCAATCTTCAATCTTTCATCAGAGTTCTTCATTTTGATCAATGGGAAAAAATATTTTTTTCACACCAAAGGCTATAGGAAACCGAATAAAAGCAAAGGGCTTACAAAAGCTTCGATGGTACTACTAAATGTAGCAAAAATAATGCAATGATAAAAATGGCTTCAAATAACACTGCATGTCAAAGGGCCACCAGCACCAAATGTAGGTCTTTGGCCAAAACTCCCCCCATGTTTGTCAATGGCTATTTTGAAGAAGTTGAGGCCTCCTTTCTCAAGCACATCAAGAGAACCCACCAATTTAGCTACATAGCCGCTTCTATTGTTTACAATGAAAACATTTGTAATATCCTCTTTAGGAATAATTTGCAAATCTGAAAATCAACCACAAACCCTAACACCAACAATAGAAATTTCTAATTTTTTTATCAAACCTTAACAAAAAAAATCATAATTCTAGAAATATGGGAACTAGGGCACAAATTGCAATTTTTCACCATTAAATAATTGCCAAAATTTTCAAAATAATTGCAACCACCAAAACTTTTTCAAATGTCATTTTTTATGCAAATATAAGTCTGAAATATTTAGGAATAAATACCAGCGATATGTTCCATTAAAAAGATATCAAAAATCAACAATTCGCTGCCCCAAAAACAAAAACAGCAGCAAAGGCCTCCTAAGTGAGTCACCCCACTAAAAAAAGCCTCCAAATCAAGTCATTGGTCCAAAACACCTACAAGTTGGATCGCCACCCACCAAAAAGGGTCTTCAAACACCTTCCTCGAGTGTTCTACACTATTACGCTCCATCATATGTGCCCAAATATGACCCCTCTAAATAAGGCCACCAAGCTGAATATGAGGGGTTTTGCCCCTAAATTATGACTACCGACGAAGAATTTTGTCTTCCAAGGTAACAAGTTAAACAAACATGCTCAAACTCAATAAATTTTATGCAAAAATATGGAAACCTTCTCAAATTTTCTTCATTCCCCTGTCATACCCTTCTTTTTCACAAACCCTTCCCAAAAAAAGGGGTGCTCCACTTGAAAGGAAAGCTAAAATACTTTTTTTAAAAGTCATGCATTATCTTCATAGAGGGTTAACCCATGCTCCGAAAGTCCTTTTTTAAATCACAAATACAAAGAAGTTACCGACATATTTACTTGTGGCCACTAAAGCATATTATTACTTTTATTTAAAGTATTTTAAAATACTTTTTATTTTAATAATAATATTACTTTATTGTTTAGAAAAGGGAGCATTACAGCATCGCAGACCATCATCACATTCACTTGAATTCTACAATGTGGGTTACTTTGACAGAATTCGTCAAATATTTCAGTCATACTAGAAAATTCAAAGTTGATGAAACTCAAAAAGGGTGGTTTGTTACTTATATTGACAAAGAGTCGGAGACGTTGGAGGAGACACTGAAGAATAAGAGGCCCAAAGCAGATCCAACAAAGGAAGAGTGGCATGAAAGGGAAAAATATTAACCAAAACGAGAGGGGAGAGAAAAGGACCGCTAAATCTAGCGGAGATGGCATATGCCAATGCCGGATTTAGAAGTGCCAAAATCGATCCCAAACAATAAGGTTGTGTTTTCTATGTCTAAGCCAGCTTTGATTACTGATTTTGCTATAAAAAAAAATTTCAAGTCTTTTTTTGAAGAAGATTGAGAAATCTCTAAAAACCTTAAAATTGGAGGTGGAAACCTTGAAAACCCTAAACCTAGTGGTCAAAACTCTAGAAACCCAAATTTCAAAGGTCGAAACCCTAAAACCCCTAATTTTGGAGCTCATAATCCTATGAATCACTAAATCTAGCAGAGATGACAAGCCATTATCGAATTTAGAAACACTAAAAACTATCCCAAACGATAAGGTTGTGTTTTATGTGTCTATGCCAACTTTACTAATTTTGCTGAAAAGAGAAATTTCAAGTCTTTTTTTGAAATGGAGAAATCTCTAAAAACCCTAAAATTGGAGGTGAAAACCTTGAAAACCCTAAATTTAGTGGTCAAAACTCTTGAAACCCAAATTTCAAAGGTCAAAACCTTATAACCCCTAATTTTGGAGCTCATAATCCTAGGAACTCTAAGTTTGGGGGTCAAAAGCCAAGGGATTAGCAGGAAAGTATTGGGAGCAAGGTTGGCGAGTGTGTTGTTGCATTGGGCGCGCTGATGGAGGAGCAAGAACATGTGAAGGAGAAAATGAACATGTAAAGATTATTGTGTGAAGGAATTGTAGTGAAGGTCATGAGCAAGGATTTAGCTAACAATATTATAAGCAAAAGGGAGTTCTCATGAAGGTAATTGGGAAATATGTTGGAGAGATTAAAATGATTGAGAGTTGGCATGTTCTAAGGTTTGAGCAAACAAAGCTTGAGACATCGTACCCCAGATTGGTGGCATTGTTATGGTTGTCCATGGGCATACCAAGATGCAATGCCTAGTTGTTTGCGATAGACACTAATAAGATTTGTGCAAAGGTTCAAATGGAGAAAAGTTTATACGATGGGAGATTGCTTCCAGCAATAGAGTACGAGGATATATGTAAAATTGTCATGAATTCATACAAATTAATGTTCTTGAAATTTTAAATCAAGTTTCCTTTTTTGGTTTATCAAATGGAATTTTGAATGCACTAAAATATAGTTTTGTTGAGCCCTGTTCTTGATTTTCTTTTTTTGAGGCTCAGGGATGAAACACGAATCCATGATTATATGACAATTTTGTCTGTGATTTTTTTTTTTTTTGGACTTGCCAATATTATAAGTCTTTCTTGTTTTTTAGTGTTACTATATTGATTGAATCATTTGAATCAAATAAATTACCTTTTATAATCTGTAATTGCGGCCATTGCACTATGTAGATAGATTTGACTCCCGTCTAATCACAAGAGCGTTGAGTTGGCTGGAATTATGATATAATTGTTTTAGAGAGTTAAACCTTGAGCTGGTACTTCTTTTGTGATGGACCTTTTTTTTTTCATACATTACTAGGGCCCTGAGAACCCTCACCACCCCCCTCCCATTCTATCTGAACAGGGATGAATCCGGTCCTTGGAAATTTCCCAAATCCTTGGGATGGCTGGAATTATGATATAATTGATTTAGAGAGTTAAACCTTGAGCTGGTACTTCTTTTGTGATGGACCTTTTTTTTTCATACATTACTGGAGCCTTGAGAACCCTCACCACCCCCCTCCCATTCTATTTGAACAAATATGAATCCGGTCCTTGAAAATTTCCCAAATCCTTGGAAATCCCTGGAGCTTTCCTACAAACGTATCCAGACCTTTTCACAGCATTTCCAGTGTTGAGACATGGACCAGCTAGGACTCAAACCTAGGACCTTCCATATGCTACTGGAGTGCTCTACCACTGAGCTATTGGTCCCTCTTGGACCAGTCCATCTTCAATCCAAGTGTGGCTTAACACCAACATCCGGCACACTCAAAACTTCTTTTAAAAAAAAGTTAGAAGTTAAAAAAAACAAAAAATATTCTTATTACTCCAATTCCGGGGCAGACGGGGGATATTTCCAAACCCGGGGTCCTAAAAAAATCAGCTATTCCTTTCCATGTTTCTTGTTTTGCAATGACTTTCTTCTCTCTTCCTATTTGTTTGCATGTGTACAATTTGCTATAGAAGTCATAGCTCAGTTGAGTTCATTTTTTAGGCTTTGGCTTACAAAGGGTTGCTTGAAAGAGCTCTAAAGTTCCTTAATACTGTCCATTTCACATTGAAGACATAAATTTCTAGATTGTACATTGTACCTTCTATGACTTTGCTGCAATATGCAAGCTCCTGTCTAGTAGTTTTCATGATTGTACACATGTTGTTCATTTTAGGTTTAAACAAACATCACAGGGTATGGTTATTAGACTTCCCACTCTAGGATTCATCGTTCTAGATTGTAAACTGACAATTCTATATCCCTGTTACAAGATACAAATTTCTATCTTAATTGTTACAAGTTCATAACATCTACTGTGATACAGATTTTACTCAAATCAAATGGGGTACTAACATTCCACTCTAATTTGCGCAGCCATATGAACTGCAGGAATAGAATTCACAATTGTTACAATACTGATATTGATTACACACAAATATATCTTTAAAGTAGAACATGAGATCCCAGATAAGAAACATCTCAGGTATATGAGATTCATCATTAAAAACAAAATGGTCTTGATAAAAAAATTAGTTGCATCACCTATTGGATTTGTGGAATCATGCAATGAATTCGAGTCCCCATTACAGATATTGTTAACAATCCTATAAGACATTCAAGAGTAGTTGTCATCTACAATTTTCTGAAGACCAAGGAAAATTTACAAATTTATTTGAATCATAGCTCATCTATTATCCACAACAAAAGTTATTTAAGAGAATGTCTTATGATTAAACCTATGCCGTAGGAAATCTTTGTTTATAATCTGAATCGCTTTGGTCACAAATATAATTGTCTTATGTGCTATGGATATCTGTTTATCCATTTTCTGTAACAGTAGGAAATGCTTCATATCATCGTTACACTAGGGGGCACTGTAAGCCATCAAGTACCTAAGATAATTCTGCCGTAACATTCCACGTGTAAACTGCTACCGTATTAAACACTAAAAATGATTCCGGATAACTGTGATATTATTCTTACTGCAAATTTTTTTTGTTATTTCAGTGTTGTCTCCTATGCTTTTCAATTTCATAGTAAATGCAGAATCTGGAAACAGAAGATTATATACAACATAACTTCAGGCTATCAAAAAAAATCTTGATAAGCAACATTAGATGATTTCTACCCTATGAACTAGGCATTAATTTTTCCCATGGCTAACTATGTTGACCAGAACTCATGATTTTGAATCTTGATTGAGAAATCTGAGCATTTTCTGTGACAGCGGCTTGAGAATCTTCTATATTTATTGCTGCTGTACTTTAAGGGAAATGAATTATTGCTGCTGTACTTTTCTAGTGCAATATTTTTGGTTGTGAAATTCCTGAAGTAGTTGTAGAAAGTGTCCAAAGTGAAGCTGTTAGGGCAACTGTTTGTTGTTGTTAAGCTCCTGCTGCATGTGCCATAACCTAGTGAAGTTTCCCAAGACGTCTTTGAGAAAAATCCTTGAACCCCACAAGGTATTGGTTACTATGATGTCCTGTGGATGCAAGTCTGCTAGGCTCTGGCTATAGTGAAGTCCTTGAACCACCCAAGGTATTGTGATTTGCGACGTCCTTGGACATCACAAGGCATTGAGAAGACGAAATCCTCAGATCAGCCAGACATTAAGATAGTTTAGTCCTTGATAAGGCATTGCTCCCATGAATATTCTGGTTCTTTTAAGATCTTATAAATTATTACTGATTTATTTATTGCAATTGATTTTGGGCTAGAGGGTTGGAGGCAAGTTGATTGGAATCCCGAATCAGTGGTATGTTACAGGCTACGGCAATAAATTTCAAGGGACACTCATCTTTGGACATGATTTGTTGATGGTCACCTCTGGTACTAGGCCTCTCGGGGTTTTGGCTTTACTAGTATTGTGTGGTTTGTGCACAATTCTTACATAACAACGTTTTTGGTTTGTATTTCGTTGTTGCGTGTGGGTATTTGGTGGGATGTTCAATAATAGAGGGGTGGAGGCAAGTTGATTGGAATCCTGAATCAGCAGTATATTACGAGCTACGGCAATAAATTTAAAGGGACACTCATCTTTGGACATGATTTGCTGATGCTCAACTCCGGTAACAGGTCTCTCAGGATTTTGGTTTGCTAATATTGTGTGGTTTGTGTGCAATTCTTCCATATCAAAAGTTTTTGCACACCGTTGCAAACAACAGGAATAAACCAGGTTTATGAACAATTGCAGAAATTTCAAGCTCTGCAAAAGGAAATATTAAGCAATAAAAAACATGAAGGGAACCAAGCCAAAAAACAAAAACAAAATCCTGGAAATGAAAATTAAAAATCAATCACAAAGTATGGGGGATGAGTTGGGGAAAAATGGAAGTGGCTATGATAGGAAAAATTGAAAATCACATCCATTCCCTACAACTCTGTTAAAAAGATTCAAAAAGGTCCATGTACAAGACTTGAAAGTTCAACCCCAAAAGTTTGGCTCAAGTTAATGGCTCATTGTTTTTAATTGAGTGAAATTCTTGAAGAAGATAAAATCAATACTGTAATTCTACACATTGCCTTCTCTGATAAATTATGTGAATGGCATGAAAACATCTATCGAGGGCCAGCTGTTGTTTGGAAGCACAACACCAGAGTTTGTCTCTCTGTGACCAGTGCTTATAGTTTCTGTGGCAGAAAGGCAAAGACAAGGAGAGGTGGGCAGAGAGCTCCAATTGCACGGCCAAGGAAGGCACGGGAAGAGAATGTGAAGTCTCAGCTCCTGCTGCTGCTAAGAGGCAGAGTAAGGTACTCCCGACAAGAGAGAAAAAGAACTTAAGCAACATTTTTGACAGGTTTGATCCCAAAGATGAGTAGTGTAGAAGATATGCAAACAGCATACACCTGGGGAACAAGAGCGCTATAGCTTGGGGGAGCGAAGGCCTTGGAGATGACAGTTCACCCCAAGGATTTGGGTGTGGGTGTTCCCAAGTTCAGTTATGAGATGCGGCAGCAGGGCTGAGCCCAAAAGGAAGTCAATCAGTTTCCTAACTGTAAACCTGCCCCAAGGAAGCTAACACCTACTATTGGTATAGGATGCATGGCCACCTTGTCCTGGTAGTCGTTGTTTTGCAATGTTTCTACTGAATTTTGTCTGGTAGTTGTTTCTACTGATTTTTGTCCAGTAGTCGTGTCCTGTAATGGCCACCCTGTCCTGGTAGTCGTTATTCACCACAAGGATTTGGGTGTGGGTGTTACCAAGTTTCATGATGAGATGCTGCAGCAGGGCTGAGCCCAACGGGAAGTCGATCAGCTTCCTAACTGCAAACCTGCCCCAAGGAAGCTAACACCTACTCTTGGTATAGGATGCATGGCCACCCTGTCCTTGTAGTCATCGTTTTGCGATGTTCTACTAATTTGTGTCTTTATCTAGAATGACATTGCCAAGCTTGACCTGCCATGTTATATGTGCTTTTGATTTTGTGGACTCCAATACTCTTGGTTTTTAAATCCTCTAATAGCAGCGGGTCCACTTCACAAGGATTGTGAAAATTTAGTTTATCAATATATAATATAATATATCTTTTGGTCACAAGGTTTGTGTGGATTGCTGAAACGAGATTTTCCCATTCCTAGCCTGTTTTCACTTTTTTTTTTTTTTTTTTTTTTGGTTGTTTATGAGAGTGGGGGACGTGGACAACTCACCGCCATTTTCTGATTTAAAAATATATTATAATTCTACACCTCAAAGAAATAGCCCTTGAACAGTATCAGGTAGTTTTGTTTTGTTTTTTGATAGGTGATTGAGGGTTGATGAGTCCCTCACCCTATATTAATATCGAGCATTTTACCAAAAACAAGTTCATCTCGTATAAAATCTATGAGAGAACAATAAGGGCTTCAGGTAATTTTATTCTTAGGAAATCCGGTAATATAAGGATTACAGTGAAACTACAGAAAATTTAGTAGCTAGACTTCTAGACCTTCCCAATTTATTTTTAGGAAATCTGGTATTAAATAGGTGGCTACAATTGAATGCATAACCAAATATATGGTTTTTGTGCACATCAGCAACACATGAGATGTAAGGCAAGTGAGGTGCAAAGTAGAAATCAATTTCCAATCCATACAGCCCTGTGAATACTCAATCTTGTGCAAAAACAAAGATTGACAGAAGCACTTGAAAACCTCTAATAATTGGAAATCTGAACCTGATAACAATTCTATGTAATCCTTCACCCAAAATAAAAAAATAAATTATAACAAAAATTAAATAAAAAATCACCCAAAATCAGACCATGACATTATCAACCTTGCAATGGCTGGCTGACAATTCGTTAAAAATAGTGTTTGAAGTAACATCTGTCAGCTTAAGGAAACATACACTTTCTGTCTTTAAACTTAATCAAACCCATCCCAATAGTCGTGCAAAACATCAAACAATGGGTTTAGTAATATGAGCAATGCATAATAATTGGGATATACAAACAAGATTAACAACTGCTTAAAAGCCAATTACTTGCCTTTTACGAATCCGGGAACATTTAGAGAACCTGACAACATATGTTAAGAAATCAATAATGCAAGGAAGGGAGAGCTAGGGCGCTAGTCAAATACCCAAGAGGTCAAATCAAATTATATTTGCATGGTGTTCATCAAGAACTTGGCAGAAACAATTGCACAGTGCAGTTAACAAGTTTCTAGACCCAACCATGGAAAGAGCCTTCACCAACTTCCAGAGTCTTGAGAAATCCATGGTAAGCTTGGAACTGATGACTGGGAAGGAAAGGCGCTAATGTGTACTTCAGTATATGAAAGTAATGCATATTATAAAATTATACAGGATATTACAAGTAGTCACCCTCACATATATCACTAAGAAATTCCATGAAGAAATAGAACAACTATCAATTGAGGGTCCGAAACACAAAGAAGAAATGAAAAGAACAAAGACCGTACCATTTTCCAATAATGTATCACTCTTGCCATGCCTGCCACATACATTATAGGGAGACAAAGGGATGGAAGAAATCTATTAATCAGATAAAAGTAGTGCCCTTAAATATACTTAATTTTTACAGTGCAGCACAAGAAATATGGAGCCAGTTCTAAACAGTTTGTTGAAGCTGAATTTTGGCTACAACAGCAGTTAGAAAGGCTGTACTGCAGAGAAACTAATTAACATCATGCGCAATCAGAGCAAGCATGAACAAAACATGTATTACTAACAGGAAACCAAGATTGCACAAGGATAAGATGGCATGAATGGACAATACTGAATATCTGGGACCTAATGCTACCTAGAAAGACCACCCGATTCAGATAGCACGTCAAGGATTCCACAGTCAAGAGTGACAACAACTAAGATAACGAATTAACAGAGGCATAAAGTAGCCCACTATCCACTGCCACTGCAATTGTGCCAGGATTAATTGTAGTGAGGGGGAGCTGCATTTGGGGCATTTAACAGAAATATTGTAGCAAATTCCCAAACCTGAAATTGTAGAAATGTGTGAATTACCCAACTAATGGAGGGCAGCACCATACCATCATGTGAAACCCTGGTACCACTGCATTTTCTTAAGTATTAATACAGCACAGGTTATGATTTTTTAATAACTCCCCTTATATGCTCTTATTCTAGCATTCACAATATAGCTTGCCTCTTCTGCTGTGAATGGAGGGCAGCATTACACCATCAGATACAAACCTGGCGCCGCTGCATTTTCTTATAAATTAATACAGAAGATGTTATGATTTTTAAATAACTCTTCTTATATGCACTTATTCTAGCATCCACTATATAGCTTAGCTCTTCTGCTGTAAGCGACTTCTAATGTCAAGCCAACTTTTAGAACTTTCCAAAGACCTTTTCCAACACTCAAATGCAAAATGTAAGGAAGGTATCATTTCTTTGAACAAGGCACTGTTGAGAACATAAGAGGGTTTACCTCAACCTGCTCATTCAGCTACATGCTAACAAGTAATAATCTCAAATCCTGAAACGACCACAGCATGTTATCAAAGAGATCCCAGAGCACCTATGTAGTAAGCACTCATCCTTGTCAAAAGACGTAAACATATCAGCTCCTGGATTGAATTCCCATCAACCTGTTAATCAAAGGAAGATTGCTTTAGATATCTTACACAAACATGTAGTTAACCTTATAAGCATATTGTTATTGAAGCTAAATGAAAGGGACTGTACGTCCAAAAAAGAAGCTTAAAGTTGAAACAACATTTCAATTAATAGAATACAAGAAATAACATATTGTCTGAAGATCCTAAATTATAAATCCCTGGCTCTAAACCTCACTTAAACTTGATCACTTGCCTATATTAAATGCCATGTCAGTTGAGCTATTCTTAAAAAACTTTGGCACGAGGTTTTCGCCCTTTAAGCATAGAAGAAACTCGCAAGGAATGGACATGGAAAGCGCTTTGACTGCTAAATCTACTGCACAAGGTACTGTTTTTTGGTTCTGCCACTGATACTTATCAATGAACATTAGGTTGGACACAGATAAAGATGAACCACTCCATGATGTAAGCTGTGGTACTGATGCTTATTATAAACCAATGAGCGAGTGAGTTAACTCCTGAACTTTGTATGTTGAGATTTCCAAAGCTCAATTTTTTGTAATCTTGACATTTTGTTAATATGCTTCACTATTTTAAGGTGTGTACACTATGCACTCCAATTGTCACATTCAAATGATTTGTTCTATTTGTGCAATTTGTTCAATGAAATGCTTGAAGATTCTGAAAATATCTTTCAATGTCTACATTATTGTTAAATCCCTGCTTCTCAAAACTGATGACCATGTAACACCCCCAAAATGCACCTGCAGTAAAACCAACAATTTTCGTAAGATTCGTTCTCCTACATGATGTTCTTTTAAATTGAATTCAAGGTCTTCTTATAAACTTTCCCAAAACAGTAAGAACTACACATGCTTGCACCTAAAAACGCTTCCTCAAGATGTAATGAAATTGATTTTTGATGTGTTTTGTGAAACTCTTCATATATCTTTTCAGAGACAGTTGTAGTTGTCCCTCCATAAAATAGGAAAATTAACTACATTACCAGGAAATAAGTACGGGCACGGCAAAAGCCAATTTCTTTAAAACCTTGGGTACAGTTTGTCGTGAAAACATCTGTTCATAAAATATAAAAATATATAAGAACAAAACAGTCCCTATATCAATCGGTATTTTACATCCTATGTATAGTCTTTTGAAGGGAAATTGTTTTGGTCAAGGTTGCAAGTAACCATTCTGCTTATTGCACATTTTAATTTTGAGTTCCTTATTCTAGAACTCTTAGCCTGCATCAAACCATGCCTCTAATATTGTCTCAGCCTTACCAAATATTACCTTAGAGAGTATTGTTTTACAATGATGCCCAGTTTTTCAGGGCTGCTAGCAATTCTATTGTGTGAAACTTTGCTTTCTATGTGAAAGTATAAATTTCCATTGGATTGTAGTTTGTGATTTATTGACTTTATGTGTATTGTTTTAGCATGCAATTGTATTGGATTTCTATCACGGTATTGTTTTCATAGTTACCAAGTTCGGCCGGATCTCGAAGAAATCCGGAGCAATGTGAATTTTTTTGGTCATCCAGATTAATCTGTTCGGTTCAGTCATTTTTTAATATATAAAAAATTAAAAATTAAAACCCCAAAAAAAAACCCTAAAAAGACCATGTCATCTAACGGGAACCCTCGACAAACAATGACACGAAGAGGTCGATGACAATCAGTGATGCAAATTGACGGCAAGCGAACATAGACTGCTACATAACTGGATATGCTGCTTGGGACCTCTGGATATGATCCGATATGTGATCGGATTTTTAGTGTGCTTGAGCCTTGGATGACTGTAGATAGAGGCCCTGCGACGCCGACGACAACAGACGAGACGGGATACGTTGACAACGATAGTAGACAAACGACGAACAGAGTACATAGTTAGGTTTTGTTTTAAAAAAATAATTTTATTTGTTATTTGTAAAAATCATTTGCTATCTCGGGCGGACGAACTGCCAATCTTTGGACAACGAACAGACGGGATTATCTATTTGTTATCATCTATGTTTTAATTTTTAAATATGTTTTGTTTTGTTTATATTATTTTATTTTATTTTAAATTTCAATTTTTATTTTTGCTATTTTAAATTTAGTTTTGTTTTATTTTATAATATGAAATATAATTGTATTTATATTTAAATTATAATTCATATTTTATAATGTTTATTTTAAATACTTTTTTATATATATTTTTCTAAATTAAAATTTTATTGTTTATTTTGAAATATTTTGCATATATTAATATACATCTATATATATACACATGTATATATATATATATATATATAAATCATATATGCATATATGCAAAATGTATAAAATGATATATCCATGTATATATATATTTTTTTATATTAAAATTTTATTGTTTATTTTGAAATAATTTGCATATATTAATATACATCTATATATATACACATGTAAATATATATAAAAAAATCATATATGCAAAATGTATATATATATATATGCAAAACGTATAAAATGATATATATATATATGCAAAACGTATAAAATGATATATAAAATGTATATCTATTAATATACACAAACAAGCATATATATGCAAAAAGCATAAAATGTATATCTATTAATATACATATATATATATATATATATGAATCTATGCAAAATATATATATATATTACTATATATTTTTATAATGTTTATTTTAAATATTATATATATATATATATATATATATATATATATATTTTAAATTAAAATTTTATTGTTTATTTTGAAATATTTTACATATATTAATATACATCTATATATATATACATGTATGATGTATATATATAAAAAATCATATATGTATGTGTGTATATATATATATATATGCAAAATGTATAAAATGATATATATATATATATATACAAAATGTATATCTATTTATATATATATATGCAAAATGTATAAAATGTATATCTATTAATATACATATATATATGAATATATGCAAAAATATATATATATAGATGTATATTAATATATGCATAATATTTCAAAACAAAAAATAAAATTTTAATTTAAGAAATATATATATATATATATATATATATATATATATAAATATTTAAAATAAACATTATAAAATATGAATTATAATTTAAATATAAATACAATTATATTTCATATTATAAATTATAATTATAAAATTATATATATATTCTGAACCGGATTTTTCCAAATTTTTTTTCGAACTTTTTCAAGAATTCCGCATTTTTTTGCCCACCCGAATAGATTCGGATTTCTGAACTTGGTAACTATGATTGTTTTACAATGATGCCCAGATTTTCAGGGCTGCTAGCAAATCTAACATGTGAAACTTTGCTTTATGTGAATAAGCATAAATTTCCATTGGATTGTAGTTTGCCATTTATTGACTTTACATGTATTGTTTTAGCATGCGATTGTATTGGATTTCTATCATGGGGGCATATTTTCCCTATTTTTTGCTTGGCACTCCTTTGATGTTTTATGATTTCCAAAACTTTAATCCTTGAGTCTCTGGTATGATTGAAAAACGAAGAGAATATGAACAGCAAAGAAAACAAGAGCATGGCAACTACTAGAAAAGTATTATCTGACAGCGTTTTAGATATTAAAAATATTCCTGAAGTTCAATAAATACATAGCAACCTTAATGTATCACCGATTATGAAGACCTATATGTTGAGCATCTATCAGGATCTATCTCATATTTGATAATTGATATATCTTTCCAGTGTAGTAACCAAGTTCAGAAATCCAGATCCATTCAGGAAGGGGGAAAATCCGAAAAATCCGGAATTCTTGAAGAAGTTCAGAAAAATCCAATCCAGAATATATATAAAATTTTATAAATATGCAAAATTGACAAATACAATGAAAAACATTAATAAAGTAATATAAAATAACATTATATAATATCTATGGTTTCTGGGCATTTTTTTCCACAGAAAACCTAGAAAAAAAAATTGAACAAAAACAGGTCTGAACTGGACAAACTTATCTAGGCCGGCCAAAATATCGGGATCCAACTCGTTTTGTGCAGATCCAGCCGGTTCTGGTAGCTATACTTTCAGATCTTCGAATAAACCAACTCTCTTTAACTTGATAATTTGATTATTAACCATACTTCTGGTTCTTGTATAATGTTAGAAATTATGCTATCTCAATTTGATCATTGATAATTTGATATATCTTTCTGGGGTCTCATATGGTGGCTGATCTCATGATGTTTAGGAACTTTTATTTTCATGTCTCTACATACTATACTATGTACTTTTGGTTCCTTGTTGTGAGGTTCATTCTTCATATTTTTAGACACGCCAACATTTTTCTGTAATGCTGCTTCTTACATTTTTGGGAGTGAGGTTTTCTCTCAATTAGAGGTTTTATATTGTTGTTGTTTTGGTTATCTCCTTTCTGTTGTTGATAGTGATCCTTCCTCCATTGATAGTGATCTTTCATTTGTTAGCTATGTTCCCTGCTAATTTTATTTCGCGGGTTGAATGGATTGATTTGAATTCTCCATCTAAAGCTAATCCAATGGATTTTGCCTCCGTATTAAACCTGCGGGCAACTGCAAATATTCGGGAAAAATTAAGCAAATGGGTTTTCAGCGAACTTACCACAAGCCAGGTTAAGGCCTGATAAATATTCAGGAAAAATTAAGCAAATGAGTTTTCGGCAAACTTACCGCAGACAGGGTCAAGGCCTGATAACCGCAGTTATCAGCGAGTAACTAACTGCAGTTATTAGTAACTAACCACAGTTTATCAGTAACTAACTGTGGTTACTCACCAATAACCACGATTATTAGGCCTCGACTCAGCCCTAACCTGGCAATTTGAAAAAATGTCATTTGCAATTTTTTACATCGCAATTATTGGCTTTGCTACTGCCCACGGGTTTTGATACAGGATTTGTATCTGTTTGATCATTGCTGTTATAAACTGCTTTAAATCTGCTGGTACCTTACTTCTCTGCATAGCTGTTAAAGAAGAAAGTAGCTTGTCGTTGAACATATGATGTCATTGGTGAACCCAGCATAGACCTTCACGAATTGGTCGGGTGAGGTATTGGCCTGCCATTAGCTCATCGCTTATGTCCAGTGCAACATAGTACAGGGACTCGGCTGCCCTGTCTACTTCTAGTATAGGGGCTTCCACCCATAGGACCTCCTGCTTCTAGGGGCGCAAGGGCAACAGTTCTTGCCCGAAGGATTATTCTACTGTAGGATCTCCTCAGTAGTGGAGGGCTAAATCCGAGCGAGCATGGGACCGGTGACCATAGTTTTTGAGGCATAGTTTAAAC
Organism: Torreya grandis; assembly: GCA_037957365.1. Classification (NCBI taxonomy): domain Eukaryota; kingdom Viridiplantae; phylum Streptophyta; class Pinopsida; order Cupressales; family Taxaceae; genus Torreya; species Torreya grandis. Next base: position 1,740,560 of record JARHVA010000878.1, on the reverse strand, counting down.
TTTATGCGGTCACATAGGAATGGGACATATGGATGGAGAACTAGGGGTTTCATAGAAGAAAATGAGGCAGACTCGGTTGTAAGGAGATTGGCATAGTAGCCATAGATAACATAGGAAGGGTTTGAAAACAATTTTTGCCACCAGCTCGAGTGTTTGATTAAAAATGTTCCAGCTTCCTGTTGCTGGTGCAGTTTGGCGAAGTTAGGCTCTAGTGTTTATTGGTTATGGCATATGTTTTTAAGTCTTCATGGCAAATAAATGATCCATATCTCCTTAATAATAATATGATTGGAATCGGAATTTATAATTCCAAATTTTCTGTTGGGTTGTATATGAATGGTTAAGTGGACATCTTTTTAAAGAGTAATTTAGGATTTAATTATATTATTGTAAAGTGTTTTAAAAAAAATTAGTTTTTTTTTAATTAAAGCATGCAATATATTTTCATTAATACAAAAAAATAATGTGTCCAATTAAAAAGTGGGTGGTAAGAAATAATTTTTTGTCGTTGTATATGTTAAAATGTGACTGCTTTTATATTTACACTAATAGGTGTATATGTACAATGGGAAAAAGATATAGCTATCAGTCTTAATCAATGGCCTGCAATATTGTTGAATATATGATTTCAGTCTCTACATTCGTTTCACTTTTTTATGTGTTTCAGATTAGTTTATTAATTTATATATTTTTTAAAGTATCAAAAAAGTTGTCAAGTAATTACAGAGTCCCGAGCACGGGTCAACATTTTGGGCTGCCGAGTAATTGCCAAGTACGAATTTTTAAACTATGGATTTTGCTAATGCTTATCAGTTATTTGGTATCACAGAATCTCGAATATAAGGATTAAGAACTACTACACATAATAATTTTATATTTTTGGGAATGTCTAGAAGTCTAGCTAATAAATTTTCTGTAGTTTCCCTATAATCCTTATATTAACAGATTTCCTAAAAATAAATTGGGAAGGTCTAGAAGTCTAGCTACTAAATTTTCTGTAGTTTCACAGTAATCCTTATATTACCGGATTTCCTAAGAATAAAACAACCTGAAGCCCTTTATATCGATCTCTCATGGATTTTATCCGAGACGAACTGGTTTTGTAAAAGTTCCGATTCTAATATAGGGTGAGGGACCCATAGACCCTCAATAACCTATCACAAAAAACAAAAAACTACCTGAAGCCCTCTAAAATGCCATTTTAAATTGCAAACCTTTTGTCCATTACATCCCTAAGTTTTAAACTATGGGCAGTTTGCTAACTTTGGCTTTCCTTTTAAGGCTATCATACCATTCAAGGGCTACTTCCTTGAGGTGTAGAATTATAATATATTTTTAAATCAGAAAATGGGGGTGAGTTGTCCACATGTCCCTCGCTCTCATAAACATAAAAACAAAAGTGAAAACAGGCTAGGAATGGGAAAATGTCATTTCAGCAACCCACAAAAAGCTTGTGGCCAAATATATATATATATTGATAAACTAGATTTTAACAATCCTTGTAAACTGGACCCAGTGCTACTAGAGGCTTTCAAAACCAGGAGTATTTGAATCGACAAAATCAAAACCACATATAGCATGGAAGGTCAAGCTTGGCAATGTCATTCTAGATAAAGACAAAAATTAGTAGAAACACTGCAAAACAACTACCAGGACAGGGTGGCCATGCATCCTATACCAAGAGTAGGTGCTAGCTTCCTTGGGGCTAGTTTGCAGTTAGGAAGCTGATTGACTTCTCTTTGGGCTCAGCCCTGCTGCAGCATCTCATCACTGAACTTGGGAATGCCCACACCCAAATCCTTGTGGTGAACAACGACTACCAGGACAGTGTGGCCATGACAGGACATGACTACCAGACAAAAATTAGTAGAAACATTGCAAAACAATGACTACCAGGACAGGGTGGCCATGCATCCTATACCAATAGTAGCTGATAGCTTCCTTAAGGCAGGTTTACAGTTAGGAAACTGATTGACTTCCCTTTGGGCTCAGCCCTGCTGCAGCATCTCATAACTGATCTTGGGAACACCCACACCCAAATCCTTGTGGTGAACTGTCATCTCCAAGGCCTTCGCTCCCCCAAGCTGTAGAGCTCTTGTTCCCCAGGTGTATGCAGTTTGCATATCTTCTAGACTCCTCATCTTTGGAATCAAACCTGTCAAAAATGTTGCTCAAGTCCCTCTTCTCTCTTGCCAGGAGTACCTTACTCTGCCTCTTAGCAGCAGCAGGAGCTGAGACTTCACCTTCTCTTCCTGCACCTTCCTTGGCCATCCAAATGGGGCTCTCTGCCCACCACTCCTCGTCTTTGCCTTTCTGCCACAGACACTATAAGCACTGGTTACAGAGAGACCAACTCTGGAGTTGGACTTCCAAACAACAGCTGGCCCTTGATAGATATTTTCATGCCATTCACATAATTTAGCAGAGAAGGCAATGTGTAGAATTAAAGTATTGATTTTATGTTCTTCAAGAATTTCACACAATTAAAACCAATGAGCCATTGACTTGGGCCAAACTATTGGGGTTGAACTTTAAAGTCTTGTACATGGACCTTTTTTAATCTTTTTAACAGAGTTGTAGGGAATGGGTGCGAGTTTCGATTTTTCCTATCATATCCACTTCCATTTTTTCCTAACTCCTCGCCCATACTTTGATTGATTTTTAATTTTCATTTGCAGGGTTTTGTTTTTATCTTTTGCTTGGTTACCTTCATGTTTTTTATTGCTTAACATTTCCTTTTGCAGAGCTTGCAATTTCTGCAATTGTTCATAAACCCGGTTTATTGCTTCAGTTTGCAATGGTGTGGGAGGATGGAAAAAATTTAACCGACCCTGATGCCTCTATTATTGAACATTCCACCAAATACCCACACACAACTACAAAATACAAACCAAAAACCTTGCTATGGAAGAATTGCACACAAACCACACAATATTAGCAAACCAAAACCCTGAGATGCCTAGTACCAGAGGTGACCATCAGCAAATCATGTCCAAAGATGAGTGTCCCTTGAAATTTATTGTCATAGCCCGTAATATGCCACTGATTCGGTATTCCAATTAACTTGCCTCCACCCTTCTATTATTGAACATCCCACCAAATACCCACACGAACAACGAAATACAAACCAGAAACTTTGTTATAAAAGAATTGCACACAAGCCAAACAATATTAGTAAACCAAAACCCCAAGAGGCCTATAGTACCAGAAGCATAGTTACCAAATTCGGCCGCATCTGGCCGAAATCCGGAACGTTCCGCATTTTTGCGGGCTTCCGGATTAAAAAATTCGGTTCACCGTATTTTTGGACATTAAAACTGTACGGACAGGGAGAAACAATGGAAGTCAACAAAAAAATTTAGAAAATGTAAATCTAGTCCGAACCCAACAGTATAGAAATAAAATAAACATTTAAGTATAAGTTTACATTTATATATTATTTATATACTTTCAGGGTGTTTGAGAGGGGTTTCGGACCGCTAGGAGCTATAATGCAAATTCTAGGTTTTCGAGGATCCTATCATATTTCAAAGTTAGTCAGATTCCAGGGTTTCAGGGTTTCAAACTTAGCCATATTTCAGGGTTTCAAGATTTCAAAGTGGCTCCCATTTTGCTTGCCCGCAAGTGGTCTCAACACTGTGGGAAAGTGGCCGAGTGGTTTAAAGTGGCACAAGAAGACATTGTTAGCATGGATCCCCATTTATGGTGGCAGGCATATGGTTCTTCTACCCCAGAGTTACAAAAGCTTATCGTGCGTGTCCACAGTCAATGTGCCAGTGCTTCTGCATGCGAAAGAAATTGGAGTACGCATGATTTGATCCATACTAATAAGAGAAATCGACTAGGAGCCAAAAAGCTGTCAGATCTTGTGTTTGTTCATAGCAATTTAAGATTCCCTGAGCACAATCTTGCAAAAGAAGATGACAATCTTCATCTTGGAGAACCATCCTTTGAAGGAGTTGAGGAAAATATTGATAGTGTTGATGAAGCTGGATGGAGGATTCGCTGATGGTGCTAGTGCTAGTGCTAGTGCTAGTTTTGATTTTGAAGCTGGGTTTGATGTTGCAAATGTTTGAAACTTAAGGTCTATATCAATTTTGAGCTTAGGCTCTAAACTATGAATATTTTGCTATCTTTTAATGTAATTCAAATTTGAAATTCTTATGCATTTCTCATTTTTGCAAGTGTTAAATTAATGTTCATTCCTTAGTAGATTGAAAAATTTTGCATATATATATATATATAGAACCGGATTTTTTCAAAAATTTCGCATTCCTCATTTTTTCCGCCTCCCGAATGCATTCAGATTTCCAAACCTGGTAACTATGACCAGAAGTGACCATCAGCAAATTATGTCCAAAAATGAACGTCCCTTGAATTTTATTGCTGTATCCCGTTATATACCACTAATTTGGGATTCCAATCAACTTGCCTCCAACCCTCTAGCCCAAAATCAATAGCAATAAACAAATCAGTAATAATTTATCAGATCTTAAAAAAACCAGAATATTCACAGAAGCAACACCTCATTGAGTTTAAGAACTTCACTATCATAATGTCTTGCTGATCCAACGACTTCGTCTTCTCAATGCCTTGTGAGGTCCAAGGACATCAAAAATCGCAATACCTTGGGTGGGTCAAGGACTTCACTATAGCCAGCGCCTAGCAGACTTACAGCCACAGGACATCATAGTAACCAATACCTCGTGGGGTTAAAGAACTTTTCTCAAAGATGACTTAGAAACTTCACTAGGTTATGCCACATGTAACAGTGGCTTAACAACAACAAAAAGTTGCCTTAACAACTTCACTTTGGACACTTGCTACAGCAGCTTCATGAATTCCAAAACCAATAATATTTCACTAGAAAAGTACAGCAGCAATATTTCATTTCCCATAAGTACAATAATAATAAATATAGAAGATTCTCAAGCACTTATCACAGAATATGCTCAGATGTCTCAATCAAGGTTCGAAATCATTAGTTCTGGTCAACATAGTCAGCCATGGGAAAGATTAATGCCTAGTTCATTGGGTAAAAATCGTTTAATGTTGCTTATCAATAATTTTTTTGATAGTCTGAAGTTCTGTTGTATATATTCTGTTTCCAGATTGTGCATTTACTATGAAATTGAAAAGCATGGGAGTTAATACCATGAAATAGCCTAAAAAAATTGCATGAAGAATAATATAACAGTCATCCAGAATCATGTTTTAGTGTTGAATACGGTAGCGGTTTACACGTGGAACATTGAAGCAGAATTATCTTAGGTACTTGATGTCTTACAGTGCCTCCTGGTGTAACGATAATATGAAGCAGTTCCTACTATTACAGATATCCATAGCAGATAAGACAATTATATTTGTAACCAAAGCGATTCAGACTATAAACAGACAGAAAGATTTCCTACAGCATAGGTTTAATCATAAGACATTCTCTGAAATAACTTTTGATGTGGATAATAGATGAGCTGTGATTCAAATAAATTTGTAAATTTTCCTTGGTCTTCAGATAACTATAGATGAGAACCTCTCCAGAATGTCTCACAGGATTGATAACAATATCCGTAATGGGGACTCAAATACATTGCATGATTCCAAAAATCCAATAGGTGATACAACTAATTCTTTTATGAAGGCCATCTTATTTTTAATGATGAATATCATATATGTGAGATATTTGTTATCTGGGATCTCATGTTCTACTTTAAAGAAATATTTCTGTGTAAGAAAGTTGTTTGCTGCATTCACTTTCGAAGTGTAGCCTGTTTGTAATCAATATCAGTATTTTAACAGTCGTGAATTCTATTCTTGCAGTTCATATGTCTGCACAAATTAGAGTGGAATGATAGATACTCCATTTGATTTGAGTCAAATCTGTATCACAGTAGATGTTATAAACTTGTAACGATTAAGATAGGAAATTGTATCTTGTAACAGGGATATAGAATTGTCAGTTTACAATCTAAAACGATCAATCCTAGAGTGGGAAGTCTAGTAATTATACCCCGTGATGTTTGTTTAAACCTAAAATGAACAACATATGTACAATCTTGAAATCTACTAGAGAAAGCGATAGAAAGTACAATGTACAATCTAGAAATTTATGTCTTCAATGTGAAATGGACAGTATTAAGGAACTTTAGAGCACTTTCAAGCAACCATTTGTAAGTCAAAGACTAAAAAATGAGCTCACCTGAGCTATGACTTCTATATCAAATTGTACACATGCAAACATCGGAGTATGCCCAGGATCAGAGTAATAAGCATATTTTTTGTTTTTTAAATTTTTACTTTTTTAATTTTTTTAAGTTTTGAACCTGCTGGAAATGCTGTTAAAGGATCTGGATACATTTCTAGGAAAGCCTCAGAGATTCCCAGGGATCTGGTAAATTTCGAAGGGTAATCTGGCCAATGTTCAGGACCAGATTCATACCTGTTCCGATACAATGGGAGTGGGGTGGCGAGGGGGTTCTCGGGGACCCAGTAATATATGAAAATAAAAGTCCATCACAAAAAATATTACCGAGTCAGGGCTAACTCCCTAAAATAATTATATCATAATTCCAGCCAACTCAACTTGCATGTGATTAGATGGGAGTCAAATCTAACTACACGGTGCAATGACTGCAATTACAGATTATAAAAGTAAGCTTATTTGATACAAATAAGTCAATCAATATAGTAACACTAGAAAACAACAAGGGCTTTTAATACTGTTAAGTCCAAAAAAATTAAAAACCTTGGGCAAAAATTGTCATATAATCATAGATTCATGTTTCATCCCTGAGCCTCAAAAAAAGAAAATCAAGTACAGGAATCAACAGAACGAAATTTTAGGGCATTCAAAATTCCATTTGATAAGAAAAAAGGAAACTTGATTTAAGAGAATTTCAAGAACATTAACCTCTATGAATTCATGGCAACTTTACATATATCCTCATACTCAATTGCTGTTAGCAATCTCCCATCGTATAAACTTTTCTCAATCTGAACCTTTGCACAAAACTTGTCGGTGTCTATCGCAAGCAATCTAGCATTGCATCCCCGGTATGCACCATTGCAAACCCTAACAATGCTACCAATCTGGGGTATGACCGTCTCGAGCTCTGCCTGATCAACCCTCAGAACATGTCCACTCTCAATCATTTTAATCTCCCCAACATATTTCCCAATTAACTTCACCACAACTCCCTTCTGCTTATAATATCCCTTCTCAGCTAAACCCTTGCTCATGACCTTCACTACAATTCCTTCACAAAGCCAATAATCTTTCCTGTTCATTTTCTCCTTCGCATGTTCCTGCTCCTTCATCAGCTCGCCCAATGCAGCAACACCCTCACCAACCTTGCTCCCATTACTTTCTTTCTTATCCCTAGGGTTTTGACCCCCAAACCTAGTGTTCCTAGGATTCTGATCTCCAAAATTAGGGTTTTCAGGGTTTCGACCTTTAAAATTTGGGTTTTCAGAGTTTTGACCGCTAAATTTAGGATTTTCAAGATTTCCACCTCCAAATTTAGCGTTTTCAGAGATTTCTCCATCTTTTTCAAAAAAAGACTCGAAATTTCTCTTTTCAGCAAAATCAGCAGCCAAAGCTGGCTTAGACAAAGAAAACGCAACTTTACCGTTTGGTACAGTTTCCAGCCTTTCTAAATCCGGCACCGGCGTATCATCTCCGCTAGATTTAGCTGTCTTCTTCTCCGCCCTCTCTATTTGGTCGAGAATTTCCCTTTCATGCCGCTCTTCCTCCGCCAGATCCGCTCTGGCCCTCTTATTCTTCAGCCTCTCCTTCAACAATGTCTCCGACTCCCTGTCAATATAAGTAATAAACCACCCTTTTTGGGTTTCATCAACCTTGCATTTTCCAGTACGGCCCAAATATTTGACGAATTCTGTCAAAGTGGCCCACTCCGTGGAATTCATGTGAACGTGATGACGGTCTGCGATATATTCATTGTAAACAACAGTAGCGGCAACGCGACTGAATCGGTGGGTTCTTTTGATGTGCTCGAGAAAGGAAGCCTCGAATTCTTCAGAATAGCCGTCGACGAACCTGTGGGGGTTTTGGCCGAAGACCTGCATTTGGCGCTGGTGGCCCTCCGACATGCAGTGGCATTTGAAGCCATTTTCATCCCTGCATTGTTTCTGGCACATTTGGCAGTACCATCGAAGCTTCTGTAAGCCCTTTGCTTTTATTCGGTTCGCTATAGCCTTTGGCGTCAGAAAATCGTTTTTCCCCATCGATCCAAATCGAGACCTCCGATGAAAGATTGAAGACTTCAACTCAAACCCCAACCGTTTAGAATGACGGGCGAGGTAGCTATTCAACGAACTAATTCCTATATTTCGCGAGTCAAAAATATAAAATAATGTGTATATATATATATACACACACGGTATGTATTCAATGTAGATTCCTATATGTCGGTAGTGAAGATTAAGTTTATATTTTCAATATTTTAAAAAAAAAAAAACAATTGAAAGTTAAGTTTTTTAAGCTCCGCATTGATGAGTTTTTAAGTCTTTGTTATATTGTCGATCGTTGCGGAGCTAGGTAGGAGATTGTTTTTGTTCATGTTTATTGTTGATTTTGATTGACGATTTATTCTCTGAGCGGTAGGGGATACCTTGTTTTAAATGACCATCGTCTTCCTCTCTGCATCCATGGGTGTAGAGAAAGTTGGAGCGAGCGAGCGCAACAATGGCCTTGAAGCAGGGAAGAAAATTCATCCCAAAAGTCTTCCATGAGGTAATGTTAATGATTTTGACTCTTCATTACATGATGTTGTTTTAGATGTCCCTGAATTTGACAAAACCTATCATTTCTTTGAAATTTTATTTTGATTGCTTATTTTGTTGGTTGAGCCCCCCCTGATGCAGAAAAAATAAGGTCCGAAAATTCAGTTTAATAATTTTTTTCGATATTTTTCTATTTTTAGAAACTGTATATTTTTAGAACTGAAAGTCTACTTCAGTTGAATTTTGTCCCATAGGCTAATTTTAGTGTTTAAAATATTTTGGGATATTTTTAGAGTTGCACGCGCTTGCATGCGTGACTTACTAAAAATAGTAGCTGTTAAAAATTGAAGTTTTATTTTAGACATTAGTTTTTTTTTTTAATTTTGCATGTCAACTCTAAATTTTTAGTTGAGACTTATTTAAGCATGGTTTGGGTTTGTAATTATTTCAAGCAATCAATACGAATCAATTCTGAGTATTGTTTCAATATCTTAGCATATTGGTAATTTTCTTGTTCTTGTTAGTTTTCGAGTTCATTATCTGGTATCAGAGCAAGTTTGAATCTTGGAGGAGTAAAGAATGGCGAGAGGACGAGGAGGTATGACACAGATAAACCAAACTATACAAGAGTTGTAGAAGCAAGTTCAACAATTAACAAAGGTTATCACCAATCAGCAAAGAAGACAAGGTGGTGATGAGGAAGACACAGATCGTGATGAAGAAATTCAACAAGAAGAAGAATACCCAGAGCTGCCACCATCAATGGAAAGGAGGATGGTTCGAGCTTTAGAAGGAAGAAATGAAGGAATCAAGGTTGATGTTCTAAATTCTGGAGGCAGTTTAAAACCAAAGGAGTTAATTTATTGGATGAACAACATAGAGAAGTTCTTCGAGTGGAAGACTATGAGAGAAGACAAAAAGGTAAAGTTTACATGCACAAGATTGAAAGGTCATGCAATGATTTAGTGGGATCACCTGCAGAAAGAGAGACAAAAAAAAGGTAAAGAGAAGATTAATTCATGGAAAAAGATGGAGAAGACGCTGAGGGAGAAATTTCTTCTTATGGATTATGCACAACCTTATACAAAAGATTTCAAAATTTGAGGAAAAAAGATCACAATATACAAGAGTATACAGATAAATTTTATAAATTTTTCATACGAGTGGAGCATGATGAAACAGAAGCGCAGATAGCTGCAAGGTATGTAAATAGTTTTAAAAAAATTATTCAAGATGAATTAAGCATGCATAGAATACTTAACATGGAGGAGGCTTATCAATTAGCTTTAAAGGCAGAAGAAAAATAAAATAGATAGAATTTCATAAGGACATCTACTGGTCTAAGAAGAGGTGGATCCCCTCCAATAAGGGGACAAGGTGGGTTTAATACCACCAGAGGTGGCTTTAATGCCAATAAAGGTGAATCGTCATGTGGTGTAGAAAGGCAAGATGATAATAGGCAAGGGTTTCAATACCAACAAAGAGGAAAAGGATTTCAGAGAGGACGAGGTTATGGAGGTGCTAGAGGATGGTTTCTGAATCAGCATAGATCTTGTGTCTATTATAAATGTGGAGAAGAAGGGCACATAGTGTTTGAGTGTCCACACTATCAAGATCAAGAAAGGAGGCAAGAAGATCGTCCAAGAGTAAATCTAGTTGAGGTTGAAATAGAAGAGCAAAATACTGAAGTTGCACCAACTGATGTAGGAGAGAATCTCATGATGAGAAGAACCATGATCGTTCAAAGGAAGGATCAAGTGCAAAATAAAGAAGGTGGTAATGCATGGTTGCGATCAAATATTCTTTGAACAAGATGTACTTTAGGTGGAAAGGTATAGAAAGTAATTATAGATAGTGGTAGTTGTGAAAATATGGTTTCCAAAAAAATGATTGAGAAACTAAATTTGCATTGTGAAAAGCATCCTAACCCTTATCGGATTTCATGGTTTAAGAAAGGGAACGAGGTTACAATAAATAAAAAGTGCTTAATCAAGTTTTCTATAGAAAAAACTTTTAATGATGAAATATGGTGTGATGTTATTCCAATGGATGCATGTCATGTGTTATTAGGGAGATCGAAGCAATTTGACAGGAAAGTAGTTCATGATGTAGCAAAGAACACACACTTTTTGAAAAGGTGGTACAAAGGTAGTTTTGTTATCTCTTAAAGAAGAAGAGGAGATAGAAAGCATGCTCTCTACTAAAGAAGTGTTTCTATACGATTTTCGCTTTCACATTCAAAGGAAATGAAAAACTAAAAGAAATGGTCTAGGGCTTGTACGTACCTGAATATAGTCTTGTGCACCAAATTCAGACGATAGCAGGAACTCCTCTTTGGTTGTGGAGGATGACACCTGTAGAAGAAAGAGACTAAGACAAAGAAGGCGTTAGATGGATAGATGGTGGGTTGCCAAGCAAAATCTTAATCCCGAAAGTGCAAAGACTTCCTTGAGGGATGACAACCCACTAGTCGATAAAAATAATGTCTGATAAAGAGCAGAATGATAAAAGACTGAAACAAAAATAGAAGCAAATGCTTACCTGAATGTTGTTGTCGGTCTAGTCACAGTCACCGACGTCAGTTAGTCTGCCGACGTCGGTTAGTTTGCCGACGCCGGTTGTCAAGGTCTGCCGACGTCAGTTAGTCTGCCGACGTCAGTGGAGGCAGTGGTCTCTGTGGCCAGCGTCAGTCGGGGCAATGGTTCAGGATGGGGTCTAGACGAGTTTATGGTCTGTGGATGGGTCTGTGGTCTGTTTGGGGTCAGCAAAATGGCTTGAGGTGTCTGAGAGTCTGTTTAGAAGTCTGTGCAGGTATGAAGTATGGTCTGAAAGAGGGACCAGACAGAAGACAGAGGCAACAGGGAGACAGGGATTAGAGAAGGCCTTTCAGCCTCTCAGGGAAGAGCAGGTTGGGTCTGGGTAGTAGTCTGAAAAGCAGTAACTAACAGTCTAAATAATTGAAATAAAAACACAGAGGGAATACTTACCTGTTGCCTGCTAAAGAAGAGATGTTGTAGACTGGTTGCACCTGTTGCTGATGTTGTTGGTGTGGAGGCCCTGTTGCTGGTGGAGTTGCTAATGCAGAGTCCCTGCTTGTTGTGTGCCTGAGAGAGGAAGGGAGAGGTCTAGTACTTGCAGCCAAAGGATTTGCAATCGGGATAGAAGATGATTGATTGATTCACTGATCAGTTTTGTGATTGTCATTCCGGTCGGGGAGAGAGATTGAGATTCGTGATTAGTCATCTACTGATTAGCGATTCGTGATTAGCCCGAGCGAGAGGTAAGAACTCAGTTTAAGTAAACTGAAGTTGGCGATCTCGCCGGCGTCGGTCGACAGTTGACCGACGTCGATGGGTTGAGAACGAGTAAAAGGGCCATCAAGCCCGTTCTCCATCCACCAAGTGCATAATCCGTTGGAGAATTGTCGAAGGTTGGGCTAAATACGCACAAGAGTTGGTTAGGCGATTGGAAAGGAGTAAGAATAGGTCTTGGGTGAGTCACAGAGTGGGAAATGGTCCAAGGCGAGGTGTTAGACGAGGTGTTATAGGTGATGTGTCAAAGGGGGGTTATTAATTCAAAATAAGTTATTATTTTAAATTAGTAATTGTGTGGGTTAGGAATGGGTTAGGAATAGACCAAGGGGGAGGATGACCAAGGGTTAGACACGATTTCGGTGTCTACATTTGCCCTTTATTGTCTTGTTGGTTGTTCTGACGAACTACAAGACAAAAACAGAAGTTGATTGCCCCAGGTATAGGATGAGATTATTTTCGTCTTGTTGGTTGTTCTGGCGAACTGCAAGACAAAAATAAGAATGGATTACTCTGATTATGAGATGAGGTATTCTCCTTCAAAGTGGGAGTCGAGGGAAGAAAACCTGAAATCAGGTGTCGATTTGACAGAGAGTGGATGAAAATGGTGAAGATAGAGTGTGAACGCTGCAAAAGTCTATGATTGCGCGTATACCACTTCACAAGAGGGTCAGGTCAAATTGTCACAGGTCAAGGTCGAGGAGTGCAAAAATTGAAATAATCGAGCCCCAGCATTTAGTCGTAGCTGATTGGGTTATTCGATCTAAGATGTAGCTCCAATGGTCGTCGTGTTCCAAGTATCCCGGGCTCAGGAAGTGCTCTTGGAAAACACGAAAATGTCACAAGTAGTTGGGATCAACTTACTCGCGATCCTATTCTTATGAGGGTCAAAATATGGGTTGCAGACAATTTGGTTAACCATTTGTGAGGTAGCATACATGCAAAAAATACCAAGGCAAAGTTGTCTTGGAAGTGGTCAGAGTCGGTGGAGATAGGCGCGATCTCCATGGTCTGAGGAGATAGTTGCGATCTCCAAGGTCATTGGTCGAGGTGGATGGACGGACGAAGGAATGTGGCTGAGCTAACCTCAAAAGACTGAGTGCTGCCTACATAGCCCCTGTTGAAGGGCCTTAAGCCAATGTAGTTCTCCCTAAAAGGGAGGAATGGTCAAAGTTATGGATTGGTCTGGTCGAGGTCAAGTCATGGTCAAAGGTAAAATGGTTTGGTCGAGGTCAAGTCATGGTCAAAGGAAAAAGGTTTGTCCATCAGATAGACGAACAAACGAGGGTGGTCAAGCTAACCTCAGAAGATGTCGTGTCATCTGAGTGCTGCCTACATAGCCCCGGTCTTAAGGCCTCAGATCAATGTAGTTCAGACGAAGAGTCAAAGTGGTTGATGATTGGTTTGGTCATGTGTTGAAATGATGAGGATAAAATGATGTTACAGCATTTTCCATATTGTGATGGTGTATTCTGTAACATTGGTTGAGAGGTCTTTCATCCCTAGCAATTTTCCATATTCGTGATGGATGTATGCTAAAAATGAATTGAGTCTATTTATGCGTCAGCAAGTAATGGTTTATGCTTAACATAAATTGTGTGGTCGATAGTTTCCATGTGTATTGGTGTCCATAAAAACTAGTGTGAATGGTTTATGATAATGTTTTGTGGTCTGAAAAAGGTTTGGTTGGCAAATGATGTGGTTGAATGTGACCAAAGACAAGGAGGAAGTTAAAGGCATTTTTGCCCTTTCATTGACAAGGACCAGATAGATAGCATAGATAGGGGTTGTTAAAACAAAAGCCCAGTTTATGCATTACATCGTTGACCATTGGTTGATGTTGGAGAAGTAGTCGAATCACTTGACGTTAAGTGAGCTCGAAATCCCTTGAGTATGTTGGGGTGATAAGTAGGATTATGTGATATGAGAGGATGGGGTAACCCTTTTGTGGCAGGAAGAACCTTGTCCCTTTTATAGGTGACCCAAGAACGACTATAGGCATGTCCATGACTTTAATAGCTTGTCAGTCATTTTTTATTTTTTTGGTGAACTGATCGATGCGGGAAGTCCACGTAGAGATGTCATTTTGCTGGGTGGTCATTTGTGAAGCTGATCGATGCGGGAAGCTTCAGAAAGAGTGTTGTCTGTAGCAATAGTTAGTCATAGCCATCCTTCGAGGGAGTGGTCTATATTGTGCTTTATATGCTTTTGATATGACTTTGGCCTAGCTGTCCTTCAAGGGAGCAGTCTAGTAAATACAACAATTATGTAACTGTCATTCGAGGGAGCAGTCTACATTTAGAGTTTTATGACCTTTGATATGTTAGGTATCCCATTTTTGGACATGTTTTGTTGACTGAAGTTTTTAGCCATGGACGAGCCTCTAGAGGTTTAAGGGTTCCCTTTTATTAGGACAAAGCATTACTGCTTGACAAAAGGGTTGACGAATGTTGGGAAAAAGGGTTGAAAGAAATAGGCATGACAGGGATTGCTCAAGGGACGAGCTCAAGTAAAACGTCAAGTGATTGATTACTTGACTAACAGTAGAATGATCACAGATGCAAGGCATTAAAGGGCTCAAGTTTTGATAAGTCCCTGATCCATGTTTGTGCGTTATGATAAGGTCTGAGTCAATTAGGAGCAAATTTGCCCCATTTGCCTCTTTGAGATTGGTCACGTGTTGATTGATGTTGGATGTGAAGTTGGTTGATATATTGTCAAATTGTTTGGTCGATGTTTGGTTGATATTTGTTGATATTTGGTCCATGTTTGGTTGAGGTCATGATTAAAAGGTTGGTTGATGTTTGGTTGATGATTGGTCGAGGTCATGATTAAAAGGTTGGTTGATGTTTGGTCAAGGTTTGGTTGAGGTTTGGTCGATGGTCTGGTCGAGGTCAGGTTGAATGTTTGGTCGAAGATAGGTTGAATGTTTGGTCGAAGTCGGGTCGATGCTTGTTTGGTCGAGGCATGGTCGAGGCTTGGTTGAGGCCTAGTCGAGGTCTAAGATTAAAAGAGTGATTGATATTTGGTCGAGACTGGGTTGAAAAGTTGGTTGAGGCTTGGATGAACGTTGAATTCCCCCAGCGGCTAGGGAGAATGTTTGACAGACTAGTCAAGGTCGGTTGAGGCTTGGTGGTCAGATTGACTGTGTTGATGTCGAATAAGGGGGTTAAAGGCGACAAAGAGACCATAGTCTGGCGTGGAGATCCCGATTTAGGTGATGAGGTTTGAGAAGCATGGGTCGGTGTTGATGATTTGTCGAAGGGGTGGTCAAGAGGATCCTTGATGAGAAGGGCATCTTTTTTTCAGTGTTGACGAATGACAGCTTTAAGAGCGCAATAACGCTCAGTGTCATGTCCCGGAGTGTGATGATAGTGACAAAATTTAAAGTTGTCAAACCAAGATGGTCTTGATCTGAGAGTTGATGAGTGGGGTGGTGTTGAAGATTTGTTGATAATATGGTCAAGAAGAAGGGTGTCTTTCTCCAAGCATTGGTGAACGACAACCTTAAAGGCACAACAATGCTCAGTGTCATGCCCAAGCGTGCGATGATACGCACAAATTTGAGTGTCGTCGAACCAGGGCAGTTTTGGTCTGAGAGATTGATATGGTTTAAGAGGCAGGTGATTGATGCGAGAGGACTGCAACAATTGCCGTAACAGCAAGGCATAAGAACCTGCTAATGGGTCTGTGCATCTTGTTGCATTGGGGGTTGATGACTTTGGTTTGAGAGGTGTAAGAGGTATTGGTTGATGGTTTGGAGGAGATATATGTCTGCTGGGTTGAGGAGATAATGGAGGCGATTTGCCTCTGTGAGGTATGGGAATAGGAAGCACTCCTATTAAAGTGGACGGATGCGGGCTCAAAATTGAAGGTAACGATGAAGGTGGGGGAGGAGTCCTCCGGTGTGGCTTAGTGGTCTTCTTTAGTTTGGGTTGAGGGCCACCATTATGCGAGGTGAGGTTAGATACGGGTTTGGGTTCAGATGTGGACAGAGGTGAGTGAGATGTAGCAATCTCAGGCAAAAGGCAAGAGGAAACGTGACTGGGTCTTCCTCGGTCGAAATGGGTGAAGAGATTGGTTTTTCCCTTGGTAGAGAAGAAATAGGAGAGTGCGGCTCCTCAAGAGGGTAGAGGGCAGGGATGCTTGTACCTTCGACTTGTGGTTGAGGAGTAGGCAAGGTGGGGTCCTCCATTGGTAGGAGGAAAGATGAAGGTGGGGCTAATGGCATAGGTATGGTCAAGGCATCCTCCAATATAAGAGAGTTTGTTAGAGGACTAACAGGAGAAGAGGATTCTTCTACTTGTGGAAGAGGTTGGTCAGGGATAAGAGAAGAGACAGTGTTGATTGTGCGAATATTATGGTCTTGGGAGCCATCGATCACGGTCTGCACATGGTTTTGATTAAGAGGATAGTTAGGAAAGGGTTGTCTAAAGATGTCAATGTTTTGATTGGGTGGGGCATTTGGGTTATCCAAAACAAGATCCCCCTTGTCGATCATGTCTTGAATGATGTTTTTGAAGGTTCGGCAATTGTTGATGTCATGGCCTTGGACACGGTGATAATGACAAAAGTCGTTCTCCCTATACCAGGTAGGGAGAGCTTTTGAAGGGTCGAATTGAGGTGGTCGGATTAGAGGGAGATTGAGGACCCCCTGTTTGACAAGTTTTTCCAAAACAAAAGCGTATGATTCTCCAAGTGGAGTGTATGAACGCTGGATGTACCGTTGTTAGAATTGTTTGGTGATGCTTTGAGATGTTGAAGGTTGAGATTGGTCAGTTATTGTCGAGGATGGTGATCTAACGACCACAGTGTTGGCCACTCCTTTAGACTTGGAATTGGCAGAAGAAGAAGGTCTGGAAGAAGAAGGGTCATCAGCTCTTGCATTAGTATTACGCAATTTGACCTTATTCTCTTCAATGGTATGGAGTTCAAGCTTTCGGGCCATGGTGAAAGCTTCGTCAAAAGTGTGAAATGTTTGAACCCGCAAGGTAGAAGAGATGTGGCTGGCACATGCTCGGGAAAAGAGCTTGATGAGCTCAGGTTGAGGCAAAGAGAAGGAGAGTTTTTTTATCAAGCCTCTCCAACGGGTGACAAAATCGGCTATTAATTCGTCGTCAAATTGCCTAATAGAGTAGAGGTCTGTGATTGAGACTTTTTTGGTGATATTGATTGAGAAATGGTCAAAAAATAATTGGGCGAGTTGAGTGAATGAAAAGATAGAATGTCTGGTAAGAGAGCTATACCAGTCAAGGGCGGGGCCAGAAAGTGACATAAGGAACGTGCGTAGAAGTAACACATCGTCATGGGCTATAAGATAACAGGCATGTCTGAATGTTCGTAGGTGTTGTTGTGGGTCTTCCTTACTTTGGAAGCGAGTAAACTTAGGAAGCTCCCACTAACTGGGATATGGTCGGATTGGGACGGAGGGATGAATGGGTTCATTGCAAATTTGCTCATATGAGAGGGCATTGCGTGAACCAAAAATAGAGGTCTCGAGACTGGACATTTTATCCATCAGCATTTTGATTATATCTACTGACGAATTTGTGGGTGGAGCACCTCCTAGGTTGTAAGGCGCTTGAAAGGTGCTAGAGGGGGCATACGACATAGTTGGTTGTGCTTGTACGGGCACAACGTATTGATAACTAGTCATTGGGACAAAAGTGGAGGCCAAGGGTGGTTGTGTCATGAAGGTAGAAGGCATAAGTTGACTAAATACCGCCAAAGGTGGTTGCGTGATGGCATTGGCAAAAGGGGAGGTAGACACTCCTACATTTATGGGCACAAGAGTGTGTGGGGTCGAGACAATCAAGTTCTAGTATGATGTAGAACTTGGTTGAATTGCGTGTGGTTGAGGGGGTAATGGAACCCCGATGGAGGTCGGTCTAAAAATAGATGGGGAGGCCAAACTTTGCGTATTGGCCATGGTCGAGTTAATGGTTGAGGCAATAGTTTGAGTCATAAAAGGCTGGGTAGCGAATGGTGTTGATGTCATCGCCGCTTCACCCGAAAGGTCTCGCATTTGGTTTCTTGCGAGATAGTTTTGGAGGGCTTTGACATTGAGGTCCAAGAATCTTTCAAAATCTTGGTCCCCTTCAAGGACAATGGGCGTCTGAGTCGGGGTCAGTCGAGTAGGAGTTTGTTCAGTCTCTGAATGAAACTCCATTAAAGGACTAGTTATGGAGGGCGAAGGCGGAAGCAGTTGTTGCCTCGTGTGGTCAACAAAAGTCATGGTTTGACTGTGTGTCAAAACCATTCAAGGCAAGAGGGGTCAGGTTCCAGAAACTATTATTTTTTTTAGTTTCAGAAACTCAGAATGTGGTTTTGGCAAAAAAAGGGTCGAGTTTTAATGCTTGCTATTTTGGGAAAAAAAGTTTGGACGGTGGCCGACGTCGGTTGAAAAACTGATGCCAGTGAAACAGACTGTCGATGTCGGTCAGATGACCGATGCCGGTGAAGAAAAGTTATCGACGTCGGTGGTAAAACCAATGCCAGTTACTGTATTTTCCAAAAACTCAAAAAAATTGAAAGTTTTTTGGAAAAAAGGAAGAAAACGTCCTCACTAGCTCAAAAAACCAGATGGGAATAGAAAAATCGATGAAGACAGGTAGATCCTAAGCGTTAAATCCTAAGAATAAACTTTTAGAATCTTGTTGGCTTATGCCTTAGATTAATGTGTTTAGGAAGATTGGCTTTTGAGACGGGTCCTAGAAGAAGTAGTCTAGAGCTGGTTTCAGATTTGTTTAGGCGCTCAAGAGTCTGTGTTAGGTTTCGTACTTGGCCTGGTGCTAAGGAGCAAGCTCCCCTCACTTCACGAGCCCAGTGATGAGCTGGTCTCGCTTAGCCAAAATATACTTCCCCTAAAGATTATCCTCTGCCAAAGAACAGAGTGGGCTTTCCCCTTGGTAGTGAAGTCCAAGTGGGATTGCCGGGACGGGTAAGGTATCCGCTGGGTGATGAAATCCCAGTCGGCCCTTGTCTCAGGTGAGTTAAGATGTTTTATTTGTGTAAGTGATTTGGATGTGTAACATAAGTGGCTTACGATTAATTCATGATGCGGTTGTTAATTACTAGATGTGGACTAAGTATGCAGTCAAGAAGAAATGAAATGCAATGTGTTTTAAGCCCAAATTGAAATGTTAGTTCGTATGAAGACAAGTGAGAAGAGGTTGAAGAGTATGATCTTTTGACTAGTCTAAGATGCAAGAAAAGAAAGAACAAGAATGATTCCTTTTAATCTTGCTAATCGTGTCTTTTGGAAGAGACAGAAGAAAGAGGTGAAAATGAGAAACCTAATGCACCTATATGAAAAGAAATGAAAAAGAACCCAAGGAAGACCTTAGGGTCCCACCGGGCGTGCCAGAATGTTTCTATACGATTTTCGCTTTCACATTCAAAGGAAATGAGAAACTAAAAGAAATGGTCTAGGGCTTGTACGTACCTGAATATAGTCTTGCGCACCAAATTCAGATGATAGCAGGAACTCCTCTTTGGTTGTGGAGGATGACACCTGCAGAAGAAAGAGACTAAGACAAAGAAGGCGTTAGATGAATAGATGGTGGGTTGCCAAGCAAAAGCTTGATCCCAGAAGTGCAAAGACTTCCTTGAGGGATGACAACCCACTAGTTGATAAAAATAATGTCTGATAAAGAGTATAATGATAAAAGACTAAAATGATTAAAGACTGAAACAGAAATAGAAGCAAATGCTTACCTAAATGCTGCTGTCAGTCTGGTCACAGTCGCCGACGTCGGTTAGTCTGCCGATGCTGATTGTCAAGGTCTACCGACGTCGGTTAGTCTGCCAACGTCGGTGGAGGTAGTGGTCTCTGTGGCTGGCGTCGGTCGAGGCAATGGTTCGGAACGGGGTCTGGACAAGTTTATGGTCTGTGGACGGGTCTGTGGTCTGTTTGGGGTCAGTAAAATGGCTTGAGGTATCTAAGAGTCTGTTTGGAAGTCTGTGCAGGCAGGAAGTATTGTCTAAAAGAGGGACCAGACAGAAGACAGAGGCAACAGGGAGACAGGGATTAGAGAAGGCCTTTCAGCCTCTCAGGGAAGAGCAGGTTGGGTCTGGGCAGTAGTCTGAAAAGTAGTAACTAACAGTCTAAATAATTGAAATGAAAACACAGAGGGAATACTTACCTGTTGCCTGCTGAAGAAGAGATGTTGCAGACTGGTTGCACCTGTTGCTGATTCTGTTGGTGTGGAGGCCCTGTTGCTGGTGGAGTTGCTGATGCAGAGTCCCTGCTTGTTGTGTGCCTGAGAGAGGAAGGGAGAGGTCTAGTACCTGCAACCAAAGGATTAGCAGTCGGGAGAGAAGAGGATTGATTGATTCACTGATCGGTTCTATGATTGTCGTTCCTGCTGGGGAGAGAGATTGAGATTCGTGATTAGTCGTCTACTGATTAGCGATTCATTATTAGCCCGAGCGAGAGGTAAGAACTCAGTTTAAGTAAACCGACGTCGGCAATCCCGTCGGTGTCTGCCGATAGTTGACTGACGTCGATGGGTTGAGAACGAGTAAAAGGGCCATCAAGCCCGTTCTCCATCCGCCAAGTGCATAATCCGTTGGAGAATTGTCGAAGGTTGGGCTAAATATGCACGAGAGTTGGTTAAGCGGTTGGAAAGGAGTAAGAATAGGTCTTGGGTGAGTCACAGGGTGGGAAATGGTCCAAGGCGAGGTGTCAGATGAGGTGTTATAGGTGATGTGTCAAAGGGGGGTTATTAATTCAAAATAAGTTATTATTTTAAATTAG
Organism: Torreya grandis; assembly: GCA_037957365.1. Lineage (NCBI taxonomy): Eukaryota > Viridiplantae > Streptophyta > Pinopsida > Cupressales > Taxaceae > Torreya > Torreya grandis. Next base: position 1,719,752 of record JARHVA010000878.1, on the reverse strand, counting down.
TAATTGTGTGGGTTAGGAATGGGTTAGGAATAGACCAAGGGGGAGGATGACCAAGGGTTAGACACGATTTCGGTGTCTATAAGAAGTTATCCAAGATATGAAGGTAGCAGGTTGTTGTTATGCATTAGTAGCAAAGAATGAAAAAATAGAAATGGTGCCAATACCAACAGAAGCTGCAAGAGTGTTCAAAGAATATGCATATGTTATGCCTGATGAGTTACTAGATGGTTTACTACCAAAGAGAGATATTCAGCATCATATTGATTTGATTTTAGGATCAGCTCTACCCAATCAAACAACTTATAGGATGAGTCCAACAGAATATGCATAATTAAATAAACGAGTTACGAGATTGCTAAGAAAGAAGGTGATAAGGGATAATATGAGTCCTTGTGCAACACTAGTGTTGCTAACTCCAAAAAAAGATGGAGGATGGAGAATGTGTGTGGATAGTAAAGCAATTAATAAAATTACATTAAAGTATATGTTTCCCATATCTCATTTAGATGATATGATGGATGTGCTTGCAAGAGCAAAATATTTTACCAAGATTGATCTAAGGAGTGGTTATCATTAGATTCAAATTCGTGAAGGAGATGAGTGGAAAACTACATTCAAGACTAGGGATGGATTATATGAGTGGATGGTGATGCCCTTTAATTTATCTAATGCACCTAACACATTTATAAGAGTGATGAATAAAGTGCAAGAATATATTGGTAGGTTTGTAGTTATTTATTTTGATAATATTTTGATATTCAGTAAGACTAAAGAAGAACACTTGCAACATTTGAGAATGGTAATGGATTTGTTAAGAAAAGAGAAGTTGTATGCAAATTTGAAGAAGTGCAGGTTTATGTAGAACAATTTGGTATTTTTAGAACTTATAATTTTAGTAGATGGTGTGAAAATGGATGACGAAAAGATAAAGACAATTGTTGAGTGGCCTATTCCAAAAATCATTATAGAAGTAAGAAGTTTCCATGGTATAGCAACTTTTTACATAAAGTTTATTAAAAAAATTAGTAGTATTGTGGTACTAATAACATATTACATGAGAGGGAAAGAATTTACATGGACTAGAGCAACCACAAAAAGCTTTGAATTTTTGAAGAAGATTATAGATAGACCAATTTTAGCATTACCAAATTTTAATAAAGTGTTTGAGGTTGATTGTGATGCTTCATTTGTGAGAATTGGTGTTGTGTTGAGTCAAGAAGGAAAGTCAATAGCATATTTCAGTGATAAATTGAATGAAGTAAGAACAAAGTATTTTACTTATGGTGTTGAACTTTATGTAATTGTATAAGCATTAAAACATTAGAGGCATTATCTAGTGCCTAAGGATTTTATACTATTTACAGATCATGAGGCTTTGAAATATGTGAATACACAAAAGAAGTTGAATAATAGGCATGCAAAGTGGATTTCTTTTTTACAGGGATATACTTTTGTGTTGAAACATAAATTAGGAAAACATAATCAGATAGTTGATGCATTGAGCAGGAGGGTAGCGTTATTAACTACTATGGTGAGTGAAGTAATTTGATTTGAGCTATCAAATAATTATATGATATTGATTCATATTTTCGCAAGATAGTTGAACGGCGTATGAATCCATTAATAGGTGGGATAGATGCTATTCATGATGAGTATCTTATACAAGAAGGTTATCTCTTCAAAGGGAAACAATTATGCATTCCAGTTGAGTCTCTACAAGATAATATAATAAGAGAATTACATGGTGGCAATTTGGCTGGACATTTTGGTAAGACAAAGAAAATAGCTTTGGTGGAGGAAAAATATTTTTGGCCAAAGATGAAGAGAGATGTGACAAGGTATGTTTCAAGGTGCAAAATATGTCAGTGGGCTAAAAGACATGCACAAAATACTGGGCTATACATGCCATTACCAGTTCCAAGAGGACCATGGATAGATTTGAGTATGGACTTTGTGTTGAGATTGTCAAACACACAGAGAGGTAACAATTCAATTTTTGTTATTGTAGATAAATTTTCTAAAATAGTTCATTTCATTGCATGTAAGAAAACCAATGATGCCACTAGGGTTGCAGAATTATTTTTTATGGATATGTGAGATTGCATGGTGTTCCAAAAACTATTGCTTCAGATAGGGATACAAAAAATTTAAGTCATTTTTGGAGGACTTTGTGGAAGAAGATGGATAGTAAGCTACAATTCAATAGTGCATATCATCCACAAACAAATGGATAGACAGAAGTTGTGAATAGGAGCTTAGGAAATTTATTGAGATGCATAGTGGAAGAGAAACCAAAGCAATGGGACTTGGCTTTACCACAAGCTGAGTTTGCATATAATAGTTCAGTGAATAGATCAATAGGAAATTCATCTTTTCAAATTGTTTATGGAAAAAATCTTATGGGTATTTTAGATTTGGTACAATTACCAATTGTAGATCGAGTTAGTGATGATGCAAAAGCATTTGCAAAGCATATACAATAGTTGCAAGGAGTAAGAAGAAAGTTGCAAGAAAATAATGAGAAATATAAAGCAGTAGCAGATGTCAGAAGAAGATCCAAGGTATTTGAAGAAGGAAAGTTGGTAATGGTTTACTCGAGGAAAGAAATATTTTCTAAAGGCACATACAATAAATTGAAGTACAAAAAAATTGGGCCATACAGAATTGTCAAGAGAATCAATGATAATGTCTATGAGGTGAGTTTACCACATAATTTTGATATATCTCTAGTATTTAATATTTTATATTTATATGAATTCGATGAAGAATATGGTGAAGGTGACGAAGATGAAGAAGTAAATTGGCAACAACATGTCCCAAAGAAAAAGAATGACAAGATAGTGTAGGTTTTGGATATGCAGATAGTGAGCACAATGCAAGGGAATTATAACAGGTATTTGGTCTAGTGGGAAGGATTGTAGCAAAAATAAAACACTTAGATTACATAATGGGAGCTGAAAAATATTGACAAAGACAAATGGCAGCAATATAATTAGGATAACTTACGGGAGCTGAGTTGTTTTCAACCAGAGGAGAATGATGCAAAAAAAATAGGGTCTAAAAATTCAATTTAATAATTTTTTTATTTTTAGAAATTATATATTTTTAGAATCGAAAGTCAACTTCAGTTAAATTTCATCTCATAGGCTACTTTTAGTGTTTAGAATATTTTAGGATATTTTTAGAGCTGCATGCGCTTGCATGCATGACTTACTAAAAATAACAACTGTTAAAAATAGAAGTTTTATTTTAGACGTTAGTTTTTTTAATATTTTTGCATGTCAACTCTAAATTCTAAGTTGAGGCTTATTTAAGCATGGTTTGGGTTTGTAATTATTTCAAGCAATCAATACAAATCAATTATGAGTATTGTTTCAATATCTTGGCATATTGGTAATTTTCTTGTTCTTGTTAGTTTTCGAGTTCATTACCCCTTGAGAGCCTTTTGAAACAATGGGTTCACAACCATTGGCAAGGTCATGGTGTGAAACTTGAAAGAGTTCAAAACCTTACCAAGGTTTTTTTTTTGTTTCACTTTTCAAACCCAGAGCATTGTAGGGCCATTATTAACCATGAGCCTTGGTTTATTTGCAACACTTTAGTTGTCTTTTCTCATTACACTTGGGATTTTTAAGTCACGAAACAAACAAAACTGAAAATCCTTGTTTGGGTCAAATTTCTTGGCTTGCCTCTTCCCTTATGGGGTTTTATTGACTAGCTCATAAAACCCATAAGGTGTTTCATATGCCATGAGCAAACCAAGTTCTTTATAGCTTGTCCCAAAAAGAGGGTTTGTGTTGAAGTGGATCTACCCTGAGATTTGAAAGATTTTATTCATATAAAAATTGGTACTAACCATTTTTCTTTCTCAACATGTTTTGTATATCAATCTCTCAAATACTTGCTTTCGGTGCTAGTCTTTAAAACATATGATCTGATAATGTCCTCTAATGGTGCATATACCCCAAACTCCTTGAGAAAAGGGTGGAACTAAAGCCAAACTACAAAATAGCAATAATGACAGTTAGACTATTATCACCAACAAAAAAAATCTTTCAAAGGTGGTGGTAGGCCAAAAGCTTCTTCTTATAGACCTGTTGGGAATAACCATGCCTCGACTTCTGCTGGCAAAATTGCTTTGCCTAATAAAGCTTCTCTTCCTCTTGTATGTACTATGCAAGCAGTGGCCTCTCTAGTTGAGATGCCACCTTCAGTGCCACCATCACAACCCTCTCCTAAGGTGAGTGTTCTAGAGGAAGAATGGAGTTTGGTCACCTTGGACCGCAAAATAGTATTATGATGTTCTCACAGCCCTTCTCCATCTCTCTCTCGAAGAATATATGGCACATAAGTGATAACTATTTAGAATCAATGTTTTCTTGCCCAACAAACTCATGTTTAATCGGTTGACTACACTAGAAGATCTCATAGAGGAGAATGACATGCACCTCGATAATGCCCAATGATTGTAGACTCTTAGAATGTTTGAGGCTTTATTGATCCATCACGTAAGTATATGATCAAGAATAATTGTCAGCGCTTTAGCAGCATGAAAATTCTTTGTTTATAAGACGTCAAAAATTTTGGCTTCTTACTGCAGAATGCAACACAAATATTTTGGCCTAAAGCCATATGTCAGGTTATTGGACATAAAGTTGGGCATGGTAGGGTCGTCACTTTCTTGGCTCCAGTACTCACTCAGAATATTATTTCCTAGGGCTCAGACCCCATCCATCGAGTGGTGTGGACCCTTTTTGACTTTAATAATTACATCATTGTGCTAGTCAATTTATATGCCTCTAGTGATGTTATAGAATGGGATACCCTATGGAGGTGGTTGGCTGACTCACTTCTAGACATGCATTAGATCCTCTATGGTGATTTCAACATGGTGGAATCTGTTGAGGATAAAAAAGGATGCCTTCCAATGCGGTGGTACACTTGTGAGTGTGAAACTTGGTTTTATATGCATAAGAAACTCAAGTGTTTGATCCTAACCATCACCAGAGAAAAAATTCAAAATCCCCCTAGTTCACTTGGTCCAACTTTCGATAGGGAGAAGATAGGGTGCTTCAATGCCTCGATGGAGCTTTGTTGGCTAAGCAAGATCTTTTCTATTTTGCTCTAGTCCATGATAGGCCAATTTCGGTCATCCCTGATATTTTTTTATCAGATCATCACCCTATTTGTTTTAATATTGAGTGGACCACACCTCAAGTTAAGCCCACCTCCACTCAACTTTATCTCAATATTGCTCACCTCAAGCATGAAAGAATGGTGGGGCATATTGTTAGAATTTAGAACTAGGTCCCTCAACTAAAGGGAGATACTAGCTAGATTCAGTGGTGGTTAGATGCTCTTACTCGTACTTCCACCTTTCTTTGGATCTATGTTAAGCAAGTAACCTATTTTAGATGGCATCTACATAATGCTACAAATCATGAATATATTTGGGTTTCACAAGAACTGGAGTAGTCACCTTTCAATGTTTACCTCCAAACTGAAGTAGCACATTGGAGACATAAGCTCCAAATTGAGGAGACTCACAAGGTTAGAGGAGCTCAACTATGAGCTCATATGCACTAGTTGAAAATTGAAGACAAAGTTTCTAAGGACTTTAGTGCCCTCATATGCTCTAAGAGAGCTGTTGATAGAATCAATGTTGTCAAGGAAGGAAACAATTAGCTTATAAAACTCCCTGATATTCTACAAGCTTTTTTACATCATTACCATGGTGTTTTCTTAGCACAAGCTTCTTCTCCAAAATAAGAAGTGACTCTCCATTAATGCCTTCAAGTTGTACCCTGTAAAGTTTCCAATTCTCAAAGAATTGCCTGTGACAGGCCCTTATCTCTCAACGACCTCCATAATGATGTTAAGCAGATGGTAGTAAACAAAGCCCCAAGAATTGATGGTTTCTCGTGTGAGTTTTACCAGACCCTTTGGGATATTATTAGTCCTGATCTTCACCAAGTTTATTCTAAAGTTGTTATAACCAACTCTTTGGGATCCCTTATAAACTAGGGTAACATCAAGTTTATTCCCAAGGCTAGCGATCTTGAAATTATCACCAACTAGAAGCCTATTACTTTGCTCAATGTCTCCTATAATATTATTGTTAAGGCTTTAGCCCTCAGGGTCAAACACATTATCCCTTTAATTGTCAAGAGTGAGCAAATCAGATTCATTTAGAATAGATTCATTATGGACAATGTCATTGTCGTCCAAAAGGGTACGGAATGGGCTCATCTTTCTAATCAAAAGGCTATATTTGTGATTTTGAGAAAGCTTATGACCGTGTTGAGTGGCCCTTTATTCTGACCATGTTACAGGCACTTAGTTTTGGTCCTAAATTTATTCAAACTGTTAACTTGCTCTTTCAAGATGTTGGGGCCTGTATCACTATCAACAACACCCAATCCTCTCAATTTGAACTTCATCATTCTATCTTATAAGGATGCCCTTTATCCCCTTATTTATATATGCTAGTAGCAGAAGGATTTAGTGAAATCCTAGCTAATTACACTGCTAGGGGCTTCATAAATGGTATCTCCCTCATTCTAATAGAGACCTTTTAAATGGCCACTTCACGAATGAATCTTTTTTCACTCTTCAATATGAAGAAAAGTCTATCGGGAATGCCATGGAATGTCTCCATATTTTTTATTTGGCTTTAGGTTCATCTATCCAATGGAGGAAGACTCAGTGTTATCGTCAGTCTCTAGGCCCCAAACCTCCTTGGCTGGAGGGATATTAATGGTAGTGGCTTCTTCAAGGGGTGTAGATTAAGTTTCTTGGCATCTCTTTTGATTTTTGGGCCTCTCCTTATGAACTACGGTCTTATGTGGTCCAGAGAGTTGAAAAAATCCTCTTTTTAAATCACCAAGCCTCTATCTCTTGTTGGCAAATTTCAAATTTTCTCTAAAGTATTGACAAATACCCATGTGTATTATTCTTCTTGTTGGGCCCCTTCTAATGCTGCTTACAACAAATTAGAAAAAATTCTAAGATATTTTCTATTGGCTAACGCTAAGGGTCATAAGGGTGTCCACAAAGTTGCTTGGAACATATGCTGCCAACCTAAAGAAGCTGGGGGGTTGGGTCTCCTAGATATTAAAATTCAAGGCCTTTCTCTTGGTGTCTAATGGATTATCAAAAGTCTCACTAGAGATGAAGCTTGGAAGATTCTTCTATTGCGTTGTATCTTTCAAGGACTCCCATGTGGTAGAAAGGCTTGGCAAGGCCTCATCTTCACTCTCTAGTCATAACCCCATTGCTTGTTAAAATCAAGGGTGCCTTTGTAATTTAAAGTTTATGGAAAGCTTGGGAAAAGCTTAAGCCTCACCTTAACTGGGTAGGTGAGGGTTTCAAGAATGGCCTCTCTAATAATTACCAGTCCCTCTAGTGGTTTCCTTGTTTAAATTTTCACAATGTTCCCTATGCCTTAGTCCCTTGGGTTAAAGGGTTAAGACTCTTCAAGAAATGTGTGAAGGATATCAATGATCTCTTTTGTAAGGAGAAGAGGGCTTAGCTCACTTGGAAACAACTTCAAAATAAATTTCATTAAAATAATTTTGATGCAGAGGCTATTGCAGAAATTCAAGGTTCCATGCCTGACAAGTATTTGCATAAAATATGAGTCAACTCTCTTGTTCCTTGGTGGAAGGATTGGAACTAGCTTATGACTACTCTTTCACCCGATACTCTCCTCGATTGGGGTATCATTTGCTAGCCCCTTAGCATATTCTAGATGAAATGCTCAACCTCAGATGGAATCTCCATTCCAGACATGGGGTTTGGGCTTGATGCTTTAACATTGTGACCCTCTGCTATTATTGAGCCTGAAAAAGCTCATTTCTTTTGGTGTTTCCTTTATTAGGGCCTACCTGTGGGTGATCGACTCAAGCATCTGGGTGTGCCTAACCCCATTTACCTGGCTTGCTAAAAACTAGAGATTGTTAAGTACCTTTTTAGTTTTGCTCTCATGCACAATATGTGTGGCACTAGATTCAATCCCTTTTCCAGCCCTTTCGACCTAAATTCTTTAGGTGAAAGATGGCTCTCTTGGGGGCTTGACTCTATTGCCTACAAAATATAATATATTTTGGTAGATCTTTCAATTTGATATATTATTTCAAATATGGAAAGTTAAAAATTGTACTTGCTTTAATCATGAAGAGTTGGAACATAATTTTTTTGTTACTAATAAAATTACTATTCTATCTAATGTTACTCTTCAAATTCAAAGTCAAATAGACAAGGTTCGCCTGAAACTCAAACACCTCCAACTTTTACTTGACCATTAGGGAAATGTCTCATGTGAAGTCAGTCATGAACCTCCTGAGCCCCCACAACATCTTACACCTCCTCAAAGATGAGGGCATGGGCCATGTCGGTAGCAATCTAGAACCAGACATATGAGTCATTCTCTTTATCGGTCACCACATCGCTAGTCTTCTCCTCGTCATGGTGGTCCAATCCAAGTGGCTCGTCCAGATCTAGAAGTGATGGCAAGGGTTGGGTATCTCCTCTCCTATCTCAGGATGGTGACAACAGAGGCTAGGGTCCTCCCCCAAGGTAAGTTTTCATGCATGGCTTTGGCAATCTTGCCTAAAAGAAATCAAGATAAGTCATTAGAGGCTCAAAAAAACACTGGTTAGGATCCCTTACCTATGGATGAAGATCCTTCCACCTTGAGAAGATGGGGTGGTATACCTTAGGACATGCCGTCTCCCCCACCTTCCCCGATGTCCATGTTTGTTGTGATTGCTTAATTGTTCTCTTTATTATTATTTATTCCTTTCTCTTTATGCTTTGTTGTCAAACTATTGATGCAATGTTTTTTTTGTGGGTGTGGTCATTTTGTGACCAATGTTTAGACTTATCCTGAGGTGTCTTTGACCTCAGTGTGATTATCTTATGGGGTGTGACTTTTCCACTTGATTTTTTTGTATGATTAGTGTTGTACCATATCTTGTTTGATTCATAAATAGGTGCTCTTCAATCTAAAAAAAAACAAATATATTTAAGGGCACTACTTTTATCTGATTGATAGATTCATTCAATCCCTTTCTCCCTATATTATACGTGGTAAGGATGGCATTAATGGAAAATGATGTAAGGTTTTCGTTATTTTCATTTCTCCTTTGTGTTTGGGACCCTCAATTGATAATTATTTTGTTTTTTGGTATTAATGGAAAATGATGTAAGGTCTTTTTTCATTTCTTTTTTGTGTTTTGAGCCTTCAATTGATAGTTGTTTTATTTTTTCATGTAATTTCTTGGTGATAATGTGAGGGTGACTATTTCTAACATGCCAATTAATTTTATGAGATGCATTATTTTCATATGCTGAATTGCACATTAGCACCTTTTCTTCTAAATTATTAGTTTTAAGATTATTATGGATTATCCAAGACTTAAATTTGGTGAAGGCTCTTTCCACAGTTGAGTCTAGAAACTTGTTAAGTGTATTATGTAATTGTTTCTACCAAGTTCTTGATGAACACCATGCAAATATAATTTGATTTGACCTCCCAGGTAACTCACTAGCTCCTTATCTCTCCCTTCCTTGCATTATTAACTTATTATCGTATGTTGTTAGGGTTTTTAAGTGTTCTCAGATTTGTAAAAGGTAATTAATTGGCTTTTAAGAATTGTTGATCTTGTTTGTATTTCTCAATTATTATGCATTGCTTATGTTACTAAACCCATTGTTTGATGTTTTTCATGACTCTTGGGATGGCTTTGATTAAGTTTAAAGAAGGAAAGTCTATGTTGCCTTATGCTAACAAAGGTTACTTAAAACATTATTTTTAATGAATTGTCAATGAGCCATTACGAAGTTTATAATCTCATAGTCTACTTTTGGGTGATTTTTATTTATTTTTTGTTATAGTTTAGTTTTTATTTTGGGTGAAGGATTGCATACAGAGTTATCAGGTTCATATTTCTAGTGATGAAAGGTTTTCAAGTGTTTGTATCAAACTTTTTTTTGCACAAGATTGAGTATTCATAGAGTTGTATGGATTGGAAATTGATTTCTTACTTTGTGTAACATAGGATTACAAATATAATGATTAGTCTCTCTTGTTAGTGGATAAACCAAAATAATAAATGATAACTAACACTCTAAGCCTAAGTACTAGGGTGAGCATTGATAACAAAACAAATAAATCTACTAATAGAAGATTAAAACACTACTTACCTTCCTAGAACAACTCAATCTTGCAATCGGCGTGAGAGAAGGTTTGTGCTTGGTATTGTGAACAAGTGGTCTTTGATGATGCCAATGATTTATAGGCAACACCTCCTCTTGTCCCCTTGGTAATTGGCTCTTGGCTTGTGTTGGCAATGAAGTTTCCTAGCAATAATTTGGCATTATTGGTATGTACATAAAAGCTTGGTAAAAAATGGTCATGGCATTTGTATTTATAGCTTTTCATAGAACTTTAACTTGTGTGTAGTTAAGATGGGATCAAAGTTGAGAGTCCAAATTCAATAAATGATAGATTTAATTATGCATTTATGGAGGCAAGGTTCAACATTTCTAATTTTTATGTCATTTATGTTGATATTTTATAATTCTTGATTTTGAGGATGATGACATCATCATGACCTCATATTCCTTGATATTTGTTGAATTTTGATTTTTATAAATTAGATATTCACTAATTCAACATAGATTTTTCACTTAAATATTTAATTTAATTTACTTGATTAATTAATTCTGCTTAATCTTTTTGTCATTTCAAGAATTGGGTTTTGTGCCCTACTTAATTGGTCAAAAATATCAATTTGTTAAGTCATAACTTGAATGGGGATGAATCCACAAGATTTTATCATTGTATACAAGGTATTACTATGAATAGGTAAGCTTTGACATAATTATGGGCACTTACATCTAATGTGCAGATGAATTTGGGATGTTTAGTGATTTCCAAGCTTAATTTGTATCATTTTCTAAAAATTGGTCGAAGTCTATTTAGACACGGAGGTGGCCAAAAACGAGTGTCTACATTTTCTCCCTTATTTGAGTAGGCATTGTAAGACATAGGCATAATAATGTCTTCTCAAATAATGAAAAAATCATGATCAAGAAAATTTTAATATTTTGAAAAGTGGGGTGTTGACAACCATAGGTTGTTACAAGCCAACAATCACAGGCTAATGCCCCAAAGGGCGGTTGATGAGCCCTAGATGCCCCTTTTATGTATAAAGTGATAAATATTATCATTTAATGGGCCTTTAAAAAGAGAAAACAAGATGGTCTAATGGATTATAAGTCTAAATAATGATTTTGCCCCAACATGGTGACCTCAATCATTGGCATAGTGAATTTGCCCCAATAAGGCAGATATACGCATGATATAATCAATTTTGACCTAGTAGGGTATAATTGATCCTTGGTCGGTCTAAATAATTTACTCCATTATGGAAAATTAGCAAATGGACCTCATGTAATGAACTCGTAACACATAATAATAATGCGCTGACACAGGGGAACGGTAGAATGTAGGGGACCTACTAGTACGAAGATGCATATCCTAACTAGCAGTGATTAATATTCATTTGAAAGTGGGTTACTATGTGTTTGGGTGTTGTTTAGGTAGGTTTGTTAGGAACAAGATGAAATACCACTGACACCATTGTTTGATAGATCATTTGGCCTAATTTTTATTGTAGCATTTAACATTATACACCATAGTTGTAAACAAACCACAACAACTATGTATGACATATGCAAGGAAAATCTTAATTTAAATGCAAATATAATAAACTTAGACATGAGATATGATCAATCAAAGACCAAATGTACTGATAATGTGATAAGCTAAGTGTAGGAGTGAATACAAGTATTCACAAGTCAAGTACAAGATATAACAAATCAAGACTTAAGTGTGAACATAATATAATAAACCTACAATAACCGAGGGGAAGGGAGGCAAAAGAGCACAGTCTAAATTCAAAAAGTAGACAACTCAAGCCCAAGTTGTAGGCAAGACTCAAGTTTAAACTAATTATCCTTAGACACATAATACTTAAAACAAATAAATACAAAGCACCCAACTAAAGGGTGATAAAACACAACCTATGTCATAATGCAATAACCAAATTAATCTAAGGAAAATGAAATAAACAAACTAATTTAAGGCAAATGCAAAAAAAAATAGAATACATAAAAGCAATGAATCAAAACTACTTACTGACACCATTCGTGTATATGTATTAGAAGTGTTGTGTTGTGTAAAAGGTCACCCTTGTGCTATAGGGAACAATGTCATAGGTAAGACGATATAAGAATGAGAAGGGGGAATGGAAGAATAAGGAAGGGGTGGTCGAGATAGCTCTAAATGCCATAAGAAAATAGACATTTCATACATAGTCTTATGGACACTAGGTCCAACATGGACTTCAGGCCAAATGTAGTTCTCCCAAGAATTAGGAAGAGAAGAAAATTGAGGACAAGGAAATAATTAATTGTACAAGAAAATAGGAATGGGCTCGCAAAATGGCGAGAGTGTAAAACAAAGGGGTTGGCGTTGATGATTGTTATAATGTCAAGCACAAGAAATCATGAAGTAACAAGAGAGTGGTTTAGGCTAAAACCATATTTCAAGACAAAAGGCAAGTGCTCACAAATGAAAAATGTTGATAAATCATAATGTTTACTACGTCTAATGCTCATAATCAGAATGAACTCACAAAAGAATGAGAGCATAAGATGAATCCTAAAATGATGAGAGCATTTTTGAGACAAACCTAGAATAAGGAGTGGTCATTGAGCTAGGTAAATGAACTTAATTATTGATACCAACCAAGTTGAACTAGGATGCCCCATGCATCCAATCACTGCCTACATAGTCTTTTTAAATGGTATGTCGATGTAGTTTTCCCAAAAATGGGAGGGAACATAATCAGGAAATTGAACAAGTAAATGGAAATAGTCATTATGTGACCTATGTGACTTGTTGACTAAGAGATCCACATCTTGAATAACATGGGTACAATATGAGTAGCCTAATGTTTGAGGCTTGTTTAGTAATTTTCTGACATGCTTCCAAATTTTTGGGTTTTTAAAGCATTTTTTGGGTTTTTGGTATCTCAACTCAATGGAGGATTATGAGATAGAGAAAGGGTTAACTTGCAAAATGAAAAGAGCATTGGCTTAGTTTTCTTGTAAAATGATAAGAGCATTAGTATAAGGGTGGTCACATTGACCTCATAAAACACTAAACATTGCCTACATAGTCTAAATGAACCTCAAGCCACCGTAGTTTACCCTACAATGAAGAATCTAACTAGTAACAACAAGATTTTGAATGGATAAATGGCACAAGTAAAATGATATGGTAAGGTATAATGGTATAGAAGTGGCAATAGTGAAGGATGTAATTTCCAAGCTCATTGTCGTAATGCTCGAAGAGATGACTACTTCAAAGAATGCATTGAATAGTCCAAAGTCTGAACTGTCTACTAAAACTACATTTGAACCCAACCATTAATGTTGTCTAAATTACCAATGGATTAGAAACAAGGTAAAAAAGGGGTGAGAGATTAGAACCCAAGAAAAAATAGGAAAAGGCATGATGGGAAAGGAATATGGTACAATATAGTCTCAAAGGAGATGGTCATGACATAAAGTAAATGATCCTCGTATCCAACACCTTAGGGAGATGTATTATATTCATTGATTCACCAAATTCTTCTCATTCTAGTGTAGCCAACTTGTATTTCCCATAACCATAGTTAATAGTAATGATATAGGCCCCTAACTAGTTGGGCTCAAACTTGCCCTTTTTCTTATATTCGACATTGGTGTTTTTCTAGTTTTCTTTAAGTACAAGATCACCAAGGTCAAATTCTCTCTGCTAGACACACCTGTTATATTGACCATGTAGCTAGTTTTGGTATGCTTGAAGGCTATTCAAGGATGCCATTTATTTTTTGTCCATTATTTCTAGATCCTACAAATGAGTTACTTTGTAATCTTCATCATTAAGGATAAGTTTTAATGAAATGCATAAAGAAGGCAACTCGACCTTGATATGAAGAATACCCTCAACACCATAAACTATGGAATAGGGTGTGGCTCCTATTGGAGTGCATAAATTGGTTTAATAAGCCCAGAGGACATGGAAAAGTTATAAGTGCCAATTATGGCCAACATCATTGACAATCCTTTTTTAAAAACTTGACAATGGTTTTGTTAGTTGCCTTTGCTTGGCCATTGCCTTGCAAGTAACGTGGAGTGGAAAAATGCTAGGTGATATTTTATTCATCACAAAAGCCTTAAAGTCCTTTTTCTTGAATGAACCACCATTATCAAATATAATTTCAGAGGGGATACCATAATGGTAGAAGAGGTGATTGAAAATGAATTTGGATATGTTTATATATCACATAAGTTAGGGGAGTGGCTTCCATCCACTAAGTAAAGTAATTTATGGTGGTAAGGATGTGTTTATGGCCATCTGAGGAGGTAGGGTTAATCTTTCCTACGAGGTCGAGTCCCCATGTTGAAAATGACCATGGCATGGTCAATGGTTTGAGTGTTTTAGTTGGAGCATGTACCAAATTAACATGCTTATGACATTATACACATATTTTAACATATGTTTTAGCATAAACTTGCATGGTTTGCCAATAATAACCAGTATGTAGTAACTTTTTGGTAAGTTGGCCCCACTAGTGTGGGCCCCACAAACCCCTTTGTGAACTTCCAACAATGCTAATCCAGATTCTACCGAGGTTAAATAATGAAGTAAAGTTCCATTAAAGCTTCTATAATAGAGTGTGGGTCTGAGTAATGTATAATGAGAGGCTTTTTGTTTCTTATGTGATAAGTTAGATGGGATGGCCTAGTCGTGAATGTAATCATGTAGTCGAACATATTATATATAACTAAAACCAATAATATCACAAATCATCTCAACAGTCAAAGGTTTGTGAGCTGGTGCGTGAAGATTTTTAATAAGGAACTGATAATCTTTGGCCTTATCTCTAATTTGGATCATAGAGCCAATTATGGCCATGACATTTACTATTTTGTTGTTGACTCAAGGTATTTGTTCAAACTGAAGATGAGCAATATTTTGTTTGAGGATGTCCACCATGTCTTTATATGGCACAAGTTCTCATCTTTGGTCTAAAATTGGCCTATACCCTGATTAATGATAAGTTGAGAATCTCCACAAACTAATACATGTTGGATATTCCATTGTATCACTAAATGAAGTCCTGCAATTAATGCTTCATATTCAACCATGTTATTGGTACAAGGAAAGTTGATGTGAATAGATTTGGGAATGAAATCCCTTTGGGGTGTGATAAACAAAAGCCCTACTCTTGATTCATGAGATGTGAAGGAATCATTAAAATAAAGTTTTCACTACTACTCTTTAGGAGGTGCTTCTGGTATGGTCATGATCGACTCATCTATAAATCCAAAATTGAGTGGTCAAGTATCAGAAAGGGGAGTTTTAGTAAGCTGGTCTACAAGTAGATGTCCCTTGATGGCCTTTTGATTAACATACTCAATCTTGAACTCACTTAGAATCATGATCCATTTAGCCATGCAACCCTACAAAGCTATTTTAAAAAGTAGATACTTCAGTGGATCTAATTTTTTTATGAAATATATCTATATATATATATTAACAAAATAAATATACAAATAATTCACAAAAAAATAGGTGATATGGAAACATGTCTTAATGTTAGACTAAAGAAAGCTTAGGAACATAAAACAACATAAGGAAAAACAACCAGGCCCCATCTAAGAACAAGTCATTAGAACATCAAAAAAGAAAATAAGTTATCAAAGTAAGGTCAGAAGGTGGAAGATCCATATCATTATGACCCTAGCCTGAGCTTGGCAAGTCCTTTCCATCTGGAATTGGCTCCCAAGCAAAATGCTAAGTAGTGTCCTTATCATCTTCTTATGTCCAAGTAGGAAAAATGGCCAGAGAGAGCCTGGAAAACTTGTCTAGCATGTCTGATCGACCTCTAGGTGGTGCCCCTCAGGCATCTAGATGCAGAGGAGGAGGAAGAGCATCTTAACCATCTTACCCAACAAGGGAAGGAGGCAAAGGTTTCCACCCTCATTATTGCCCAAGAGGGGTCATGCATTGATATGGGGTTCCATTGTGAGAATAATGTGGAGATCAATTGCATTGGTGTCCACTTCGAGTTAGTAAGGCAACTCTATCGTCAAGTCTATGCTCCCTGGGTGGAGATGGAGGAACCCGTGCCATAACACAAGGAACATCTCCCCAATGAGTGAGAATGTCTTGGAGATGGCTGAGCTCCATGCAACTTTGTTTGCTTGCACTTGTGTCTACAAAAGAACATTAGAAATAATAGAGGACTTGCTCAAAGCAGAAAAATTAAAATTTGAAGAAGCATTGTTAAATACTGCATTATTTTTTTCTTTCCATAACCAAAATAGAATCTCCACTCTGAAAGTATGCTAGACTTGGGTATATTCAAAAGGCAAGTTGGGTTTATCTCCAAGAAAAATATGCTACCATTCAAATAATTTGGGATGGAAAGGCTTGAAAAGGTCATGAATCTATGTCCAGACCCTTTGAGCTTTGGAGTAGTACCCAAAAAGATGAGGGAGCATTTCTAGATGGCCATAGAAAGGGTAAGTGGGAAGGAAAATGCCTAAGTGTACAAGCCTTCTACCAATAGGTAAGCCCTGATATAATATACACCAAGTAAAATGAGCTAGCTTAGGCTCTAATCAAGCCTCCCAGATAGTGTGAAAATGGAAGCACTAGATATGAATAGAGAAATGCAGACCCCAGTGGGAGTTAAGCTTGTCCATCATAAGCATGTGGGGAGTAAGCCATCCATAGCCAAGCAGTGGGGTGTAATTACGAAATGGAGTTTCAACATACCACTTCCAATCCTTCGACCAAGTACAAGTGGAGTGAATATAATTTTTGTGAAGCATTAAAGGTGGAACAACATTAAGGATTTCTTGGAAGGATTATCGATCAACATTGGCTAACCGTAATTTGGTTTTCACCTTTTCCCAGGATAGCCAGGAGTGAGATTGCTTACAAAAAATATCGTGGAAGTATGAATGCCTCTACAAAACAACTTAAGAGCATTGATCCAAGGAACCTCAGCCAAAGGGATTTAATTGAAATTGATAATAGGTGGCCACCATAGCGAGTGGGAGCTAATAGACAACCCATCTCAAAACCCTAAGCCATTATAGAGAAGCCATGGTTTGATCCTTTCCCATGCTTTCTAGATGATTTTTGCCATAAAGGACCCTAAAATTTGAACGATGGATTTGATGATAAGCAGATTGGAGAATCCAAGCCCTTTCCAAACTTTCTTGCATTTAAGCAAGCCTAAAGAGATGTAGTGTCAGAACAACACCTTTCAAGCTTCTTTACCATCAATAACCCGCACAATCCATTTAGCACATAAAACAGTTCCTTGATGGGCCATGTCAATGAGCCCCATACCTATGGCATCTCGTGTGAGGCAATAATAATCCTAGGACACCCTGTGAAATCAATGTCCATGAGAAGAATTGGCATAAAGAAAATCCTTGAGAAGTTTTTCAATTTTATAGTAAGAATTCTTTGAAGGCACCCAACATGAGGAGTAATAAACATGGGTGGTCGCAAGCACTTTCGAGTAGATTTAGAACTTACCTGCTAATGATAAGGGCTTAGTCATTCAATAATCTAACTTTTTCGTAACTCTATTAACAACATATTGTAGACATCCAGTTCCTAACACCATTTGTGTTGAAATTGTAAATCTTACTCGAATTGCACTCAAATGCACATTTTAGGCTAAAATCCATAAAACACAAAAAATGGTTCAAACTTGTCATTTAAAAGTGCCAATTTAGGTCAAATTATCCCTAAATGGGGTAGTGTAATTTATGGGCTAGCTAAATTTGATCAATTCATTTTTGAGTCAAAATGACGATTTTGCTTTTTAGTGCTGTAGATCACTCTTTTCTTCTAATTCATTGGTACATGTCATGTACCTTTGTTATTTTGTGTTGGAAACATCCTAAATGATAATACGGTTCCAATGCATCTAACGTCACCTTCCAATTCTTCCTGAGTCAAATTATGACTCAGTAATATGACTTTTTGACCATTTTGATTAATTGAGGGCCAATTTCCAAATAATTGCATAAATGTTGATTAACCTTGCTTAAGGCTAATTAATCCAAATAAAGAGCTTAAGTGGATTTTACATGAGACTTGTTGAATATTTCTTTTTGGAAATTGATTTCTATTAACTATATCATTAGGTGACATCATTTTTGGGGAAGACATTCTTAGGCCATAAATGCCATAATTATCAAGATTATGGATCTCCCATGCCTCATAATGACCCTCCATGCCTCTTTAATGCCCCTTTTTCCAAATTCATGATGAGGATAATTATGGATTTAATTTCAAATATTGAATTAATCCTCAACCACACATCTTTATCTCAAGATGGATGGTTCAAGTTGATTCTGAGCAATATTGAAAATCTATATATATATAGGCCATGGACATCATTTTCAAGCTTGATTTATTCCAAGTTATTATGTTGAATTGTCTCCATAATCTTTCAAATTTGATCATTGATTTTGTAAGGAGTTTTTGAGACATTGGAGGAGTTAGCCACCATTATTATTAAAGACAAGAGCTCTTAATCAAAGGAGATCATGCTTTTGAGCCTCACTGGTATGGTGAATCTATTTGGGAAGGTAATAGGGTGTTGTTTTCTTTCATATGTTTCTTTCCATCCTTTGTAATTCCCACATGAATAGATAGGGTTAATTCAATTTATTCTTATGCATTCTTCCTTTGATTTATTAGACTAATACTTGACTAGTCGTGTTATGTAATCCTCTCTACATTTTGGCACTTCCAGTGGGACCGCAACCCATAAATTTGCTCATAAAGACTCTAAAAGCAACCTACTAAACATTTTCATGTAGGATCTTAGAGTATGGAAGTAAAGAAGAAAAACATTTGAGCAAAAAAGTCTATTTTTATAAACCATGATTTGTTCTCGAGACTATCAACTCGACCCTACTCAGCTATGGATTGTCCTGACTCAGCTCTATTTTGGCCTAACTTGGCTCTGGTTCTGCCTGACTTGAATCTAGTTTGACCTAACTCAACTTTGGCTCAGCCTGACTCAGCTTTAGCTCAGCTTGACTCAGCTTTGGCTCAGCTTGACTCGCCTCTGGCTCACCCTGACTCAGCGTAGGTTCAACCCAACTCAACTCTGGTTCGGCCCAACTCAGCTTTGGTTTGACCTAACTCAGCTATAGTTCAACTTGACTCAGCTTTGGCTTGCCTTGACTCACCTTTAACTCACCTTACCTCAGCTCTAGTTTAGCTTGACTCAGCTCTGGTTCAGCCTGACTCAGCTCTGGTTTGGCTTGACTCAGCTCTAGTTCGGCCTGACTCACCTCTGGCTTGCCCTGACTTGCCTATCTAACCTAGCTCGCTTGTCAACCCAACTTGCCTATCTAACCCAACTTGCCTATCAACCCAACTCCCCTATCAACTCGACTTGCCTATCAACTCGACTCACCTATCAACCTGACTCGCCTGTCCAACCCAACTCACCTGTCAACCCAACTCGACTGTTAACCTGAAAGCTAAATTCTTAATGTCATTTACTCAAACTCTTAAATTCTTCAAATCAAGCCCTTATAATTATTGTTTTTGTAGGTTGAGGGGGTAGTTTGGAAGTTGGTTTGAATGCTTTTGACTAACTAAACACACTTTTATTTGGGTTTAAAAGGAACATGCTTGATTTCAGACATTTGAATTGGTGCTTAAAATGAACCTAAGATTTAGCTAAGTCTTAGATACATTTCATTTAGTGATTAAAACACATCATAATTCTTACAACATTTTAAATTTGGTGTTTTAATCATGAATCTAGGCTAAGTCTTGAATCTTCAATTTGGGCTTAAAATGAACTTAGGTCTTTATTGCTACATGTGGCATTTTTTTGGTGCAATCTTTTATCATTTTATCAATTAAGGCCAAGGGCCAAAAAGAACATCAGCTAATCTCTCAAATTGGTGCTTAAAAATGAACTCATCTTTCCATGTTTTTACATTCAATAGTTATTTAAACTAGTTTTTGTTTGGCAAAGAGAGGGATGTCACGTGTATGCTCTTCCACTTGTCGCCTTTATGGAACCCTTGGAATCAAAAGTGCCCATCCTTATTGTAAAAATCTTAGTCCAAGTATTAGAAATAATGTCATCTAAAGCACTCCCCAAAAACTCGCAATAGTTTGGGTGATCTTAAAAATGACCCTAAAGTCTTTCTATTTTATGTTTTTTTATTTTTCATGCAAACTTGGATTATGAGGGGGACTTCATTACCTCCCACAGGTTCTTTATGGAATATTTGACCTAAGATTTCATGTCCTAACACTAACTTCATTCACTCCCACTAGGATCAGAGGTTTGAGTGGTTAAACCACTTTCTAGTGATAGAGTTGCACATGTGATGTATCTGCACTTTGGACATCGTACTACACTAAGTGAACAATAGGATGTAGTGTTTAAAAAAAGGATAACACCTTTTTGTAATAATATAAGTGCCACAAACACCTAATTATGTGATTTTCTTTTGCATCATGATGTGAAAGTCATTGTGTAATTGATTCCCCTAGAAACGTTTGAAAACTTGCTAGTTTAGTTGACCCCACTTTGCCATACCTTGTCAGTTAGACTTAAGATGATTGTTTTTTGTCATTAGCTTACTTGGTCTTGATTTGTGTCTAAAAATACTTATTAACTCAACAAGCTTAACCAAATCACATTGTCCTCAATTTTTTTGAAGCAAGGGAGGCGTTACCTTGTCTAATCAAAAATTTCATCTTTCCTTTGTTCAAATTGTAAATCAAAAGCTTTTATGTTATGTCATCTGTTTTGGGGCAGTCATGCTATCCAATTGAGTCTAGATATTTTACCAATTTTTTTTAATTCCCTCATTTATAATTCCTATGCTAAATTTAACCTTTCTAAGTTTTAAGGGTTGGTGTGTTAAATTGGGTTCACCATTTACACACTAAACTTGTTCTAACTTAGGTTTAATTTTCCATTTGAATTGAGAGTCATTTATTAGACTCAAAATCACATTATCATCTTGGTGGACTCAAGTCATATTATGTATCACTCACACTTTGAGTCCTATAACATATTTTATCCTACTAGAATCATGTGGCGACATTGTGCCACCCATTTGGCCCTAGTCTTGTACTTAGTAATTCATGCATGTTTTTACATCTTGAGTTGCTTAGTTCATTTTGTCTTCTACATAATTTGGAGAGATTTCCTCTAGTTTTCTAGGCTCAACTCATCAAAGTTAAAAATAGATTTTATGGTATAGGCGTATCACAAAGATCTAGGCTTTGGTGTATTAGTTTTCACCTTGGGTCTTTGAGTTACCTTACCCTCTTCTAATCTATAGAATTTCAGCTTCACCAAAAGCTGAGTAAATTCATGAACCAAATCTTCTAATTATGTGTGGTTCCAAGCCACCCTCCTTTATAGTCTCTTGTTGGACTAATCACCAATGTCCCCCTTAGGGATTTGTGACATGGACTAAAAGCCTCATATGGGTACTTATCTATTGTTTGTATTAGGCATTAACAGGTCGACCTTTTGGCGCAACGACAAGCATTCCTTTCTAACAATTGGTATTAGAGTTGTGGTCATGGGTTTGAATCCCCTCAAGTAATGTTGAGGGGGGGATTGTTGCACTAATCACTAGTGTCCCCCTCAGGGATTTGTGACATGGACTAATAGCCTCCCATGGGTACTTATCTGGTGTTTGTATCAGGCATTAATAGGTTGACCTTTTGGCACAACGACAAGCATTCCTTTCTATCTCTTTGGTACCTTAATTATTTGTTTGAAGAGAGCCAAAGCATACTTTGTTTGAGCGTTTACAAAAACATTGATCCAAATCTAGTCAAGCACAAAGAACAACTATTTTTAGACATGACTCAAAGGTTCACTCATAGTGGGGCCTCTTATGGCCTTAGCTATGAGAATGAACAATTTTGTTATGGTCAAGATAACCCCATTATTTTTTATGACATCCCCACAATAGTAGGATATAAAGATAATTACAATGAATATCAACCCCAAGGAGATCGAGATGAAGCACTTCTTAGGTTGATAGAATCAGGTGCTAGACTACCCTTAGACTTCTTACAGAACAATTACATTCCTTAGTGAGAGAAGGAGAACAATGATGGGAAGAGAAAGATTTTGCACAAATAGACATACCTTCTACTTCTAACAAAGGAAAGGAAATACAAACAGAGTCAAAACCCACAAATCTGGATCTTCTAGCCAAGATCAAGATAAGAAGTCAACAATATGCAGATCAACTTGTCATAGACTTAACTGACTCATTATTTGCCACTTCAATTCACAATGATGCTTTGAAATAATAGGGAAATGTGGTCGAAGGTATGCAACAAACATTTGATGAAAACATAACCATAGGGGATCAAGGTAACCTAAACGAACAGTTAAAGTCACAAGAGATATTACAAAATGTTCCATTTGACACAGAACATACATTCTTTAATCATCAAGAACCTCTTGTTACTTTAAAAAATCAGAGACTCAAACATTCAGTTGGAATTGAGGAAATCCCTCAAGACAATTTGGCTAGTTAATTCCAACCAATGAAAAAATTGGTAAACAAACACATAACTATCACAAATCAACAAGGTACTAAACAACCAAATTTAGGGAATGTTTTACAATCCAAAAATCAATAGCCTATTTTTTCGACTCAAAGAGCAAATCAAAACCAAAGCATGGATTGAAAGGTATACATTCCCTATAGTTCCACATAAAACTAGGGGCACATTCCACCCCAATAACAACAAAATTAGGGGCACATTCCACCCCAACAACAATAAAACCAAAGGCACATTCCACCCCAACAACAATGAAACTAGGGCTACATACCACCCCAACAACATCTTATCCAATCCATAAATGCACCAAACATGCAAGTGTGTAATTTTATGAAGTAAATTGTTTAGAGATTGGAGACAAATAATCGAGTTAAAAAGTACAAATTCAATAAGATATGTCCATATCCATTTGATTTATCTATTCTCCAAAACCCCTTTCCACCTCATTTTGAGGCACCCAAATTTGATAAATACGAAGGAAAGTGAGATCCACGTGAGCACATATAGGCATTCTTTGTTTTATGTCAAGAGGTCACTTATAGTAGCAAGTACTTACTTTGACTATTTTCATGAAGTTTAGTGGGACAAGCCCTAGATTGGCTACTTAAACTACCCAAAGGATCAGTTGTAGATTGGAATGACTTATCAAAAAAGTTTGTTAACCATTTCTCATATAACATATAACATGAACTGATCGTTGTTGACTTGTGCAAAGCCAAACAATGTGATGGTGAAAGTTTTGTTGCATACCTGCAAAGGTGGAGAGCATTGACAGGCCATTTTCAACATAACTTACTAGACAAACAATTGGTTGATATATTTGCATAGAACTTGCATCTTGAAGTTGCACATAATCTATGGTTAGCTTGCACTAACTCATTTGAATAAATTATCAACAAAAGAGTGCAGATTGAAAAGGATCTTATTGTTAAAGGCCTTGTCAATATTTTTATGCAGGGTCAAACATCTAATCAGACTAAATCACTGATTCAAATAGTTACACAGGATAAGCCTAAGGGCTTTAACAAAAATAAGAACATGGTTGGAAATGGGGTAAATGAAACAAGGCACGTAAAAATAGTGCAAGCTACACCTCCCCTAAATGTATAATTAACTCCCTTAAATCCACCACCTATTTTGTAGAGACAACCTCCATGAAGGACATTTCATAACAATTTTAGAGTCTTTAGCAAGTTAGGAGAATTGATTGAAATAGTGTTACAAAAGCTCATTGTGATTAATTTGATTATATGGCCAGTGTCAAGGACATTTCCTCAAGATCAATGAAAACTAGATTGGTACAAAGAGAATGAATGGTGTAACTTCCATCGTGTTGTTGGTCACAATATATGTCGTTGCATCCAATTATGACATATTATTGAACACTTTATTGAAAGTGGTGAACTCGAAATTAAGTTGGCCCCTAATTAGGACACAAATTAGGTTATGGAAATCTACAAAGACCCCTTTCCTTGTCATAATCCACCACCACCAAGAAATAATCAAAACCAAGTTCAGAATCAAGGATAGAGGCAGAATCAAAACCAACATCAGGGTCAAATTCGTAATGAGCATAATAGGGATCATAATTCCCATACTAAGAATGTGGCTTATAATAATATGCCCTATAATTATAACAATAATGTGGGGCATATTTTAGCTACCCAAGTTGCTATTATTACTGTAAAGCCATGTGGACAATCTCGTGTTCCTTGTAGCACAAGACCCATCATTATAGGGTTAACACCCTCTCCCCTAGTAATATCGCATCGAGTATGCATAATCATGTTGTAACTCCATTTACATGGGTTATTAGTTATAAACAACATCACCCTTCTTCTAATTATAAAGGCTTCTCATTGACCCAAAACTGTAACAATACTCCTTATAATGACTCCTTGCCACCTCTAGGTTGTGTAGTCACAACTAAACGCCTGTGAGTTACCATCCAAGGCCCTTCACCTACTTATTCCATGAAACCCAATAAAAACATTGTGCCAACAGTTCCAAAACTAAATACTGTGCTAATTGTTGGCTAACAGATTTGTCTATATCTAAAAATGTTTTATTTTGACTCAATACCCTTCCTATTTCAAGAACAAATAAGTTAAACAACAAATGGGTGAACTATCAAGAATAGTTCCCCTCTGAATTAAGGTACAAATCCCTTTAATATTTTCAATGAATTCAAATTATTCTAATCATCATGATACACTTTTAACTAGAAAGTGCTTAAAGGCTAACTAACATCCATACATAATCATGCTATGAATGTGATATCCTTTTTTGTAACAACAGTGAGTAATAGAATACACGAATCCTATCTTCAATAAAAATCAAATACATAAACATATATATATATATATATATATATATATATATATATATATATATATATATATATTGTTGAACCAATAAATGATAAAACACATACGATGAATTGTCTAATGAAAGAGTAATTACCATATGAAAGAAGATTTCACACAGAAAACCCAATTTCAAATACTCAAATGCACAGATCTAAGTATGCAGTAATTGATTCTCTTTTTCATTCATAGATGAAAAATGTTTTAGACAAACATCATGTATATTGTAAACAACAACAGTTCAGTTTTAAAATTTCTTATCTGCTTTTTCTTCCTTGTCATCCATATCCATTTTTAACCACTTAATATATATATATATATATATATATATATATATATATATATATAGTTGCCCAAATTAACCAATGTTTCAAACTAAACTAGAGTTAAAGTAACTCTAGCCCATACGAGATTTAGTTTTTTACAAATTCATTTAAAGATCAAATTTTAAATAGAAAACTAACTAAAACTCTGAATAAAAAAAATTGTGTAAGTAAGATCATGGCTGAAGTGATGGATTGGAATCTCTAGATTTGTTGTGTTCGATTGGGTAGGCACATTGAGCTTTCCACTCCTAAAATGTTGTAATAAACTCTTGGATTTTTGAGAGATTGGGAATACTGATGTGCTTTACCCTTGCCTTCCAGATGTTTTCTTCCCTCTAAATTTTCCCCATTTTCTCTGCGTACTCTGAGAATGTGTCGATGTAGTGACAAAGAAGTGGCTCTACCTTTGAAATCTAAGAGAAATTTTTTATTAATAAGTTGTCACTTTATTTAACGATGTTGATATTTTCCCTGAAGGATTGAATCATAGTATTGATGTCCTTTTTTGGTTTTCCATTATCATTCATGTATTTTACATCAATACATTGTAGATCATGATGTAATGATTGAGTAAATTTAGTTATTTCTTTGATCATTTTGTGAGTTCAATTCACTCTTGTTGGGATACTGAATTCCTCCATTCGATGTTTTTCTTACTTACATACAATACATTTTCTTCCACACTTGTCAAATTCTTTTTTGACAAAAACTTTGCTATCCCATACTTTTGTACCTCATCAATTTGGTTCATCACACTCATCTATTTGACTTTATCTTTTATCCACAAAGCATTTTGTGTCTTCAAGTCTTCAATAGTAATTATGGTTAGATCATATACATTCTTCAATTTATGAATGTATTATGTACCTTTTTGGATGATGCCATCCAACCAATCATAAAATACTCTGGCAACCATTTTGTTTTTGTGTATCTGGTCCAACATCTTTTGATTGATAGGCGATTTTGGATCGAAAGACAGAGGCAGTTGGGCAATAGGTTGTGGATCTAGATTATGAATGGCATCAATGTAATCTACCATTAACCACAAGGTTTGTTTCAACTCCCTTTTATCTTTCTCATCTTTCTAGGTTCTGCTAACTATCCTTTTGGTGGATGCTTCAAGGTGATGCACATCCATGACACGTGATGCAGTCCTAATATCTATCTTTTCAATTGTAAAATCTTGAACTATAGGATCTTGAACTTCTTCATTAGTTCTTGGCCGAGCTATTTCTACACCCCAATTTCCTATGTTAAGGTTGACATCTACCTTGGATGTTGTTTTTAGTTTCTTAGATTTAAAAGTTTTTCTTAAACACTTACTCATCATATCCTCCAATGGCAAAGAAAATGGTACTATTTTCTTTTTGTTGCTGATTGAGATTTTTAGCCACTTGGGGGCAGAGGCCAAGACTTCTTTACCAAGATTTGATTGATCAGAAGGCACATTTGAAATAATCATCAGGTCAGCAGAATCAGAAGCAATCTCTATCTATTGATTTGCACTAACCTCCTTCACCATTGGTGAATTAGATTATTTATCACCTATTGCTTCTCTTGAATCCTCTTCAAAATTTAAATCCATAATTATTTTTTATAAATATGACTCTTTATTTTGCTTTTCATCCTTGATCTAGTGGCACAAGCAGGCAGAGTAGTTTAAGGGCCTTTTTAGATTCTTTGATGACAGGATCCCTTCTAGTTTTTGACTTGGAAGTACCTGCATCATAGATAGTAATAAGCTGGTTAGAGGAGTTTATTCGAGATGGTGATTCAACTATTGATGTGCATTGTTGGGAAACTTTATTTTGAGCTCCCTCTAGTTTTTGTTCCCTCAACCATTTCTCAGTTCTCCTTATCACCGAGATGGTCTTAACCTCAATCCTATCTTCTTCATTTTTATCCCAGTCAATTTCTAGAATAGGTGATTGTTTTATCTATTTAAATTGCAGATCAGTCACCTATTCTTCATTATCAAAAATTCTAGAAATGTCCATATTTAAATTAAGGGTAATTATTTGTCCTAGGGAGAACCTGGACCACAGTCTTCTTCTAACCTCAAATTCATCTGAATAATCCTCTCAATAATCCTCTAATTGAGGAATATGTGAAAACTCTGTTCCAAGATCTAAGTTATCCTTGGCAAAACCTTTGTTGTCAAATTGGGATCTAGCTGTGAAGTACTGAAAAATTAAACTTTTTAAGATCCAATTCTAAATTCAAAGCATTAGATACTGACTTGCATGAATAACATCCAAGTTTGATAGGAAAAGATATACCAGATTTCTTTTTTATTAGAATTTTTTAATCCACATGTGCTAATTGTCTGCAGACTTCTATCAACACAAAATAGTCAAAAATATACCTGGGTAACCTAAAAGGTTCACCATCAAAACCTTTAACTTTGATATAAGTGAACTTGGAAAACTGAATAAAGAAACTACCATAAATGTTGATCTGTTGCATAGCTTCATCAGACAACTTCTTATTGATGTTGTTTGCTAATTCACAAGTCATTCTCCCAGTAAAAACATCATTAACCCTCCTATAATTCTCATAGCAATTATGCATTTGTAATTATGAGAAATAGTCACAAATTTTGTCATCTTCAACCAAGGGCGCATGAGGTAACCCTACCCATTATCTTGTAGACGCTAGGCAATAGAATAGGTACAAAGACATATAAAAATATTTATTCCCCAAACAATTACTTAGACCCAGATGCAAACATTCAACTTTAATTTCTACCCAATCCAAATATTGCTCTCCTTAGAGGATCACCTATATGAAAAAGTACATCCACTCTTCCTAATAATATGCCTGAGCATTGCCCTTTAGCCTATGTAGTAACACTACAATATCTTTTACTTCCATAATTATGTGATTTCTTATTAATGGTCTGGACAGTCTTGAACCCCCTTTTTGGAATTTTAATAACCAATTCCTTGTGATCACGCTCTTGCAAATTGCTTTCTTTAGTGAAAAATAACTATAAAAAGAAGTAATTTTAAGGTCAAAATATGGTTCCTTGGGCGGAATTCTCATCACAGACATTAAGGTTTGTCTGTTGATATGAAGTAAAATATTACCATCTATAGTTCTGATGCACCTATTTTAAGGTTCATATCTATTCATGCATTCTAGAACTAATTCAGGGCATTATACAACCATGGGAAATGCTGCAGCTTTGACCAAGCCACTTTTTACTATCTTCTACATCATAGGATTTGACACAGGATTTTTAGCCCTTTCCTTAAAATCTTCTAAGTCATATTGAACTAGAGAGGTCTCCCTGATTTTACGAAGAGAATAAATGAAGCCAAGACCATGCTCGTAACTAAGACATACAGATTTCATGGCTATAGGTTAGGGGATATAATGAAAAAAATATATTTTGAACTTCTTAAATAATGTCATAAACTCAAAAGGATTCTTCTTTCCAACCAAGTAATGGAAACAACTTATAGTAAGAGTAAAACTCACCTTAAATATATCTAAAATCACTATGAATTTGAGCAACAAAAATCTTATACCATGTGTGCTATTTTCCTTTGCATCACCCTGCATATTTGTTTGCTAGATTTGACTTGTTCTCTCTTGATACAGACATTAACTAGGTCAAATAATTAAACTAAAACAATACTTGCTAAAAATGCTTGATAAAACATGAACTCTGACATATGCATTAATGGCAAGCATTTTTTACGTGCAATTTTGATGAGTAATGATTATCTATAACCTCATGAAAATTTAAAACTTTCTACTTTATAATGAGTTTTAGATATATTCTCCTCTAAATTTCCTGCTAATTTTGACTTGAAGAAAGCCTCTGGGCGAGATGAAAGTATAGTCACTGAACCATTGAAGCATTGAACTTTTGGAAATGTGGTTTGACTTCGAGGTTCAAAGATATGATATGAACTACACAGACTGACCAGTAGTCACATGACTTTTAAATAAACTTTGAACTTTGAAACAATGAACCATTAAACTATTGAACTCTACTATGAGGTTCAAGCAGTAGGTTCAATGATATATTAATTTATACAAGGAGACTGAGTGAACATGACTCCTTACAAAATATCAAGTATTGAATTCTTGAACCGTTGAACTCTTGAACCTCGAAAAAGGGTTCAAGTTCAATCAAAAGGGTCAAAGTCATATTCGAAATACACAAAGGGACAAATAGTTCACTTTGAGAAACATTGAATCATTGAACCTATTGAACCATTGAACTCTTGAACTTCGATAATGGTTCAAGTTCAAAGGTTCAATTCTTTAGAAATTTCACACACAAAAGATGATAGGCGGGTGAAATTTTTTTTAAAATAAAGAGCTGACTTAATAAATAAAGGTATGACCAATAAGGGGGAAAATGATAAGTTGACTCTTGCCTAAGGAAATCCATAAAAAATTGAATAAGGGTGACTCAACAGGTAATATTGGCTCTGACTAGGGATTGCATTTTATGGCAAAATGCAAAGATCTTAAAAACTCTAGTTACGCATAAACTGAGACACAGAGATGGAAGAAAAGAAGTAAGACAAACCAAAACTAGGAAAGGAAACCATAACATGCGACAACAAAGGAAAGGCTATGTATAAAATAGGGGACACCTGTTTCACAGTCGATAAAACTTAAGATCTTGTCCATTATAGAATAGGGGTAAAACAACTCCATCCAGATATTCTAATTTAAAAGAATTAGGACCAAGTACCTAATGAATTTTGAAAGGCCCTTTCCAAAGTGAATCAAATTTTCCATGTGCTCCTTTAGGTTCTCTCCTTCTATCCCATAACAATACTTCATCTCCTTTCATGAACTTTCTAGGTCTAGTTTTATGATAAAAAATCTTTTTAACTTTGGTTTGATGAGAAGTAATCCGATCAACCAGTTCATTCCTTTCTTCCTCAATTTTAGTTAAGTACATAACTCTTTTCTCTAAAGAATCTTGAAAGTATTGATCTTCAATAATATTATGTAATTTAGCTGTAAATAATTCCAAAGGTAATGATAATTATGCTCCTATCCCATAAACCAACTCAAAAGGTGCCATTCCTATTGCTCTTTTTGGGGTTACCCTATCAGCGTGGAGTGCTTCATATAATTTCTTATGCCAATCTTTGGGGTTATCACTCACCATTTTTTTCATGATGGCTATCAAATTTTTATTACTGGACTCCGCTTGTCCATTTCCTTAAGGATAATAATCTGATGAGTGAGAAAGAGAAATACTATGTTCAAATTAGAATGAAGTAAGTTCCATCGAAGAAAAACTGGTAGCGTTATCTGCCATAATCTTTTGAGGAACACCAAAATGTACCAATATATTTTTTTTGAGAAAATTACATACCACTTCTGAAGTGGTTCTTTTCACAGGGGCTACTTTAACCCATTTCATAAAATAGTCCATTGCTGTTAGAATGTGTGTATGACTAGCACTTGAAGGAGGTGAAAGAGTCCCAATGAAGTCTAATCCCCATTGTTTGAAAGGTTCTTCAATAACGACAGGCCTCAAAGGCAATGTTGCAAGTTGTGGTCTTCTTGAAAACATTTTGTATTTTTCACAGTTAGCCACCCATTTATATGCATCTTTGAACATTCCTGGCCAATAATAACAATTTATAAGGATTTTGAATGCTGTGACTAAAGAAGAGAAATGTCCAACATAGGCTTCATTATGAAAAACTTCCAACAATTTGTATTGTTGTTCCTTATATACACACCTCAAAAAGGTTCCATCTAGTCCCTTTTTGTATAGGACATCACTCCAAATGACATATTTTGTTAATTTTAACCTCATATTCCTTTTCTCCTTCAAGGATAAGTGACTGGGATAGTCTCCATAAGTAAGATAGTGTGCCACGTTTAGGAACCATGGATCTTGTAAGCTCACCAATAGGATAGTAGGAAGTTTTTTTTCTTCTTCTTCCTTACTTCCGACTATCAATTTACACAAACCTTGACCTCTAACTAATTTGGTTGGCCTAATCTCCAGGTCGTATTCTTGAATTTTAGCAACCCATGTTGCTCTATTGTTCATCCCAACATCTTGTTGAGTCAGAATGCTTTTCACAGTTAAACTAGTAACAAATACAACTGAATGAGAATGAAGTATATAATATCTAAATTGTTTAACAACCTTTACTATAGTGAAAGCTTGTTTCTCAACCAAAGAATATTTAAGTTCATACTTCTTGAGAGGAACACTCATAAAGGCTATTGGGGCTTGTAAATTTAATTCATTTTTCTATAACAAGATACCAAACATGGTATGTTTTGAAGCATAACAATAAATAATAAAATATTTTTTGAAATTAGGATTTACCAAAGTAAGTGTTTATGCAATCACCTCTTTAATATCTTCAAATGCTTTCTTAGCAACTTCATTCCATCCAAATTCTTATTTTTCACTCATCATCCCCACAATATGTTTTATAATCTCAACAAAATCAGGAATGAACCTTTTGAGAAAATTAATTTGGCCAAAGAAATACTTAACTCCAATCCTATTAGAAGGAAGACTTAGCTATTGTATTGATCTAACTCTTTTTGGGTCAATCTTGATTCCACCCTTTGAAACTAGGTGTCCTAATAACTTCCCTTCTGTAACACAGAAAACTAACTTCTTAGGGTTAAGAGATATCCCATGACTCTGGCATCTTTGTAAAATGGTCTCTAAATCCTTTAGATGATCCTCCCTTTTTCTAGAGAAAATAGTCAAATCATCAAGATAAATGACAATAATTCTATCTTTCAAATCTTTAAAGGATGAATCTATCACCAGTTAAAAAGTTACACCAACATTAATCAAACTAAAGGGCATACAGTTATAAGCAAAAGTTCCTCGAGGTGTCGTGAAAGCAGTTTTATGTTGGTCAACTATAGCCACACTTATCTGGTTATAACCTGAGAACCCATCTAGCATAGACATCAGTTCTAACCCAACAACAATTTGCAAGATGTGATCCATCATAGGCAAGGGATAATTATCTTTTAAACTGGTTTGGTTCAAATTCCTAAAGTCAACACAAATTCTTATTTCTCTATTCTTTTTGCGTATTGAATAATGTTTGCCACCTAGGTAGAGTGATGAATTGGATAAATAATCCTAGCCTTCAACATCTTGTCAATCTCCTTAAAGATAGCCTCAACAACTTTTGGGTTATAATTTTTCAGCTTCAACCTGAATGGAGTTGTATTTGCTTTCAAAAGAATATAATGCTGAAACTACCCACATCTAAAATCTTTAAGATCATCATAGCACCAAGCAAAGACATCCTTATACTTAATCAATAGATTCATTAATTTGTTTTTCTCCTCCAGTGAACAACACCTACCAATGGAGATCCTTTTGGGATCAGCCTCACTCCTAATGTTGATTTTCTCATAATCCTCCATTTTGTTAAGATTTTGGGCAAGTTTTCCTTTAGTATATTCATCTTGTCTAGTGAACAAATATTCTAAAGAGACTAATCCTTTAGAGATTTTGTTTCCTTTTAACTGAATTACATCATCTTTTGAATTGATCTATGAATCGGGACTGAATTCTTTACATTCTATTTTAGGACCTTCAAAATAAGTCCCCAAGAACATCTCAACATTCTCCAAGATTTTTTTGATCTGTTTATTACTCTAAAAAACTTGCCAATTTTTAGCATTATCCAAGACATTAGGATGATAGACTAGTTTTATTCTATATGAATCCTTTTTGAAATCAAGGTGTGGGAGAAGAAGAGAAGTTGATACTACTAGAGAATCTGCCTGTGTGTTTTGGTCTCTAAGATTTCCTTTAATAGAGAAGGCATCAAAATATTCTATCTCATCCCAAACTCTTTATTTGTAGTGTCTCAATCTGTCATTTTAAACTGAAAAAATGCCTCTCACTTGTTTGACAATTAATATATCATCTCTTCTTGCCTTGAGCATCTTTACACCCTTTCCTTTGGCTTCATTTAATCCAAGCAATAAAGCCTCATATTCTGCAGTGTTATTAGTATTTTTAAATTCTAGCTTGAAAGAGTAAGGAAAAGTTTTACCTTCAGGTGAGATCAACACAACCCCTACTCCTGAACCAGTGTTAGCATAACTACCGTCAAATTCCATGGTCCATATATCATCTGAATAAATAGACTTTAGGACAAATTATTCCTTTAAGTCTTCAGAGGAGAGAAAATAGTTACCAAATGCACATTCTTCAAATAGAATATGAGACTTAGGATCATCAGAAGGGTATACAGTAAACTTGCATTTAGGTTCATGTTCTAGCTTAACTTTCTACTTTCCCACTACAATTGTAGCTTCTGACCAATCTAATTTAATCTACCCACCCAAATCTTTGCAAAAATTCCTGCACAACAACATCCCATAACTAGGAATATCCGTTACCAAGATAGTCAACTTCACCTTTTTATCAGGATACGCTGCAAGAGCAACTCGTGCATCTTTAATTTACCTGAGCAAAGAAATTTATTTTCCATCCATGGAGTAACATCTACCAAACATTTTCATAAGGGATAAGCCTAAGGCTTTGGCTACAGAAGAAGACATTATATTATTAGTAGCACCTGAGTTTATGATATAATTGTTGAGTTTATGACCATTTATGAACAAAGAAACATAAAATAGGTTGGGCTTCATATCAGTCATATAAGGGGTATCATTAGATGAATTGAGGGTCATTCTAGGAGTATGTGTTGGTGATTCAGGTGAAGTAAATAATTAGGCAATGAGAGACTCAGTATTAACATTTAATTGACTCTCAGGTTCTACTTGTGTAGGGCCATTTTTGACATATTTAACCAATTTATTAAGTTCTTTGAGTTTCAACCTGAGGTATTCAACAAGGGATATTTGAATCTTTGTAAACTTACAAAATTCTAAAATATCAAAAGAAGTCTCACAATCATTTATATGTAACAATGTCTTTTATTGGGTCTTCAAATTAGCATCAGAGGTTCTAATAAGAGGTTCCTTACATTTAATGGGAACTTCTTGAGTATTAGAAAATATCAGATTCTTTTGACTTATGGTAAGCACAACACTTGAAGGATCTTCAAGAGTAACCAATATTTTTCACCTCCTCTTTCTAAATCTAACTCATATTGTAGGAAATATATTTTAGAGTCACTAGGTTCCTCAAATTTTCTTTTTTCTTCAGTAATCTCCCCTAACACATCTTGAGTAGCAGTCATTTGAGCATATCTAAGCATCTCCAAACAAGAATTTCTATCATGATCAATAGTTAAATGAAAGGCACACATGTTACCTCTTCCAGGAGGAGCTTCAATAGTCAACCTTGGTTGTGCTGATGTAAGTGGTAATGTCTTGCCAGCATTTGCCTGTTGATTAAAATTTCTCTTGCTAAAATCTTTATATGGTTGTTGGAATGAAGTACCAGTCTTAGGTAATTGTCTTTTTAGGGCAATCATATCATTAACTAGTCTTTGAACTATAGGATCTATAGAGGATGAGGGTTGAGCATTAGGTACTTGGACTTCTTTCTTCTATTTTCTAGCCATAATAAGATCATCCTCTAACCCAATTGTCAATGATTGTGTGGCTGCTAAATCGACAATTACACCTCTTTTGAGATGAAAACTTATATCAGGAGGCATAGAATTAATAAAGAAACATTTATGATTCTCAGTAGTTGGCCTTTTAGTAGTAGGAATCTTATGCATAATTTTATTGAATTTGGTTATAAATTCCCTCATGGGTTCTCCTTTTTTAAGCTGAGTTAATTGAGCAAGAAGGGAATGTTCATCTTCTGCACTTTTCAACCTATTTTCAAATGTAGTTTTTATATCATTCTAGTTTGTGATTGAGGAATCAGTTAGATGATAAAACCATTATGCTGCAATATCAGTTAGAGTTTACACGAAAAGCCTTATGGCTACATCTTGATGTTGCATGCCTAACACACCACATGCTGCTACAAAGGCACTCAGATGCTCCTCTGGTGATTGTCTTCTATCTATATTAAATTTGGGTAAATTTTCCCTTGTATTTTTAGGCAAAGGATTTGGGTTGGCCGTTAAATTTAGAGGTCCCATGGCTGCTCCCCAAGGTTGGGCCATTGGAAGAAAACTTATGACAGAAGGAAAGATAGTACCAAAAATAGTTAAGGCTTGATAGACAGAGGATGTAGAGGGTTTAAGAGGGCTAGGAGGTCTACTTCTAGATTTTCTAATGTGGGTAGGAATATAAGGAAAATTTAAGCTTTACAGTGTTTGAAAAGTAGAATCCTCAATTCCCTCTCTTCTCAAAGACCTTGTGTATCTTTTGGAATCCAACTTATGATATTATAATTATTAACTTATATGTTGTTCTTAATCTCTTCACAGTTTAAGGGGTTTGATTCCTTATTACATTTTTTGCTTGCCTCCTTATTTTCCTGAGTAATAACAATCTCATATTATCAACCAATTCTTCTTCTTTTTCTAATACTCTACTTGCCATCCTATAATCATCAGTATTCCGATGAGAATGCCAAGCAAGAGTATTTAACTGACCAATTATATCTTCCTTCTCATCTTGAAAACCAAGATTAGGTTAAAAAATAGGAATTATATTTTCATGCGGAAGCACCATTGTTGCCTCATATTAAGGTGACTAATCTTTTAGTAAAGATTTCAATTTTGACCCCAACGGAGTCACCAAAAATTGTTGGCTAACAGATTTGTCCTTATCTAAAAATGTTTTATTTTGACTCAATACCCTTCCTCTTTCAAGAGCAAATAAGTTAAACAACAAATGGGTGAACTATCAAGAATAGTTCCCCTCTTAATTAAGGTACAACTCCCTTTAAGATTTTCAATGAATTCAAATTATTCTAATTGTCATGATACACTTTTAACCAGAAAGTCCTTAAAGGCTAACTAACATCCATACATAATCATGCTATGAATGCGATATCCTTTTTTGTAATAGTAGTGAGTAATAGAATACACAGATCCTATCTTTAATAACAATCAAATACATAAACATATATATATTGCTAAACCAATAAATGATAAAATACATACGATGAATTGTCTAATGAAAGAGTAATTACCATATGAAAGAAGATTTCACACAGAAAACTCAATTTCAAATACTCAAATGCATAGATCTAAGTATGCAGTAATTGATTCTCCTTTTCATTCATAGATGAAAAATGTTTCAAACAAACATCATATATATTGTAAACAACAACAATTTAGTTCTGAAATTTCTTATCTCTTTTTTCTTCTCTATCATTCGTATGCATTTTTAACCGCTAAAAATATATATAGTTTCCCTAATTAACCAATCTTTCAAACTAAACTAGACTTAAAGTAACTCTGACCCATACGGGATTTAGTTTTTACAAATTCATTTAAAGATCAAGTTTTAAATAGAAAACTAACTGAATAAAAGAAACTGTGTAAATAAAATCATGGTTGAAGTGACGGATTGGAATCTCTAGATTTGTTGTGTTTGGTTGGGTAGGCACATTGAGCTTTCCAATCTTGAAATGCTGTAACAAACTCTTAGATTTTTGAGAGATTGGGAATACTAATGTGCTTTATGCTTGCCTTCTAGATGTTTTCTTCCCTCCAAAATTTTCCTATCTTATCTGCGTGCTTTGGGAGTGTGTCTATGCAGTGACAAAGAAGTGACTCTACCTTTGAAATCTAAGAGAAATTTTTGGTTAATAAGCTGTCACTTTCTTTAACGATGCTAGTATTTTTCCTGAAGGATTGAATCACAGTATTGATGTCCTTTTCTAGTTTTCCATCATCCTTTATGTATTTTACATCAAAACACTATAGATCATGTTGTAATGATTGAGTAAATTAAATGATTTCTTTGATCATTTTTGTGAGTTCAATTCGCACTTGTCAGGATACTGAATTCCTCCATTCGATGTTTTTCTTACTTACATACAGTACATCTTCATCCAGACCTGTCAAATTCTTTTCTGACAAAAACTTTGATATCCCATACTTTTGTACCTCATCAATTTGGTTCATCACACTCATCCATTTGCCTTCATCTTTTATCCATAAAGCATTTTGTGTCTTCAAGTATTCAATAGTAATTGTGGTTATATCATATACATTCTTCAATTTATGAATGTATTATGTACCTTTTTGGATGATGCCATCCAACCAATCATCAAATACTCTGGCAACCATTTTGTTTCTGTGTATCTGGTCTAGCATTTTTTGATTAACAAATGATTTTTGATCAAAAGATATGGGTAGTTGGGCAATAGGTTGTGGATCTGAATTATGAATGACATCGATGTACTCTACCATTGACCACAAGCTCTATTTCAGCTCCCTTTTATCTTTCTCATCTTTCTAGGTTCTATTGACTATCCTTTTGGTGGATGCTTCAAGGTGATGCACATTCGTGGCACGTGATGCAGTCCCAAGATCTATCTTTTCAATTATAAAATCTTGAACTGTAGGATCTTGAACTTCTTCATTAGTTCTTGGCTGGGCTATTTCTACACTCCAATTTCCTATGTTAGGGTTGACATTTACTCAGGATGTTGTTTTTAGTTTCTTAGATTTAGAAGTTTTTCCTAAATACTTACTCACCATATCCTCCAATGGCAAAGAAAATGGTACTATTTTCCTTTTGTTTTTGATTGAGCTTTCCAACCACTTAGGTGCAAAGGCCGAGACTTCTTTACCAAGATTTGATTGATCAGAAGGCATATTTGAAATAATCATCAAATCGGTAGAATCATAAACAATCTCTATCTATTGATTTGCACTAACCTCCTTCACCATTGGTGAATCAAGATTCTTTATCACCTATTGCTTCTCTCGAATCCTCTTCAGAATTTAAATTCACAATTATTTTTCAAAAATCTACTATTTCTTTTGCTTTTAGTCCTTGATCTGGTGGCACGAGGAGGTAGAGTAGTTTTAAGGGCCTTCTTAGATTCTTTGATGATAGGATCTCTTCAAGTTTCTGAATTGGAAGTACATGCATCATAGATAACAATAAGCTAGTTAGAAGAGCTTATTGGAGATGGTGATTCAACTATTGATAGGCATTACTGGAAAACTTTATATTGAGCTCCCTTTAGTTTTTGTTCCCTCATCCATTTCTCAGTTTTCCTTATCACCGAGAGGGTCTTAACCTCAATCCTATCTTCTTCATTTTTATCCCAGTTAATTTCTAGAATAGGTGATTGTTTTATCTGTTTAAATTGTAGATCAGTCACCTATTCTTCATTATCAAAAATTATAGAAATATCCATATTTAAATTAAGTGTAATTATATGTCCTAGTGAGAACCTAGACCACAGTCTTCTTCTGACCTCAAATTCATCTGAACAATCCTCCCAATAATCCTCTAATTGAGGAATATGTGAAA
Source organism: Torreya grandis (assembly GCA_037957365.1). NCBI lineage: Eukaryota > Viridiplantae > Streptophyta > Pinopsida > Cupressales > Taxaceae > Torreya > Torreya grandis. The sequence goes on along the minus strand of JARHVA010000878.1, from coordinate 1,680,972 downwards.
ACCCTGTTCTAAGATCCAAGTTATCATTGGCAAAACCTTTTCTGTCAAATTGGGATCTGCCCGTGAAGTATTAAAAATTGATTTTTTTAAAATCCAATTCTAAATTCAAAGCATTAGATACTGACTGTCATGAATAACATCCAAGTCTGATAGGAAAAGATATACCAGATTTCTTTTTCATTAGAATTTTTTTATCCACATGTGCTAATTGTCTGCAGACTTATATCAACACAAAATGGTCAAAAACATACCTGGGTAACCTTAAAGGTTTACCATCAAAACCCCTAACTTTGATATAAGTGAACTTGGAAAACTGAATAAATAAACTACCATAAATGTTGATCAGTTGCATAGCTTCATTAGACAACCTCTTATTGATTTTGTTTGCTAATTCATAAGTCATTCTCCTGGTAAAAGCATCATTAACCCTCTTGTAATTCTCATAGTAATTATGCATTTGTAATTATGAGTAATAGTCATAAATTTTGCTATCTTCAACCAAGGGTGCATGAGGTAGCCCTACCCATTGCCTTGTAGACGCCAATCAATAGAAGAGGTACAAAGACATATAAAAATCTTTATTCTCCAAACAATTACTTAGACCTAGATGTAAATATTCAGTTGTAATTTTTGCCTAATCCAAATATTGGTCTCTTTGGAGGATCACCTGTATGAAAAAGTACATCTAGTCTTCCCAATAATATGCTTGAGCATTGCCCTTTAGCCTGTGTAGTAACACTACAATATCTTTTACTTTCAGAATCATGTGATTTCTTGTTAATAGTTTGGGCAGTCTTGAACCTCCTTTTTAGAATTTCAATAACCAATTCCCTACGATCACGCTCTTATAAATTGCTTTCTTTAGTGAAAAATAACTATAGGAAGAAGTAATATTGAGGTTAAAATATGGTTCTTTGGGTAGAATTCTCATCACAAACATTAGGGTTTGTCTATTGATATGAAGTAAAATATTACCATCTGTAGTTCTAATGCACCTATTTTGAGGTTCATATCTATTCATACATTTTATAACTAATTTAGGGCATTGTACAATCATGGGAAAGGCCACATCTTCGACCAAGCCACTTTCTACAATCTTTTGCATCATAGGATTTGAGACAAGATTTCTAGCCCTTTCCTTAAAATCTTCTAAGTCATATTAAACTAGAGAGGTGTCCCCAATTTGAGGAAGAGAACAAATGAGACAAGGACCATGCTCATAACCAAGACATGCAGATTTCATGGCTACAGGTTGGAGGATATAATAATAAAAAAATGTTTTGAACTTCTTAAACAATGTCGTAAACTCAAAAGGACTCTTCTTTCCAACCAAGTAATGGAAACAACTTATAGTAAGAGTAAAACTCACCTTAAATGTATATGAAATCAGTATGAATTTGAGCAACAAAAATCTTATACCACCTGTGATATTCTCCTTTGCATCACCCAATATGTTTGTTTGCTAAATTTGACTTGTTCTCTCTTGATACAGACATTAACCAGGTCTAATAATTAAATCAAAATAATACGTGATAAAAATGCTTGATAAGACATGAACTCTGACATATGCATTAATGGAAATTATTTTTTAAGCACGATTTTGATGAGTAATGATTATCTATAACCTCATGAAAACTTAAAATTTTTTGCTTTATAATGAGTTTTGGATATATTCTCCTCTAAATTTCCTGCTAATTTTGACTTAGAGAAAGCCTTAGGGCAAGACGAGAGTATAGTCACTGAACCATTGAACCATTGAACATTTGGAAATGTGGTTCAACTTCGAGGTTCAAAGAGACGAGATGAACTACACAAACTAACCAATAGTCACATGACTTTTCAAGAAGCTTTGAACTTTGAAATAGTGAACCGTTAAACTATTGAACTCCGCTATGAGGTTCAAGTGGTAGGTTTAACGATACATTAATTTATACAAGCGAACTGAGTGAACATGACTCCTTACAAAACATCGAGTATTGAATTCTTGAATCATTGAACTCTTGAACCTCAAAAAAGGGTTTAAGTTCAACCGAAAGGTTCAAAGTCATATTCGAAATACACAAAGGGACAAATAGTTCACATTGAGAAATATTGAATCATTGAACCTATTAAACAATTGAACTCTTGAACTTCGATAATGGTTCAAGTTCAAAGGTTCAATTCTTTAGAAATTTCACACACAAAAGATGATATGTGGGTGAACTTTTAAAAAAAATAAAGAGCTGACCTAATAAACAAAGTTATGACCAATAAGGGGAAAAATGATAAGTTGACTCTTGCCTAAGGAAAATTCACAAAAATTTGAATAAGGGCGACTCGAAAGGTAACACTAAGAAAGACTAAACTAACTCAATCCACAATAAAAAATCCTTATAGTTTAGTGGACCTATTAAAAAAAACTCCTACACAAATTTCCATATAAGAACTCTTATAAACATCTGATGTCTATAGAACTATCATGAACAACCTTTTGAAAGAATCTATTATGCCTAATGATATTAACCTTGATCAGTTCCAGAACCTAGTTGGACCTTTGCCTTCATTTTGGCAAATCATTTTTGATCAAAAAGACATGTCCACTCTTGGCCCAAACCACAATAACCCATTATACATTTAAATAATCATTACGGATCATAAGATAGAGCAGGTTTTTATAGATAATGGTTCAGGGTTGAACGCCATATCTCTCAAGTTGGTTCAATGATTGGGCTACATGGATAAGGATATTTAGTTAGAAACTATTACAATCAAGGCTTATGACAACGTCAAAAGGGAGTCTTCATGTATAATTTGGTTGACAGTCATGGTTGGGTCTATTTCTCATCACACTTTATTCCATATTGTGGATATTGAATTTCATTATAACATACTTCTTGGCCATCCCTAGATTCATGAAGTACAAGCAGCCCCATTTAATCTTTACTAGTGCCTTAAGTTTCCCCATGATGGGATCGAGGTTACTAGTCCCATTGATCAGCAGCCATATAAATATTACAAACATCTTGAAGTTGAGTTTCATAATTATAACTATTACCTAAGTTCTGAGTTTATTGCGAAGAAGAATAAAGCCATCATTTCCCATCCATCTCCATCTAATTATATCAACCTTGGTGATCTAACTTCCACTTCGATTGATCCATTTCTTACAGCTCTTACGAAATAGGTTGTTATTTGTTGGGTGAATATTTTGTCAATCAGCGTACTGATAAACAAAATAGGTCTGATCAACCACAATAGGAAGATTGGTCGGCCAAATGTGTAGGTTTACCACATCAAAAGGGGACTAATCTCTCCTCTCATCAAGGGGAGGTTCCCTGTAGATATGTAGGAGCTATATATATATAAACAGAAAATAACACTCAAGGTAGGATAAACCATCCATCTCTCTTTTTTTAGAGATGATGTGCACAAATCAAAGGAGAAATCTTGATGAAATGACAGAAGACACTCCTCTTTTTTCACAAGTGTTGTTTAGCAGACAAAAGGAATCTTTCGAGTGATGATAAGTAACTGTAACAGGGTGCAGTAACACGGCAGGATGAAATGAGGCACAAAGTCTCCACCTCAACTGCCAAAGAGTGAAATACAAAGAACAATGGGGGCACAAAGTCATCCCAAGGTTCTTTACATAGAAACAAAAAATAAACACACACTGAAGACAATTATGACAACACAAAGTCTGAAAGTAACTAGCTTCTGGACACCTTCTTTGTCACCTCCACTAGCTCTACTTGTTAAATTGCATAAACAAGAATACATCTAGGAAATAGACATAAGAACAATATCCTAGAATGATACAAGCTATAATAGCACAAAGTCTGAAAGTAACCTACTTTCTGATTCAAACAAAGAAATATGATGAACAATCTGAGCTCAAAGTCTCAGTGATGCCTTTCAATTTGGGTAGAGTTTTATTTTTGGTAATGGGAATATCTCTTTAAAACAATAAGAGAGAGTCCAATATATAGCCCTCCAAGAAAGACTTGAGAGTAGTAACACATCATGTTGCATTCGATGCCTTTTAAATTCTATCAAGAAGATACGCTGGAATCGGGCGTATTTGCCCATTTGCTTTTCTCAATGCAGAGAAATGGGTCATGCCATTGAATGTTCATATTCTCCAATGTCCACCTAGTGGTCTGCTTGTAGAAACATATCTTATGCATGAATATTTTGGGTCCTTCTTCATCATTCCTCCTTTTTTGGCTATTGAATTGGGTCCTTGGTTTAATCGGATCCTGCTCTTTGGCTGTTTCCCGCTAGTCTTAACAATTGAAACGTGGCACGTTCTGCTACAAAATAGATCAAGACACTTGGTAGCATCCACGAGAATTTGAGAGATGCTTATTGAAATAAGCTTTGAAACTTGTTAGAAACTTGAGATGCGGATGCAGACACTTATCGCGCTCTGTAGAGTTATAACGGGATATGTGGCAGTTTTTGTTAAACTCTGAGAAACACTATAGAGATCAATGTGAGTCATTCAGATTCACATAGATGATGAAACTTGGCACACTCTGCTTACTTCAGCAGCTCACTAGGGGCCCACCACAGTCCTTATTTAATAAAGAGACCAAAGTAAGAAACTACATATGTCAACATGTGGCAGCTTCCACCGAGCTTTAGCTTGCCTTTTGAAACATTCTAAACTCATTTTAGATTCATGCAGATGATGCCACATGGGACATTTTGTTTGAGTTTGGCCACTCACCTGGGACCCACCATAGTCCTTACTCAATAAAAAGAAGAAGCTACGGATGTTGACATGTGGTGATTTCCATTGAGTTTTGTAGATGACATGTGGCACGTTCTGCTGCTTTGAAAGTCACTAGAAACTGTCTCGGTAGATGACACATGGTGGCTTCTGCTGCAACTTTATAAGGAACACTTGGCGCATTTCACTATAACTTTATGAGGGACATGTGGCAGCTTTTGGTCTTTTATTTTCTCAGCGGGTTTTTTTGTTTCGGTGGACTTTTCCTCCGAACAAAAAGTCTGAAGGAATTCTTTCAAACAATTTGTCCAAAGGAAATCTTCCTTCACTTTGCTTCTGCTTTCCGTCGGGATTTATTCTCGTGTGAATTCCTTCAAAAAGTTTGAAGAATTCTTACCTTAACCATTTTGCCGTGAGAACTTTTTTGAAGGAATTCCCTATGTCCACCTTTGCTCGCTGCCCTCCGCAAGGGCACTCAGCTTGGTTCAATGTCCTACACAAGGGTACTTTTTTATTTGGCTTTGCCTTAGTCAATTTTCCACCAATCTCAATAGGTGACACGTGGCAGCATCCACTGTGAAATAGGTGAGGACACGTGGTAGCATCCGCTTAACTTATAGAGGTTTTGGATGCCTTTTAAGTGTCCTGCAAAAGATGACACGTGGTGGCTTCTGCTAAGCTTTTAGAAACACTGTAGATACACTTGGGACTCACTTGGATTCATGCAGATGTTGACACTTGGCACATTTCATTTATCTTACAAGGAACACGTGGCAACTTCCGTAGCTCTTAGAAATAAAGTATAATGGGGCTCAATAGACAACACTTGGTAGCATCCACTAGGTTTTGATGGGCTTTTGCTTCAGGCTTTTCTCGCCTTAGTCATTTTTGCTCATTGCCCTCTGCAAAGGCACTTGTCTCTTCGGCTTTGGGGCACTCATTTGAACCTACCGCTTGAACCGACCGATTGAACCAACTTTGGTTCAACAGTTCAATGGTTCATTTCTTCAGTTCTACTTATTCAATTGACCACTTGAACTAAGCTCTTTGAAATAAACCGTGTTGAACCAACCGCTTTAAACTTGTTGATCGAAATGCTTAACTCTTGAAACTTGTTGACGTCATTGAACCTTCAAACTTGTTGAACCTTTGAAGCTTTTTTAGAAGTAGGGTTCGATGGTTCAATCTTTCTTTGAAGCTTGCTGATGAACATTTTTGGTTGAACCAAGGCGTTGAACCAGCCTCAAAAGTGTCTAAGTGTTGAGGAACCTGCTCCTTTTCTAGAACTCACTTGTTGAAGCCATTTAACTCGTTAGTCCTTTAACTGAAAAAGTTTGAATAATTCCCAATTTTGAAAGTTTAGAACAATTTTTTGAAATGAGAAGAGATAATTTTGTCTTACAGGATCAAAATAACTCATATGTTGTTCTAAAAATGAGCTAATATTTTTGGGGAACAACAGCTGGCTCTAGTTGGGGAACTTCCATCCATTGTAAAAAGAATTGAAGGGAGTTGAATCCAGAATCTCCAGTGTCTTCATGTGTGTCATTGGGCTACGGAGTCATGTTACTCAAAAATGAAAACAAATAAAATAAAATAGAACTAAAAACTATACAAATATACATATGTACAAATGAAATGATCTGGTACTTCAAGAATTAAAGTGTTTCAGATGCTGCCCACTGTGAGGCAGAGAAAAGAGCGTGCCATCTTGATTCTTTAGCAGGAAGCTATTTTCACCATTGTGCTGATGGATAATAAACGGGCCCCTCCAAAGGGAGTCATGTTAGGTTGTGGAGCTAAAAGCTTCACTGATGCAAACATGGAGGAGGTTGCTGAGTGTCATAGTAACTAACATTGGTCAGGCCAATCGACGTCGGTCAGAGGTGGACAGGAAGCTACTGACATCGGTCATGGATCAGCCAACATCGATCATCTCCAGATAGATAGAGATTGATGTCGGTCGCCTGTGCGGTTCCAAAACTGTTAGTTACATGAACAATTTGTTTAACGAACCAATTGTTTACATGTAAAGACTAATTTTAGTCTTGAAGCTACGTTTCTAATTATTATAATTAGAAGTCTAATTATTGTTTGCATGGGATCTATATAATAGACTCATGTGGATGTATTGTAATTTGTAGAATCAGAAGGGTTCTATTCAAGGGAGAATCATAAGGACTTGGTGAGGCAAGGACAAGGGTTCTTCTGGGTGTGTAAGATCTAGGTCAGCAAGTGTGCAAGGCCAGGTTGATCTGCGGTATAGCAAGATTAGGTGAGATCTACATGGTAAGTAAGATCTAGGTTTACAGGTGTGCAAAACCAGGTTGATCTGTAGGTGTGCAATATTTGTGAGATCTACTTGGAGTATGTGGTGTACTTGAACTTGGAGTATGTGTGTGTACTCGGTGGTACTGGCAGTATTGTTATTGACTGGTTGAAACAAAAACTTAGTTATTGAGTTGAGTTTGTTTGTAATTGAGAGAGAGAACTCTTGAGAGAAGATTACTGGTATGCCCAAGAGGTGTGGGAAGAGTGTGATCTCTTTATTGTATTTCCTTCTGGATGAGTTGAATACAATTGTGTATTGCCTCTCATATTCTGTGTTATTTTTGATTTCTAGTTACTTATTATTTTGGTTAAATTCTATGTTTAGTTGCTTATACAAAGGTAATCAATTGTGCTCTTAATCCTGACAATTGGTGTCAGAGCTTTGTGAGCCTAGGTCCTATCAAGTGGTATCAGAGCCAGGTTGCAGGTTCATCAGAGCTTGGTTAGGTACACTATCAAGTCAAACTTTCCATGCATCCCCTTTGGTTCTCTCCTTTTATCCCACAACAAGACTTGATCTCCAACTTGGAAATCACAATTTTTTGCCTTCTGGTCGAAGAGTTTCTTCACCAGACTTTGATGGGCAGAAATAAGGTCCACCACCATAGTTCTTTGCTCATCCAACTCAGTCAGGCACATGATCCTCTTATCAAAGGGGATTTTATATGTCTGATCTTCAATTGCCTTAGCCAATTTCAAGGTTGGCAATTCCAAGGTGATTGGTATCTCAGCATTGATACCATAAAGAAGTTGGAAAGGAGACATACCAATTGCTCTCTTTAGTGTAATTTTATCTACCCATAGAGGATCAATCAATGCTTTATGCCATGTCTTTTGGTTGTCATCTGCCAGCTTCTTGATGATAGTCACCAGGTTCTTATTGTTTGATTCAACTTGTCTATTCTCTTGTGAAAAGTAATCAGAAGAGTGGGAGAGTGTAATCCCATAGTAGAAATAGAATTGTGTAATCTCCTGGGAAGTGAAACAAGCTACATTGTCAATAAAAATCTTGTTTGGAACTCCAAACCTGGAAATGATATTCTCTTTCAAGAAATTGCACACTACTTCTAAAGTAACATGCTTGGTTGGAATTGCTTCCACCCACTTGGTGAAGTAGTCAGTTGCTGTAGGGACATAATCATGTCTAACACTTGAAGATGGGTTTACAGCTCCAATAAAATCAATTTTCCATTACTAGAATGGTTCCTCTATGACCACTAGCTTGAAGGGTAGGGCAGCTAACTTGGGTCTTCCAACAAACTGCTGGCAGAGTTCACATTTTCTCACCCACTTATATGCATCTTGGAAAAGAGTTGGCCAGTAATACCTGGCTCACAGAATTTTATGGGTAGTCACAGGAGCAGAAAAATGTCCTCCATAGGCTAGATTGTGGAAAGATTTCAAAAGTTGGCTTTGCTACTCCTTGTCCACATAGCGAAGGAACACTCCATCAAGGCTCCTCTTGTACAGGCCATTGTCCCAAAGGACAAAATTGGTATATTTCAACTTGATAGTCCTCTTTTCTTTGTAAGATAAGTGAGTAAAACACTCACTATAAGTAAAGAAATGAGCAATACTTGAATACCACTCATTCGTAGTGGAGACAAAAAGGACTGTCTGTGTGTCTTCCACCTCTGCTTCTTCATGCTCTGTTTCTTCTGGTTTGTTATCAACAATTAATTGGCATAGGCCTTTTCCCCATACTAGCTTTGTTGGCTTGATGTCTGGATCAAACTCCTAGATCTTTGCAATCCAATTGGCTCTTTTTGTCCTAAACTCCTATTGAGTTAATATGGACTTGACTGTGGTGTCAGAAACCAAGGTAGTAGTGTGTGAATTCAGGATGTAGAAGCAAAAATGCTTGATTGCCTTCACCATTGCACAAGCATGCTTCTCCATATTCGAGTACTTCAGCTCATGAGCTTTAATAGGGTAGCTCATGAAAGAAATGGGAGATTCCATACCTTCTTTATTCTGTTGAACTAGAATTGCTGAAAGCGTGTGTTTAGAAGCATAACTATATATGGTGGACTTCCCTTTCATCATGTTTACAATGTGTCAAGTCTTTTCAGCAAACTCAGGGATGAAACTTCATAATAAATTCACCTTTTTGAAGAAAGAGTGAACAACATTTTTACTTATAGGTAAGGTAAGCTCTTGAATAGACTTGACTCTGTGTGAGTCAATCTTTATACCTTCTTTGGACACAATGTGTCTGAGAAGTTTTCCCTCTGTTACTCCAAAAATAGACTTCTTGGGGTTCAAAAAAATGCCATTCTAGCAGTAGTGCTCTAGCACTTGTTACAAGTGGCGTATATGATCAGAGCGATGCTTAGAAAAGATGGTCAAGTCATCAAGGTATACCACAATGAACTTACCTATCTCATCCTTGAAAGCAAGGTCCATTGCTCTCTGAAAAGTGGCACCAGCATTTATCAAGCCAAAAGGCATCCTTCTATATGCAAACGTGCCCCAAGGTGTGGTGAAGGCAGTCTTGTGTTGGTCTTCTTCACCAACTTCAACCTGATTATATCTTGAGAAGCCATATAGCATTGATAACATCTCTGAACCAGTCACTGTCTGAAGCACTTGATCTATGATTGGCAAATGATAGTTATCCTTCAAAGATGACTGATTTAGATTCCTGAAATCCACACAGATATGAATTTTGCCATTCTTCTTCCTTACATGCACTATGTTTACAATCCATGTGGAATGATAGATTGGGAAAATGATTCTAGCATTTAACATTTTATGTATCTCAGACATAATAGTACCTGATATCTTTAGATTATACTGTCTGGATTTTTGCTTATAAGGCACTGAGTCAGCCTTGAGAGGAATATCATGGCAGATTTCATCAGGACTGAGAGACTGTAGGTCATCATAAGAGTATCTTAAGACATTCATGTATTGGCAGAGTAGAGCAATGAACTTGAATCTCTCCTCAGGAGTGCAACACTTCTCAATATTCACTATTTTAGGATCTTCCTTGGTACCCAAATTGGTTTGATCAAATCTCTAAGAGGAGCTTGAATCTGTTTGCTGCTGTTTGATGAACCTATCATGATTTTCAAATAGTTTCTCAAGGGAAACCAGGCCTTTGGAAATTTTATTCCCTTTGAGTTGTAAGAATTCTTCATTTACATCTGAACTTGATTTAAGGGCTAGGTCACACTTCTGAGGTTCACTGCCTTCAAAATGCAGTTGTTCAAAGTTGCCTTTTCATTCTAGGAAGGCAATGATTTGGTGATCATCATTATATATTTTTTAATGATCAGCATTGTTAGGCACATTTGGTCTAAAGACCAACTCAATAGTGTACTTGTCTTCTGTGAAGTCTGGGTGAGGAACTAAGAGAGTTGCTGAAATAGATAGTGTATTAGCTCAGTCATTGAATTTCTTGGGTATGGCAGAGATGTTGAAAGCATCAAAGCTTTTAATTTAGTCCCAGACTAGATTGTAGTAGTGGCACAATCTTTCATTCTTAGTTTGGTACAAGTTATTTACTTGACAAAGCACCAGTTTAGCATCCCCTTTGGCATGAAGAAGTTTGATGCCTTTATCTCGGGCAACCTTCAATCTAAGCAATAGAGATTTGTACTCAGCTGTGTTATTGGTGTTGCTAAACTATAACTTATATGAGTAGGGGAAAATATCTCTTTAAGGGTATATCAACACAATTCCAGCTCCTGAACTGGTAGAGGAGCAGCTGCCATCAAATTCCAGAGTCTAAATCTCATCAGACATTAATTTTTCTTTAGATTTTTCTTCATTAGAGAGGGAAGATCCTTCTCCATCTGTATTGTAACTTACCAATTCTTCTACTATTCCAGATGAACTAATTTCTAGATTGACACTTTCAAGAGCTTTATCAGATGCTTCATGAACTTCGTCTATAAATAGAAAATAGTTACCCATGCCTAAAGACTCAAATATAATTTGAGCTTCAGGGGCTGATATTTGAGTGACAATATATTTTGATTCCTTTTTAGGAAGCAGCCTCTGCATGATGCCTTTGACAGGGATCCTTGCTTCAGACAGGGCCATGCTCAATTCTCCACCAACATCCTTGCAAAAATTTTGCCCTAGCATAATACCATATGATGCTGGAATGTCGGCCACCAGGACTATCATCTTGATTCTTTTGTTTAGAAAGGCTGCAAATGCAAATTTGGTGTCTTTGATTTGCCCCAATAGTAGTACTTACTTATTTTCCATGGAGAAACATCTACCAAATGTTTTGGTCAATGTGAGGCCAAGATATTTTGCTACTTGGACAGGCATGACATTTTTAGATGCACTCGAGTCTATGATGCAGTTGCTCAGCTTGTGACCATTTATCAACAGAGAAACATAGAAAGGTTTTATTTTTCTAGGGGCAGTAGGAGGAGTAATGACAAGATTATTTGGGATGGGCATGTTCTTTGGAGAATCATGAGTTGCCTTCTTAGCATCTTGTCTTATAGGGATGACCTTATTCTTCACACACTCAACTAACCTATCTAGCTGCTCAGAATTGGATTGTAAATATTCAAACTCAGTCATTTGAATTTTGGTTTTCTTGACATGATCAATTATGTCAAATGACTAAATTGGACTAAGAATAGAGGAAGGTAATTCAATCTTTTGGTTTATAAGGAGGGGAGGACTGATTTACAAAATTAAAGTTAAGGTGAAGGTGACCTTGATGTACTTACTTTTTTAGTGATCACCAGGTCCTTTGGCTGGAAAGGCAGGTTGGTTCCCCGCTTAGCATCTAAAATTGTAGGTTGAGAACATTCTTCCATTTTTTCCTTATCAGTTTGTTGAGCTGACTATTTTTGTGACCTGGTAAACACTGCGTATAATCCATCAAACGCTTCTTTACTTTAAGGTTCATCCTAGTAGTTCAAAAAATTAATGTTGGAGTCACCAGCTAATTCTTCTTGGCCTTCTACAAGGAGATCAACGTCATTTTCTTGACTCAATTTAGGCTGGAAAGAGAAATCTGATTCTGCTTTAAAATATTCCACTGCTAAATTGGCTGGGGGTGCTTCAATGGCAAGTTTTCCCTGTGGGGAAGGAAGACAATTTAGCTTCCCTTGATTTCTGGTAGCATTGCCTTGGTATGATTGATTTGGAAATGTCCTCCTTGACATATCTCTATATGAAGGAGCAGAAGACATTCCTTGTGCTATTTGCTTTTTGAGAGCAAACAACTCATTTGCCAACTTTTGCACCATTGAATCAGTGGTGTCTGTAGATGGATATTCAGAAGATGATGATGGTCTATTTCTATTAGGATCTCTCTTTATCTTTCCTACCAAGATGAGATAATATTATACCTCAGTGGCCAAATCTTGAGCTACAACAAGGTCTATTTGGCTAGCATGTCTCAATAGGAAACTCACTTCAGGTAGCTGAGAATTAATGAATAAACATTTGAGATTCTCAGCTGTAGGTCGAGCAATTATAGGGATCCTGTTTCTCAGTTTGTCAAACTTGGCTATGAAGTCCCTCATTGGTTCATGAGGTTCTTTCTTCATCTCTCTGAGTTAAGCTAGCAGGGCATGTGCATCTTCTACAAGTTTGAATCTGGCTTCAAACTTAGTTTTGAAGGTGTTCCAGTCAGTTACTGACCGAGCCTGTAAGTGGTAGAACCAATCTATAGCAACACCTTGTAAAGTTTCCACAAATAGTCAGACTGCCACATCCTCAAATTCTATGCCTATCACACCATAGGCTATGCTGAAGGCTGTAATGTGTTCATCAACGTGAACTTTCCCATCACCATAAAACTTGTGGAAATTCTTTCTCGAACTACGTGGGAATTCATGTAGAGGTGGAGTAAGATTAAGTGGACCAAAAGAATTACCCCAGTGGCCTTGAACTGCCATTGTATGACTATGAAAAGGAGGAATAACAAATCTCAGAGGGGTAATTATTGGTAAAGCTTTATTAACAATAGAAGTGGATACTTTGCATGGTAATGGATACCTGACTTTAGTAGGAGGAAAGCTCCTAGTTCATTGGAGGCGAGATGGTGAAGAAGACAGATTAAAATTACTTTGCTATATTAATTCAAATATAGGGTCAACAATACCTTTAGCCCTTTGGCTTTGCGTATACCATGGATCTGCCAGATTGTGAAACAAAAATGGGAAAGAACTGACCTTGCTTCAGCTTGAAGCTTGAGGCTTTAAACTGCACATTCTTTTTCAGTGAATCTGGTTTGCAGACCAGATTATATAATAGAAATGGATAAAGATGGTAAGGGTATAATGATAATAGGTAAAAAGTGGAATGGAGTCTCCAGAATATATAATGGATAAGGGTATGGACTGCTTCAACTTAAAATTTGAGGCTTCAGAATGCACATAAAATCCCCAGCAGAGTCACCAAAAACTATTGGGTGAATATATTGTTAATCAGCATACTGATAAACAAAATAGGTCTGATCAACCACAGTAAAAAGATTAGTCAGCCAAATGTGTAGGTTTACCACATCAAAAGGGGACTAATCTCTCCTCTCATCAAGGGGAGGTTCCCTGTAGATATGTAGGAGCTATATACTATATATATATATATAAACAAAAAATAACACTCAGAGTAGGATAAACCATCCATCTCTTTTTTTTTAGAGATGATGTGCACAAATCAAAGGAGAAATCTTGATGAAATGATAGAAGACACTCCTCTTCTTTCAGAAGTGTTGTTTAGTAGACAAAAATAATCTTTTGGGTGATGATAAGTAATTGTAACAAGGTGCAGTAACATGGTAGGATGAGATGAGGCACAAAGTCTCCACCTTAACTGTCAAAGAGTGAAATACAAAGAACAATGGGGGCACAAAGTCGTCCCAAAGTTCTTTACATAGAAATAGAAAATAAACACACACTGAAGAAAATTATGATAGCACAAAGTCTGAAAGTAACTGGCTCTAGGACACCTTCTTTGTCACCTCCACTAGCTCTGCTTGTTAAATTGCATAAACAAGAATACATTTAGGAAATAAACATAAGAACAATCTCCTAGAATGATACAAGTTATAACAACACAAAGTCTGAAAGTAACTTGATTTCTAATTCAAACAAAGATATATGATGAATAATCTGAGCTCAAAGTCTCAGTGATGCCTTTCAATTTGGGCAGAGTTTTGTTTCTAGTAATGGGAAGATCTCTTTAAAACAATAAGAGAGAGTCCAATATATAGCCCTTCAAGAAAGACTTGGGAGCATTAACACATCATGTTGCATTCAATGCCTTTTAAATTCTATCAAGAAGATATGTTGGAATCGGGCATATTTGCCCATTTGCTTTTCTCAATGCAGAGAAATGGGTGACGCCATTGAATGTTCGTATTCTCCAATGTCCACCTAGCAGTCTGCTTCTAGAAACATATCTTATGCATTAATATTTTGGGTCCTTCATCATTCTTCCTTTCTTGGCTGTTGAATTTGGTCCTCGATTTAATCAGATTTTGCTCTTTGGCTGCTTCTCGCTGGTCTTAACAATTGACACATGGCACGTTCCACTACAAAAAAAATTAGGACACTTGGCAGCATCTGCAAGACTCTAAGAGACGCTTATTGAAAGAAGCTTTGAAACTTGTAAGAAACTCGAGATGCAGATGCAAACACTTGTCACGCTCCGTAGAGTTATAATGGGATATGTGGTAGTTTCCATAAAACTCTGAGAAACACTATAGAGATCAACAGGAGTCATTCGAATTCACACAAATAATAACACTTGGCGCGCTCTGCTTACTTTAAACAGCTCACTGGGGGCCCACCAAAGTCTTTACTTAATAAAGAGACCAAAGGAAGAAACTGTGGATGTCGACACGTGGTGGCTTCCGCTAAACTTTAGCTTACCTTTTGAAACATTCTAGACTCATTTTAGATTCATGCAGATGATGCCACGTGGCACATTTTGTTCGAGTTTGGCCACTCACCTGGGACCCACCATAGTCCTTAATAAAAGGAAGAAGCTATAGATGTTGACACGTGGTGATTTCCATTGAGTTTTGTAGATGACACATGGCACATTTCACTACTTTGGAAGTCACTAGAAATTGTGTCTCGGCAGAAGACACGTGGCGGCTTCCGCTGCAACTTTATGAGGGACATGTGGCGTGTTCTGCTGCAACTTTATGAGGGACACGTGGCAGCTTTTGAGCTTTTATTTTCTTGATGGGTTTTCTATTTTGGCAGACTTTTCCTTCAGACAAAAATTCTGAAGGAAATCTTCCTTTGCTTTGCTTCTACTTTTCATT
Source organism: Torreya grandis (assembly GCA_037957365.1). Taxonomy (NCBI): domain Eukaryota; kingdom Viridiplantae; phylum Streptophyta; class Pinopsida; order Cupressales; family Taxaceae; genus Torreya; species Torreya grandis. Next base: position 1,665,670 of record JARHVA010000878.1, on the reverse strand, counting down.
GGGCTTTCTTCCTAGGTGAATTCCTTCAAAAAGTCTGAAGGATTCTTACCTTAACCATTTTGCCACGGGAACTTTTTCGAAGGAATTCCCTATGTCTACCTTTGCTTGCTGCCCTCCGCAAGGGCACTCGACTTTATTCAATGTCCTACGCAAGGGTACTTTTTTCTTTTGCTTTGCCTTAGTTGATTTTCTGCCGATCTCAATAGGTGACATGTGGCAGCATCTACTGTGAAATAGGTGAGGACACGTGGCAACATCTGCTTAACTTATAGAGGCTTTGGATGCCTTTTGAGTGTCCCATGGAAGATGACACAAGGTGGCTTCCTCTAAGCTTTTAGAAACACTGTAGATACACTTGGGACTCACTTGGATTCATACGGATGTTGACACTTGGCACGTTCCATTTATCTTATAAGAGACACGTGGCAAATTTTTCAACTCTTAGAAACAAAGTATAATGGGGCTCAGTAGATGACACTTGGCAGCATTTGCTAGGTTTCGATGGGCTTTTGCTTTAGGCTTTTCTTGCCTTAGTCATTTTTGCTCATTGCCCTCTGCAAAGGCACTTGTCTCTTTAGATTTGGGGCACTCCTTTGATCTTGTCGCTTGAACTGACCGATTGAACCAACTTTGGTTCAACGGTTCAATGGTTCATTCCTTCATTTTTACTTATTCAATTGACCACTTGAACCAAGCTCTTTGAAACAAACTGTGTTGAACCAACTGCTTTGAACCTGTTGACCGAAACTCTTAACTCTTGAAACTTGCTGACGTCGTTGAACCTTTGAACTCGTTGAACCTTTGAACCTTTTTTAGAAGTGGGGTTCGATGGTTCAATGGTTCAATCTTTCTTTGAAGCTTGCCGATGAACATTTTTGGTTAAACCAAGGCGTTGAACTAGCCTCAAAAGTGTCTAAGTGTTGAGGAACCTGCTCCTTTTCTAGAACTCACTTGTTGAAGCCATTGAACCTGTTGAACCTATTAGTCCTTTAACTGAAAAAGTTTGAATAATTCCTAATTTTGAAAGTTTAGAACAATTTTTTGAAATGAGAAGAGATAATTTTGTCTTGCGGGATCAAAATAGTTCATAGGTTGTCCCAAAAATGAGCTGATATTTTTTGGGGACAACATTATTAAAGACATGGGTATTTTCATGTACCATCTTAAGGAAATCCTCTATATTAAAAAGTTAATTGAATCCCCTAAGTCATTTGGAAAGCCTAAACCATCCAAAACCCCTAATGGACCCAACCATATTTGGTAACCAAAAAAGAAACAACCAAAGCCACCTATGGTTTTTGTACCTGCAATCACCCCAAAGAAAAATTGAGAGGCTTTTACTGAGGAAGATTGGTTATATTCTGAAGGCCTTATTGATTACTTTTAGAATCCAATGTATCATAACCCTAACTGGATAATGGATCATCTTGACTATATAGGGAAAGGCCTTGGCCCATGAGTGCAAGGAATCTTGGATCCCTTATCAGTTGGAGTTATCAATTGGAATCATGGTCTCAGATTTATACCACCAGAGGGTGGCCTCAAGACTTTCAATAGTGAATCTTCTAAATTGACTAGCAATGAGACTCCTAATAGTGATACAACGTCTCATTGTAGCCTTTTAAATGAACTTGCTGACTTAGATTTATTTGATTCCAATGCCATATTAACCATAACACCCATTAGAGCTTATCGTCCTGAAGCAAGAACCCATCTTAGTGGTGCTTCCCTTCCTAAAGTAGGACATTATATATTTACCATTGGAGATTCCCATCTTGAAGTAAACCCTCATTGTTTCATATGCCTTTGCCATCTTGAACTCATAGATTAGGACCAACAAAATTTGGTCATATGCCTTGATGAGTTTCAAAATGAAGAATCAATTATAGAATACATGGGCCTAAGAGATGGATTGCCTATTGACGATCACAAACAGGGCTTTGATTTTTCATTGGATCCTTCTACCTACTTTAGAGAGCAGGCAAACTTTCTTGGTCATAATAAAAAATAAACATCAAGACCTTTGAATGAAAACCTCTTTGAGACACTTGTCGATCAGGGAAAAGGTAAAGAAGAAGACAAGCCTTTGAGTGAAAACCTGTTTTAGGCGCTCTTAGGCAAGAAAGTTTTGTCATCCCCTCAAGACATAGAAGGTCCATCTAACCCAAGTTCCATATTCAATACAAGAATTTATTTAGAACAACATCAAATGTTTAAGCATCTTGCTCTTGAGTTTCTAGAAGTTTTTGCTACTTGGTCTTTACATGAGATGGTAAATTTTGATTCTTCATACTATCTCAATCTTTGGGAGGAACAACAGGAAGATACAGTAAAAGAAGATGATCACAACCATACATTGTTTATAATTCTAGAGGATGGATCCACATTTCTTGTGGAAAACACAACATAAGTGAACCTAGGAACCTATGAGGATCCCAAAATTATTTATATTGGAGCTTCCCTTACTGAAGCAAAATGTGAGCATATTATATCCATTCTTAAGGATTATATAGACATCTTTTCATGGGCATACTCTGACATACTAGCTTTGGACCATGATTTAGTTATGTATCACTTTGTTATCCATCATGATGCCAAACCAATCAAGCATAAATTGAGACAGATGCATCCATGCATCACCTTATTGGTTATAGCCAAATTGGAAAAGTTGTTAGGAGCCAATTTTATTAGACCATTAGATTACTCTGAATGGGTTTCCAACATAGTCCCAGTATGTAAAAAGACCCTAGGTATATGTATTTGTATTGATTTCTAGGATATCAACAAAGCATGCCCTAAAAATGCTCTTTCTTTGCCCAACATCGACATGATCATCGATTCAACTATAGGGTATGAGATGTTGTCCTTAATGGATGGATTTTTTGGTTACAATCAAATCAAGATAGCTCCTGAAGACCAACAGAAGACTACGTTCACCACTACGTAGGGGACATTTTGTTACCAAGTCATGCCATTTGGATTAAATAATGCTAGAGAAACAATCAAACCACTAATTAGTATCAAACAAGAGATGACAAGCTTGTCCCTGACAAGCAAATTATCAATAACCTCAAAACACATTTTAAATCTCTACAGTTTGAACAAGTTCCAAGAGTAAACAATAGATCCATCGACACAATGTCAATAATTGGTTCCATGATTCAAATGCATGACAGTGCTAAATAATATCAGTTCTTGATTGAAAATCTTCTTCAGCCTATGCATATTATAGTAGATTCAGAGAGGGTATGTGCCATTGATGGTCCTAATCCCCCACCTAAGCTACCTTGGTACAAATTTTTTAATAACTATTTCCATAGTCATGTCTTCCCCACTGACCTTTCCAATAACCAATAAAAACTATTCCTTCATCACTTAAAACTTTATACTCTCCTTGGAAACATGCTTTAACATAAAGGCTATGATGGAATGCTTCTTCATTGTTTATCTTTGGGAGAATCCAAGCTGGCACTAAAGGAGGTTCATGAAGGAATGTGTGGGGCTCACACTAATGGTGTAGTCCTAGCAAAGAACCTCCTCAGAACAGGGTATTATTGGCCCAAAATAGAGACTAACGCATGCAACTATACAAAGAAGTGTGTTCCTTATTAACAACATGGCAACTTGATGCATGCACCTTCTTTACCACTACAACCAATCATAACACCATGGTCGTTCTCAATGTGGGGTCTCAATCTCATCGAGAAAATTAACCCAACATCTTCAGATGGCCATAAGTACATTTTGACTATAATTGAGTACTTTACCAAGTGGATTGAGGCCATTCCTCTCACTTATGTTATCAAGAAGTAGATAGCCAAATTCATTCATTATCATATCATCTGTCGATATGGCATCCCAGTCCATATTATATCTGATAATGGCAGATCTTTTGTAAATAATGAAGTAAAATTTCTTTGTTTAAAATTCAAGAACAAGTACAAAAAATCAACTCCATATAACCCATAAGGCAACAAACAAGCTGAGGTGTCGAACAAAACCATTGTAGCCATCTTTAAAAATATTATCAATGACACTAGCCATAATTGGCACTTGCAACTCTTTCCTCCCCTTTGGGCTTATACAATTAATCATCAAACCCCAACTATAGCCACTCCATACTCCCTTGTTTTTTGCACTGAAGCTATTTCCTAGTCAAGATTAAGATACCATCATTATGGATATCACTAGAGAAAATTGAAGATGATGAAGACTATAGAGCCTCACGACTACAAGAACTAGAACTTCTTGATGGTAAACATTTGAGTACCTTAGAAAACTTGTAGGCCTATCAGAACATATTATGAAGAAGCTATAACAAGTGCATTCTCCCTTGAGAGTTTGAGATTGGTGACTTGGTTTTGAAATAGAACCAAAAGAACATGAATTGAATGCAAAAAGAAAGGTAACTTTCAGCCTAATTGGTTGGGACCATATGTTGTCATAGTGAACTATGGATCAAGGGCATATAGACTAGCTAATCCTAATGGTGAAGAACTTCTAGAGCCCATGAACATCATACACCTTAAGAGGTTCTACGCATGAACAACTTTAAACCATTATCTACAATACCCCTGTTTTGGGGGTAACTTGTGCTAACATAATTTTATGCCACCCTTTTATCCTACCTTGAACACATTTTATATTACCCTAGTCCACTCTTCATGACTTTGGATAGTGAAGGATTTTGAATCATGGCACTTTGAACACATTTTATCCTACCCTGGACCATTCTTGGAAGAGAACCATATTCTTCATCTTACTCTAGACCAGCCATGTGTTGGACCCTATTCTTTAGAGCGTTTTCCTTGAGAACCATATTCTTTATTATGTCTTGGGCATGTTGTAAGATTGAAACACTTTTTATCCCTTGACCAATTATATTCTTGATTATGTCTCATGAACATTATGATCATCTTTAGTGCCAATTCTACAAAGCAGTTCAACCAAAACAATATTTTGTAACTTCTTCAAGAGATAAGTGAGCAAGAGCATTTTTTTAGTTTTAGACCTTTGCTACACTATTATAAATAGGTGAACGTAGATACTTCTTTAGAGTTACTTCATGTTGCACACTATTCTCTATCACATTTTCTACTCTTTGTTGTCTTATCTTTGCTCTCATCAAATTACGAGCATGTGCTGTTACAGTCGGCTTAGCTATTTTATTAAAACCTCTACTCTCAGACGTGCATCTCCTTGACTAGATGGTCCAACCTTGTGCATATTTTATCCCCAAAAAACCAAAAACATTGGAAATACTTTTAAAATACCAAAAACATTAGAACACAATCCACAAAAAAATAAAAACATTGTGTCACACTTTTGTACATTTGTATATTCCCATCCCACCATGCTACACTCTTATCATTTTGCGGGCAAAGAAACACTAGTTCATCGTATTCCACACACTTGATATTTTGTAAGATCATTCTTTCTCATCCCATCAACTTGTTATTTGCAAGGCCATTCTCATTTATTTGTCATATCTTCCATTTCTTCTATAACATTAATCACGTTGGTTTAATCATCATTTTTCTTCTATCTTGTTTATTTGGCGAACTACATTTGGCCTGAAGTTCATGTTAGAACATGCATCCATGGACTATGTAGGCAACATCCACTTGTCTTATACATCTGGATTCAACTCGACCAACCCCTTCCTTTTCTTCTCTTCCTTCATTTCTTTTGTAGTTGTTCCTCTTTAATTAGAGAATAACTTTTGTGTCATTGTTCTTTGCTATATTATGGTGGAAAGTAACACCTTTATCACACATGCATGCACATTTATCTTTAAACCACACTAACTTATTTTTTGTTTGTGTGTGTTTTCTTAGTGTTTTGTTGTGCTTTCACACCTCTCCTTTTATTTCTTCTCTTTTTCTCTTTTTATTACTTCTTGTTTCATCTTGGTCTTATGTTTTTCTATTTTTTTTTGCTTATCTCTTTTGTGTTTTAAAACATCTTGACGATTCGCATGGATCTTGATTATTTATATCTTGATCCTATGTTATTAAGTTGTTCTTAGACATTTTTATTTATTTGATTGTTGCTATTGTCTTTTTTTTCTGTTTGATTTTGTTTTTGTCTTTTGTGTTCAAGAAAGTCTTGATGGTCCACATATATCTTGATTATTTATATCTTGGTCTCATGTCATTAAGATGTTCTTGATTTTTATTTTTAAACATTTTTGTTCTTGCTTAAAGTCTTGATTGATCATATCTCGATTTCAAGTTAGGTTCATTTATGTTTATCTTTTTCTTTGTCTTTGCTTTTTTGTTTAAAAGTAAATAGCTGTAACTCTAGTTTTGGTCATTATTTGACCATCATCCTTAGTTATAGGTATTCACATTTGAACCGGCTCAACGTAACTAGAATATTATGTCATTCTAAGTTATTCATACTTATGATGCCTAATTTATTTTTCTATAGCAAGCACTTTGTGCTCAGGTCTCAAAGTTTTAACGTCAACATCACTCTGATGAACAGTTCTTAAGAACACTTTAAATAATCTAGGTTCATGATATGAAATTAGGCATCTAGGTAACATGCATTTTAGCACTCGACTCTATGCTTAAACATGCATCTCTTTGCATATATTATGAGTCTAATCAATTGTTGGTCAATTTTCATCATTCCTCATTCCATTCTCTCCCAAACTTGGGTAAATTACATTGGCCTAATTTCAAGTTGGAACACGAGTCCATAGAACTATGTAGGCAACGTCCACTTGTCTAACACATTTGGAGTCAACTTGGCTATCTTTCATTCTTATTTTCATCTCTCTCATCATTTTTTCCATCTCGTATGCTAGGTTTTATATTGCTTTCTAAGCCATTCTACCATCATATATATGTTTACACCCATCGCTTTAACCTATCTTTTGGGTTATATCCTTGAGCTATTTTTCTTGTCAATTGCCCATGCTGGGGCCCAACATCTAAACAACATTTGAATCAAGTTATACCTATAGGGGTAAACTATTATTTATTCTTTATCAATGATCAAAATTTGCCCTATTGGGGAAAAATAGTTTTATCACGATCATATTTGCTCTACTGGGGCACCTCTTATTATCTTATCTTTGGAGATCCCATTTTAGTAGTGCTTCCCTTACTAAAGTAGAATGTTATCTCTTTTCCTCTAATTCTAAGTTCTCCACACTACTGCCTACGATGGTAATATTTAGTAACTTGTCTTTACATTGATCAATGTTGTAAGTCGATAGCTTGTACTCTCAAATTAGGTATGTTTATAGTGTGTCCCTTACATTTATGGATTGTATCTTTCCTATTCTCACCATCTTTGGGGCCTATTATACCTGTAATTATATTTTGATCATTGATGGTAATCACGTGTGCAAGATTTAGCTCATATGGATGTGATCTATTCCATGGGTTAATCTCTCACTTTCTCTCTCTTTTCGAGAGTCCATCTTTCTCTTTCATCCTAGTATGTCCTCTCGAGGGGGAATCATGGGTTTGTTCCAATTTATTCTTGACAACTCTTTTATTTGAAAAACATTGCTTCATCTGAATGTCTCACTACACCTTCTTAAATAGGGGTAAAATGTAGACATCCAATTCCTAACACCATTTGTGTTGAAATTGTCAATCTTACTCGAATTGCACTCAAATGTACATTTTAGGCTAAAATTCATAAAACACCCTAAATGGTTCAAAATTTTCATTTACAAGTGCCAATTTAGGTTAAAGTATCCCTAAATGGGGTAATGCAATTTATGGGCCAGCTAACTTTGATCATTTCATTTTGAGTCAAAATGATGATTTCGCCTTTTTGTACTCTAGATCACTCTTTTATTCTAGTTCATTGGTACACATCATGTACCTTTATTATTTTGTGTTGGAAACATCCTAAATGTGAATACGGTTCTAACTCATCTAACATCACCTTCCAATTCTTCTCGAGTCACATTACAACTCAGTAATATGACTTTCTGGCTATTTTGATTAATTGAGGGCCAATTTCTAAATAATTGCATAAATATTGATTAACCTTGTTTAAGGCTAATTAATCCAAATCAAGAGCTTAAGTAGATTTTTCATACGAGTTGTTGAATATTTATTAATAGAAATTGATTTCTATTAACTACATCATTAAGTGAAATCATTTCTTGGGAAGACATCCATAGGCCATAAATGCCACAAATATCAAGATTATGGGTCTCCCATGCCTCATATTGACCTTGCATGCCTCTTTAATGCCCCTTTTTCCAAATTCATGATGAGGTTAATTATGGATTTAATTCCAAATATTTAATTAATCCTCGACCACACATTTTCATCTCAATATGGATGGTTCAGGTTGATTTTGAGCAATCTTGAAAATCTATAAATAGAGAGGCCATGGACATCATTTTTAAGCTTGATTTATGCAAAGTTATTGTGCTGAATTATCTCCATAATCTTTCACATTTGATCATTGATTTTTTAAGGAGTTCTTGAGACATTGGAGCAGTTGGCCACCATTTTTGTTGAAGACAAGAGATCTTGATCAAGGGAGAACATGCTTTTGAGCCTCATTGGTACAGTGAATCCGTTTAGGAAGGTAATATGGTGTTGCTTTATTTCATATGTTTATTGATATCCTTTGTAATTCCCACATGAATAGAAAGGCTTAATTTGGTTTATTCCTCTGCATTATTCCTTTGATTTATTGGACTAATGCTTGACTAATCATGTTATGTAATCCTCTCTACACATATTACCACAATAGGGGTAGAGAGGCATCAAAATCAAAAGGGATACCAAGAAACTTAAAGATTTTATCATGTGAGAATTAGGCCCATCCAGTTTGGTATCCCACACCGATGGGGGGAGGTATGATTGATTGTAGCAATGAGTTTTTTGTCATTGGATGCTTGAGCCAGATGCAAGGTAGAAGGTGTTGAGACACTGTAAGGCATCCACATTGTCCTCATCTTCAATAAGAGTAAGAAAAGAATCATCTGAAAAGTGGCCATTCAATAATTTCATATCTTCATGAGGGTTGTATTTATCTAGAGGGATATAGATTCCCTTAACAAGGCCCTAGCTTGGTGCTAAGAAGATATCCAAAACCCTTGACTGCAAGCACATAAAAGGTATGTGCTAAAGTGCATCCTTGGTAGATAGATTGAAATAAACCAAATTATTCAGAAGTGACTCTATTAATGGAGAGGATGGCCGAGGCATCTAAAAAAAGTATTTGGATGGTTTTAATGAAATTGGGCCTAAAGTCCAGGGCTCTAAGCATGGCTAGGATGAACGACCACTCAACACGATCACAATCTTTTGCCAAGTCAATTTTAATGAACATAGCTTGTTACTTAGACCTTTTAGCCCAGTCCATTTCTTCCCAAACCACATTTATATTATCTAATATATATCTACTTTTGATGAATCTTGTTTTCTCAGGGTGAATTATGTGTGATAATATATTGTGCAGTCAGAATGTTAGAGCTTTGGCAATGATCTTGTAGGACATATTCAATAGTGTGATCAACTACCAATTATAGATCAATATGGGATCCCCTTAGGTATGAATTTAATGTTTCTTTTATTTATATTCTTCTCTAGAGAATGAGTGAAGAAGGCTTCTTGATAAACATGATGTAAGTCAACACCCACAAGATCCCAAAGGTTTTTATAGAATTCTCAAGGGAAACCATCAATGCCTAGAGCTTTGTCATTTATCATGTGAGATACTACCTCATGTAGATCATCCACAGTGAGGAGCCTATCGCAAACCACCCATTGAGTGGGAGTGGTTTTCAAGGCACCACTGTGATACACTATTGAAGGGAAACATCATGATTTACAGAGGAAGCTTGAGCTCTGAACACTTGTTGATAATGGATGACAAAATCTTGAATAATTTATGGTGTCTCTGATAATCTTTTACTAGCATCATAGATATCCTAGATTTGTTACTTCAAGTTTTTGGCTCAAAGTATTTGAAATAATTATTTGGAAGATTTGTCCCCTATCTTGAGCCAGTGGAGCTTGACTTCGACTTGAACTCCTTGGGCATTGTAATTATTTGCTAACTGGATATGATGTTGCAAAGAAGAGACTCTGACCTACAAGATCTTATTGAAGGGATCTTTTTTCAGGGCTAAAGCCATATGATTAAGCTTTGAGGAAGTAGTAGAGTAAGAGTGCCTTCAAATTTTAGCAAGTTGGTGGCCATAGATTCTCAAAAAATGAGAGGTCCTTTTGATGGAATCATCCCACCAAAGAATCTAACTAGATTCTTGGGATGAATATGGATCCAGATTGAAAAATCTAAGAATGTGTGCCATAGTGGGCCCATGTATGAGCAGGGAATGTTAAAAAAGAATTGCATTTTGTGGACCTTGGGTTTCATAAATTACCATGTCAGTCGAAATTGAATGGGGGAGTGATCAGAAAGCCCAAAATCCAACAGTGCCTTCACCAAAGGAGAAAAACCATTATCAAAGGAAAAATATGCTTAGGTGGATATCATTTCCCTATCTAGGTGCTTTAGAATCCAAGTGGGGCCTTCTCTAAGATTACTTCAGGTGTACCATATTTTATATATAAGCTGTTGGATTAAATTAGGGTCAAATAATCCCTATTTAGTACATATATAATACCATGCCTCCCTTTCACCAACTACCCAATGCATTGGTAAGTGTCTCACTTTATCTTCAGGAGATGCCACCATATTAAAGTCACTGCATATGACCCAATGAGCATCAATGAGATCATTCTTAATCCATCACTATAAATGGGTATGCTCAATGGTGTTATTTGAGGCATAAATATTAGTAAATCCAAAGGAGTAACTTTCAATGTTAAAAGTATCAAAACTAACTGGTTGGTGGGGTCCATTCTAGATTACACTAAGTACAACCACCACCTTAGAAAAATAAACATGATCACCCCTCCACATCCTGCTTCATGATTGATATGCAAGATAACACTATCATGCCAAATAGAATTACTGACTATCATAAAAAAAAAGTCTACCACCTTTAATTTTGTAGATAAAGAATTTCCATCTCAGGAAACTTTCTTTTAAAATCATGCATAACAAACTTGTATTTTGGGTTTGTAAAACCCCAAATATTCTAAGAATAGCAATTCATAGATGATGGGTGTTAAGAGACATATCTTTAGAGTCTAGGCCTTTTAAGGCATCACATCAATTTTGTAAAAAATGCCCATTACTAGAATTTAAAAAATCATCAAATTATATTTTCACAGCAGGATCAACTTGATATTCTCCTTCTAACTCTTCGTGCCTCCTAGGAGGGCTTCAAGAGCGTTTGAGTGCATCTTGTCAAGCAGTAATTAGAAGAGCGGTTGGCTATGAGTCTAAAAAATTGGAAGAATTGGGAAATAGAGCCTTAAGACCTTGGGATAAAACATTGGTAGCAAGAGGGGTGTTGAAGACCCTAGTTTTTTCTAATACTTTTGGAGCTTCAGCCTAGGAAGGCTCTTTCTCAATAAGAGCTTAGTCCTATGGGCCATTACTTGTTGATGGCTTGCCACCTTTAGGATTTATTGTGCTTGAGCTCATGACTTTAGTATGGCTATTCTTATTTCCTATCATAGTACAACCATCATTGACTAGTTTTTTGATAACTTCTAGAGAGGGTGTAGGAGGAGAGGATGAGTGGTTGGGTGCATTGTTATAGGCTAACTAAAGGGGTAGCCTCAAATCTTATGGTCGGTGGCTTAGCTGTGAAAAATAGTGTTTGGAAAGTTAATATACAAGACTCATTCAGAGAGTCTCACATCCCCAACTTGAATTTCCACAAACTCCTTGAGGTCCCAGGAAAGGTTTACTTCTACACAAACCCACTTCTATGGTCTAGTAGAGTAGAACCTATTTTTTTCATGGTAGATAACCTGACCTATGGAGGAATCTATCTGGTGAAAAAATGCTAGCACAACAGTGGAAGACCTAGAAATTCAACCTAAACTGGGACCTTGAGAGTAGTGTGCTCTGAGACAACAAAGTCTCTTATCCAGGGGGAAAAAACCATGAGTGAATTCCTAACATACCATATAGCTGAATTATGGAAGATACCTCCTACATGGGAAGGGTCAACAAAATAGAATAGAAAAAAACCCTTGTTAATAGTTTGGATGCTCTCAAGCTTTATTCCATGAGCTGCCTTGTGGGCTTAAACCCAAGACCTAAGCATAATTTTAGAGGGAATTCACCCACAAAATATCCTATCAAACATAATTGTTCTAGCCATTGATAAGCAAAGTTAAATTCTATATCAAAGAGTTACCTCATGGTAGACCTTCGATATAAACTTATTCAGGCACTTTTAGGGGCCATTGCTCAATACTCTGCCATTCTTCTTTGGAACTGAAACAATCAAGAGATAATGAGGAAAAGTCATTAAATAGGTTGACCTCTTTCAAAGGTAAAAAACCCTAAAAGGTAATAAATGCAAGTCTCGTAGGCAACCTAAGGGTGATAGTATGAAATACATTATAGTGATAGAAAATCAAGGGCCAACTCATTGGTGCACATGGAGGAAACCCTAATAGAGAAAAAAACCTAAGCGAATATACTTTGGCAATGTTAATGGTCTTATTGTTAAGCATGTAGTGACATAACTTTTATACTATCAAGACCATGCCTAAACAAGCTTTCTATATTGGTGTATAATTATGCTCATATGTGACCACTATGTAGCTCAGGTGGTATACAACATGTTCTTTTCCCTGCTCATCATGTTGAGACAAAAGTGCCTTCAGGGCATTTTCAGTTGCAAATAAATAGAGTAGTGATGGATTTTATGGTTTAGGTGGTAATAGAATAGGTGGATTAGCCAAATATTATTTCAAGTGGTCAAAGGTATTTTAACAATCGACATTCAATGAAAAGGTGGTGCCCTACTTCATTAAGCGAGTAAATGGATCACATTTATCAACCAAATGAGAAATGAAGTGCCTAATGGACTGTATCTTGCCCTGTAAACTATGGAGTTGCTTCAAAGTAGATGGTGATGGCATCTTGGTAATGGCCTCAACCTTGGCTGGATCAAATTCAATGCCCATGTAAGAGATAATTAAGCCTATAAAATTACCTGAAGTGACACCAAATACTCACTTTTTAGGGTTAAGTATTTCTTTATACTCATAGAGACATTCAAATATTTTGCGTGATACCTCTAGATGTCCTGATCTAGCCTTAGATTTTTCCAAGATATCATCAGCATAATATTTAATAATATGAGGCATCATGTCAGGAAAAATGACAATCATTACACACTAGTATGTGGCACCAACATTCTTGAGATTGAAAGGCATTACTTGATAATAAAATGTTCCCTAAACAGTGGTAAATGTTCTCTTGTGTTGGTTTTTTGGTGTGATCTTATTTTGATTATACCTTGAGAAACCATCCATAAGAGAAAGCATCTCATACCTAGATGTATATTCCACAATCATGTCAATATTTAGCAGAAGAAACTCATCCTTTGGGTAGGGTTTGTTGATGTTGTAGAAATTGGTATAGAGTTTTATACCCTCTAGCTTCTTGCTAACTAACATGATCTTTGAGATCCACTTTGGATAGTTAATGGAATGAATGCATCATGCCTCTAAGAGTTTTTCTAGTTCTTTTTGGACTAATATGATAATACAAGGATGCATTTTCCTTGATTTATATTTAATTGGCCGGCATCCTAATGTACTATAAGATGATGTACAACCAAGGAAGGATACAATCCTAACATATCTGAATATGCCCATGTAAAAATATCAATGAACTCTTTAAGGAGAGAAATAATAACTTCATGTTCCTCCTTAGTGAGTGACGTGCCTAGTTTTATCCACTTTAGATCATTTGGTGTTCTGATATTGACCTCAAAAGTGTCCTCCACAAAGAGTGTAAAACCATCTTATAATCAAGTCAACAAAGAAGCAAACTAATTGAGAATATCAAAGTCCTTTTGTCAAGCTAGTTCATCAAGTTCACCTAGACATGATGAATAAAAATCACCAAATGGTGGCAAGGGCCATGTAACAAATACTTCTGGACATTCTCAGATAATTTGTTCAAATGTCTATTTTTCTTTTGCACTAATCTCTAACCTAAATATGATCATAGTATTGGTTGCATCCTAAACTTCATTTGAATAAGGGTGAATATCCCCATTTAAAGGTTTTCACTAAGAGACTGGCCTTTTTCTTTACTATTACCTTTGTCTGAAAGCAACTCAAAGATGTTTTCATGTTGGGATCTCATTGTTTTATTTTGTTTTTGTTTTTGGCTAAGGAAGTTCACACACTTTTCAAAATAGGTAGCAGGATCCAATGTGAGAGTAACCTTGCTTATGATCCCCAAGAGGAATATTGTCTCTTAGACCCAAGAAGTCATAAATGGCCTCATCATTTTTGAACTTATCAAGTGGTTATGTGGATTCTTATTGGTCTTAGTCTATGAGGTGAGGATGATAAAGGAAGAGCAGGGAAGTATGAATGAAAGGTATAATGGTACATATGACATGATGGTTAAACAAGTTGGTATTAGATATGTCTTTAGATACACTTTAATTAAACTTTGTGTCACTTTCAACATCATCATCACTAGTCATTGGTGTAGAAACATGGATACAATATGCAAGGTCACCCCCAGGTTGTTTAAATCCAATACCGTAAGTTCCTCTGTGTTTGGTCATGGAGATAGGCGCAAGAGTGCCTTGTTGATTTGACCCCAGGCCTCTACCTTCACAATCTTGATTATCCATGATCCGATTAGGGATGTGATACTTTTTACTTTATAATAATCAACTAAATCATCATTATAAAGCTAGGATTCATATTCATCAAGTGGGTCTTGTTATTGGTTAGTGGTAGATGTGAAAATAATAGGCATTTTGGCATTAAACTTTCCTTTTTATCACCATTTCTTGTGAACAACCTTGGCTTTGGGTTTTTCATAGGATTTAGGGACCTATGGAATCTTGGCTATGTGGAATACATTGTGCATGATGTATTCACCTAGGCCTTTATCAGAGACGATAAAATGATTGGATATCTCAAGATATGGTGAAGATGAATTGGAGGCAAGGCTATCTGGGTTGACATAATTAGAATATGGTAATTCATCAAGTATATTTTTGTCCTTATTTTGTGTAGGTTCTAGGTCGAAATGATAATTATAACTCTTTTATTTAGCTTATAAATGATTGCAGAACTTATATGGCTATAAGTGTACATAAATAATCACCTCCATCCCATAATGGGGGAACTTTATACATTGATGCAATGTGAAAGGTATTACTCAAATTTCATGTATCCACTGTCAACCTATAAGCAAGTTATATGATATATCTAAATTTAACACATGGCAATGTGTGTCATGGGTTAAGGGCCCAATGACAACTAGCAAATAAATTGTTCCCTATGACTCCCTTTCCTCATTATCATAGACCTTGATGGTAATGGTATCTGGTTCAAGGTTATCTATTATGTATCTAATATGCTTCACTAACCTTAAAGACACAATGGTAAGGCCTGATCCATTGTCTATCAGGACATGTTTAACCTTGTATCGGGCTATGATTACTTTGATATATAATGGGTTATTGTGGAGAGGGCCAAGGGATGACATGTCACTTTTGTCAAAGGCAAGTTATTGGCTAGGAGCTAAGTGTCCTACCAAGGCTTGTAATTGATCTAGTGTAATGTCATTCGGCACTTGGTATTATCTTATAAGTTTGGTAAGGATGTTCTTATGGATATTATAGGTACATAAAAAATCTAAAATAGAGGTTTGTGGAGGTGTCTTTTGTAATTTCTCCACAATATCATGTGTTTTCTCTTTAACATATGTATTTGGTTTACTTTTGGAAAGCATGAGTTCTTGGATAGGCTCATTGGTAGAGGAAGGTTGTAGACTTGGAATGGTAACTTTTGTTTATCGAGTTACGATTATGAAATTCAAATTGGGTGATGGATCACTACAATTGGAAGGAGGGGGAGAAAGGCCTAAGATGGTAATATGAGGAACCTTCTGTTTAGCTTTACGACTATAGAAAATAAATGAATAATAAAATAAACTTTAGAAAATAAACCAAAATAACATTTAGATCATGGGCCACTTCAAGGGGGAAACCTCCTTTGAGCAAGATCAATACTATAATATTCACGGATGCCGTTAGTGGGACTCAACACTTAAATACTAAATCTATTCTAACAACTACTAGTTCCCATGTATGTGGGATAATTCAAATATGTTAAAGGGATGACTTAAAAAGTATTTGCAGCCACAACAACCAATACACTAATAATTCACATAAAAGGGTAGGACATGGGTTTCTAACATCCCTCCCCCTTAGAAAAATCTTTCTCCTCAAAGATTCAAATGTGGGAATCATTTTTGAATTTTGAATAATGGTTCCCATGTGGCATCTTCTAGTTGCATGTTGTCCCACTGAATTAAGATTTTTGTGATTGAGTAGGAGCAAAGTTAGTGGGTGTGTCTGTCTAAGACTACTTCCAGTTCAAGAAGGATGGAGCCTTCATTATCAAGTTTGGGTAAAACTATTTTCACTCTTATGGTGGTTCTAAAAACTTTTTTCAAACAAGAGACATGAAAGGCTGGGTGTATTTGGGAGGAAGGTGGAAGCTCTAACTTGTAAACAACAAACCCAATATACTGGAGAACCTTATATGGCCCATAAAAATTTAAGGAAAGCTTATGGCATACTTTTAGTTTCAAAGATGATTATTTATATGGTTGCAAATGAAGAAAAACATATCACTAGGTTGAAAGGTACACTCAAGCGGTGTTGATCAATCTATTGATTCATTCAGTTATGTGCCAAATGGAGAATACCCCATAGGGTGTTGAGAATATGATCTTGATATTAGATAATAATGTTGACTACCTAAATTAGGGAACTATCAGGGGTATACGAAAGAAGTGTTGGGGGTGATTGACTATAAACTAGTTCATATGGAGTCATTTTAGTAAAAGTGTGGTATGAGGTATTGTAACAACATTCTATGAGGAGGAGCCACTTTGCAGAATGTTGTTATCATTATGATGCAAAACAATGAAAGAATATTTCCATGCATTTATTGATAATTTCTATCTAGCCACCTGTTTGGGAGTGATACCCAAAGCTCATCTTCAATTGTGTGCCCGTGTATCAAAATAACTCCATCCAAAAATGTCTAGTAAAAGCAATACCATGGTTAGAGAGAATTGAAGAAAGGACGCCATGAAGACGGAATGGAGGTTGTATAAGGGTGATTGAGGGCACAAAAATGACTATATTTGGAGAGGTGGTCTATAATAAATAGGATCACTATTTTCCTACCATATTTAGGGAGTCCCTCAATGAAATCCATAGAAACATTGGTCTAGATCCTAGTAGGAATGGGTAAGGGCTTGAACAAACTAGAAATCACTATGGTTTCAACTTTGTTGCATTGGCATATATCACATTTGACCACTATCTATTTAATTCCCCTTTCATCCCCTTTTATAATAAATTTCAACATACCCACTCATAGGTTTCAAGAAATCCTGAGTGCCCTACTAATGGAGAAGCATGGGTTTCATAGAATTTTGCCTAATGAAGGTCTGTGCTATTTTAAAGCATTAAATGACCCTGTAATGTAGAAAAACACCATCCCATGAATAATGTGGTGATGCAAAGGGATTAGTGGTCAATTATTGAATGAGGCGGTGTAAGGAGGGATCATGTGCATACCCTTGGTGTACAAATTCCAACTAGTTCAGAATGGGCATGAAGATGGTAGAAAGGGAAGTCTAGTCCTTGAATATGCATGAGAGAGCATCTGCCATGACATTATCTTTACCCTTCTTGTAAGTGATCTCATAATAATATCCCATGAGTTTGATAACCCATTTTTCCAGGAAGTATTTCAAACTCTGGTGATCGGTTTTGATGCAAAAATGATTCCCAAATAAGTATGGTCATCATTTTTGTACTACAACAAAATTGCCATCATTTCCTTTTCATATATAAACAAAGACAAATTTCATCCAGAATGGGATTTACTAATGAAAGCAATGGGATGAACTTATTATAGAAGAACAACACCTATGTCATTGCCACATATATCACTTTATGTGGTGAAAGTTTTGGTGATGTCTGGCATAGCCAAAACTGGTGTGCTGCACATAACTTGTTTGAGTGTTATGAATGTCTAGTTATGTATGACATCCCATGTGAATGCATCCTTATTCAATAAAGAAGTCAAGGGAGCCATGATATTTTCATAATCCTTGACAAACTTATGGTAGTATCTTGTAAGGAGTAGGAAGCCATGAAGCCTCTTTAGTCTTGTTAGCCAAGGCCAATGTTGCATGACACTAATTTTTTCTAAATCTACATGGACCCCATCAGCTGAAATAATGTGCCCTATATATTCAAATTTATCTTGACCAAAAGAACACTTGGACTAATTGGCACATAATTAATTATCTTATAGAACTTATTATATCTTATTAAGATGCTAGAGATGCTCAGCCCCTGTGCAGCTATAGATCAAAATATCATAAAAGAAAACCAAAGAAAATTGGTGGAGGAAAGTCTAAAAGATTTTATTCATTAGGGCCTAAAATGTTGAAGGGGCATTTGTAAGTCCAAATGACATGACCAAGAATTTATAGTGACCATCATGAGTGTGAAAGTCTAACTTTGTAATGTCATCAACATGCACATAGATCTGATTATAACTTGAATAAAGATCCAATTTGGAGAAAACTTTTGCCCCATGGAGCTCATCAAGAAGCTCATCGATGATTGGAATTGGGAATTTATCTTTGATAGTAAGGTGGTTAAGGGCATGGAAGTCAATGAAGAGGCATCACAACCCATATTTTTTATGGATAAGAAGCACTAGGGAGGAGTATGGGCTGGTACTAGGGTGAATAACTCTTGATTTGAGGAGTTCCCATACTAGCTATTCAATCTTAGTATTTAAAAAATGGGGATAGTAGTATGGATAAATGTTGGGTGGGATGTTTCCTAGAAGGAGTGGGATGTGATGATATTTAGTCATGAAGGGATCAAACCCACTGGCTCTATAAAAATGGTTGCATGGTTGTTGAGGATGTCTTGCAAATCGGTAGGGTAGTTAGCAATAATAGGGAGTTAGAGTTAGATTTAGTGCAACTGGGCAATGACCCCATATAAGCCTTGCTTTAAAATATTTTCCATGTGATGGGAATTGATGATGTTAGTAGATCTAGGTAATAAAACTTTTAAGGTGTGATTCTAAAAAATATCTATGAATTGTATCCAAAGCTCAAAGAAGTCCCATAAAATAGGTCTCATTGTGTGGATCCATTCTGCCCCTAAGACCACATCACATCCCCCTAAGGGTTGGGCAATCATATCTGAGAAAATAGGGTAATTTTATATTATGATACACAAATTCTAAAACTTCTCTTTACATGGCAGTGTTCCCCCATTAGCAATCATGACTTCAAATCTAGAACAAGGATGTACAAAGCAGTCTACCTACTTAACAATGTGGGGATCGATGAAATTATGTGTCCTGCTAGAGTTAATGGGGATTATGAGAGGAATATTTTAAAAAACCCCTTCGCTTTCATGGTTTGAGGGGTGGTAATACATACGAATGCATGTAGAGAGATCTCAAGCTGGGTTTCCTAAGCCATTAAGTCATCAGAGGGGCTTTGTTCTGCTTGAGCATCTTGGAATTCTTAGACATCAGGCTTGTTGTCCTACTCTGGTGGTGATTACACATAGTAAGTAGAGATTTTTTGTGATGCACCTATGACCCTTAACCCATTTTTCATCACAATTTTAACATAATCCTTTCTCCTTATAAGCCCACATCTCTATCTCAGTAGGGCGCTTGACCAGTGTGGTTATGGTTGGCCACTGGATCACTGTGTTCTTTATGGGTGGAAAAGTGGGAGGTCTATGCTGCATGAGAGTTTATCTTCTACTACCTTAGTTAGACCCAAGGAATCCATCATGTTAATGGGATAAAATGAATTGCCTCTTTGAGGCCACTAATAAAACAACTCTTGAAGAAGTCATCCGATAACCCTTCAACGTGATTGGCTAGTTTCTCAAATTCAATATGATAATCATAAATGGTGCATATCTAGCAGAGTTTGGTGAGAACTCCTATAAAGTCCTCGAATGTCGAATGACCAAACCTACCTAGAAGTAAGGATGAAAAGGTTTTCCAATCAAGTTCATCAATGGACTTGAGATATTAATTGTACCATTGAAGTGATTCTTGTTCAAAGTGAAAGGAAGTAATTGGGACTTTATTGATAAAATAAGTATTATGAAGGTTGAAGAATTATTCAACTCAACATATCCATCCTGTAGGATTTATACCATTGAACTATGGAAAGTCTAGCTTGAGCCCATGTGATATGTGGGGAAAAGAGAAACTATTATTTGAAGAAGAATCCTACAACTTATTGAGTAAAAGGCTATTATGTTGATTCAGTCTATGCATCCTATCAGTTAACTCAATGACATGGGCTTTCAATGTGGTGATTTCTCCCTCCACGATCTTTGTACCTGCATGGGTGGCTACCATAACCAGTGTTTTTTTTTGTGTGTGTGTGTTTTTTTAGCAAGGGGTAGAAAAATAAGGTATAAGACACAGTTAGTAAGGAATTTTTTTAATTTGGACTCAACTAGAAGGGGTAAGTGTAATTTTACTAGTTTTTGGGCACATCTTGGTTAGGATTAATGCAAGAAAAGGGCAATTTTGGAAATATAATGAAAAAATTATAAAAATTATTCAAGAGGGACAAAGGAGAAGAAAAGGGAAAGGAACATTATGGGAAAGTTTCAAAGCAAGAGGACACAAACTAAAGAAGTTATGGCAAAACCTGGAAAAATAAAAAAATTAGATTTTTGTCTAATAGAAGTGGAATTTGGATATGGACCCTCAAGGAAGAAAATGTGAATAATGTAATTTTAGGTGTTCTAGGAAATTTTGAGAGTCAAATGAACTATAGAGGGAGAGATATGGCAAAAAAAATACTATTTTTTTGGTTTAGAATTTGATTTCCACTTAGTTGCTCCGACTAAACATCTGTCAGCAAGTGTGCATTTACCAACTATTCTCAACTGTATTAGTATGAAATAATTCTCTCATGGTGATTTATTTAGTTTACATGTGTGGTTTGAGGGAGTTGGCATGAACATTTCAGTTTTCTAGTTGAGGTCACCATGAGAGTTGTAGACCAGTGTTTCACCTGTTAAAGAATCATTCTCATGAAAGTGGCTTTAGGACAAAGGTGGAATGTGTTTCCACTCTCACATTTCATGGTATTAAGTTTTCCTTTGAAATTTTTTATCTTAAATTTGTTCTATGTGGAGTGAAGAGACCAATGCATACACATACACTTAGCTTCCCTTGTAATAGTCACCTATAGTTAGGTGAAGAAGGAACTTTGAATAGTCATGGTGATGGGTTAGGGAGATTTCAAGGTGTTGAATACATTATAAAAGTGTGAACATTAATTTTGAGCTATCCAAAATAGTTTAATATTAGTTATGATAACCAATGATTTAATAAACACAACCTTGTATCCTGCATGTGCACCTACAGGCAGCTCTATAGGAGACTGAGAAAATTAAAATGAAGGCATTTGAACTTGTTTGAAGTCTTACTAAGGTCTAGGAGCATTGAGGGTGTTATGGTAATAATGGTGGAATCACAAGATGGAAAGCAGACTTGAATCATATATACATAAGTTGAGAACGTTGCTTTAGGGACATATTACCTTAATATTTTCAAAACAAGGATTTTGCCTTACATTTGACCCTCTCATATTAGAGTGTGTTGAGGTTTGTACAAGTCTAAGTATGTCCATCATATATCCCAAACTCATGAAATAACTTGACATGATAAATGGATTTTTGGTCAATAGAGTGAGATGTAAGAGGGCTACCAATTCAAGCAATCTTTCACTATATATTTTTTGTGTAATCGACAATACTCAAAAGCCTAAGTGACCCTATAATGTAACAATGACATGATAGTTACACAAATCATGACAAAGTGGACAAATATAGTTTTAAATAGCCCTAATAACCTAAAAAAAAATCAAAGAAAGTGAAGTCTAAGGCTGAGAGGCACATCATCACCTGCAGGTCTCATGACCTCTAAATTGGCATCAACAATTAGTTTGCAGACCATAGTATGTTGATAGTAAGACATAATGAGCAAACCTTACAGACATGGCTGTTAATGAAAATTTTAAATGGAACTAGTGGTACAAGGAGAAATTTAAAGGAATTGAGATTCAAGGTTTTGACTTAGAGTAACACCTACAGGGTCCCTTTTTATCCTCAAAATGACACCTACAGTTTGACTGTAGAGTGTCAATACACTAGAACATGACAATTTGGATGATGGCATAGTTTTTAGAAAAGAATGAGCCCAAAAAATATGAATATTTTCTTGAGAAATAAAATAAAGTCCTAAGACATGGAAAATAATGTTCAAGAATGAACATCACCTATACGAATCCCATAATCTTAATTGATATTACCACTTACGTTCAACATAGTT
This sequence comes from Torreya grandis, assembly GCA_037957365.1. Classification (NCBI taxonomy): domain Eukaryota; kingdom Viridiplantae; phylum Streptophyta; class Pinopsida; order Cupressales; family Taxaceae; genus Torreya; species Torreya grandis. Next base: position 1,643,117 of record JARHVA010000878.1, on the reverse strand, counting down.
TGCCAACTAGGCCTAGTCAAGTGAAGAGTACATGTTGAAAAGGATGGAATAAGTATAGATGATTGGAAATATTTGACAAAACCTTAACAATCATGATATACACCTCATGTGATGCTCAAGACAAGGAAATAAGATAGAGACTAAGTTTCAAGCTTTAACATACATTTAGTACACAATACATGCACAATCATCAACTCTATGAGTCTGCCTTGAAGATTTGGAGTGTTGATGACTTTTTATAGGTTTCAAAGATATGAAACTTTGTAAATATAACCTTAATGACCTATTTGAGGCTCCCATAATCTTGGTTTGACCAAGGAAATATTTGATATGTCCTCTATTCTATTTCAGATAGAGGGTACTCTCATGCAATCTAGACTGCAAGTTGGTTGAGTGAATGGTAAGGTAATGAGCTAAGAGTCTTGGAACACTTAAATAAGGGTTTGGGGAGTTTTTTGATCATGAAAAAACATAAAAGAGGCCCTAAAAGTTTTGTAAATCACAAAGGGTGTTTGTAGGCCATGAACATAGTCAGTCTTATTAGGCCTAAGACTAGACTTAATGTTAGGATGTGGAGCTAAAAGCTTCAATTGGTGCAAACAGGGAGGAGGTTGCTGAGTTCCAAGGAGACCGGCGTCGGTAGAGTGTAATGCACAAGGAAATCGACGATGGCAGGGTGGACAAGAAGGCAACCGACATCGACAGGATGTCGATCGACGTCGATCATCTCCAGGCAGACAGGGACCGACGTCGATCGCCTGTGGCAGTTCCAAAACTGCTTGTTCCATGGACAGTTAGTTCGTTGAACCGACTGTTTGCATGCAAAGGCTATTTTTGGTCTTGAGTTGCGTGTCTAATTATTGTAATTAGGATAGTCTAATTATTTTATGCATGAGATCTATTTAATAGACTCATAGGCTGTAGTGTAAAACTTGTAGCTAGAGAGTAAGAGAGCAATAAGCTCCTTCAGATAGAGGAGAGCAATGGTGCGTTCCTCCTAGTGCCACAGTACCAAGGTGGGTACTAGATTGGAGAATCAGCAGGGTTCTTCATATTTGTATGATCTTAGTTAGCAGGATAGCATGGCTTCTTTTGGAGATCTATAATGGTGAGTAAGGTATAGTGATTTGCAGGTAGCAGTAGAGAGCAGGAGATCTACTTGGAGTACAGTTGTGTACTTGACGTACTGGCAGCGTGTTACTGACTGGTTGGAGAGGTGAACATCAATTCTGTATTGGAGTTGATTGTTGTGACCAAGAGAGAGAGGGAAGAAGGTCTTGAGGTGTGGCGAGCCTTTGAGGTGGAAGAAGAAGTGGCATCTTCTTTATTGTATATTCTTCTGAGTGATTATTAATACAATTGTGTATTGTCTCTCATATTCCTGTGTTGTTTCATATTTCTAGTTACTTATTGATTTTGGTTAAATTCCGTGTTTAGTTGCTAATACAAGAAGTAATCATATGTGCTCTATTGGTAGAGCAAGATCCTGACAAGTGGTATCAGAGCAAGTGTTTGTTTGTTCTAGGTTCCTGACACTTAAGGCCCTAATGAGGCTCAATCTCATTTATAAGACCAAATGAAACTTACCACGCATTTGATGACCTTTAAAGGGAGGTATAAGGTTGTTTTAAACCATTATAATGCAGGGGAACTACATAGGTTGGTCAAATTTGACTTATTTTCACCTTAGACCCATCTAGAATGCACTCTCAAGCTCGAGAGGATAATTTCAAGAGCTCACATCTATACAAGTTGGTTGCATGGATACCCAAGGAATTGGGGAAATTTTATGAGGGTAATAATCTTGAAATTTGTAGATTGTTTTCGGAGGTTGGATGCCAGGAATGTATGAACAATCCTTAAGAGTCCAAACCCTCTAAAACCCTTAGTTTTGACTTGATAGAGAAGATAAGAAAGAAGATGCATCCACGTGAGCTAGTTTTGCTTGGAAAGTGATTAAAAATTGTGGAGTAATCTCTCAAGATCCTTCCCATCAGATTGGTTTGTACCCTACTTATATGAACAAGGTACAAAATAGAGTTTTTTGATGGATTTTGATTATTTTATAGGTGCAAAGGAGTTTTGAAGGAGGAGAATAATTTGGGGAGGTCAAATGGGACTTGTACCAAATCCATATATCCTTTTATTTACATAGTTATGAATGAAAGCTCTTATACTAACTCATTCACTTCAGGTAGTTTGTGCAAGATAGTGAAAATGAAGAATGACTGCCAAGTGAGAAAGTGAGATGTTGATTTTTGGACATTTTTAAGGTATAAATTGTGGATTGGAAGGTAGGGGGACTCTATAAACGTGTTTTAACACCTCTTCCATGATTTTTATTGAGAAACTAGAAGCCATCTTGATGATAAATATGAAGAATGAGTGAAAGAGGGCTAATAAATGACTACAAATGGTGAGAACAAGTGTCTAGAAGAAGGCTATGAGTTAGGGACACATCTAATGAAAATTATGGCATGTTTATAATCCATATTTGATAGTGCATATGTGTCAACTCTCCCTAGTCCTATTTTTAGCAGTTAAAAGATGCCTAATCATGAAGGCAATTTTTAAGAAGGGATTTGAAGACCTATATGCCAGTTTTGGAGAGTTGTCATGTTTCAGGTGGACATTTATCCAAGAACTTCCAAACCTATATTTTACACTTCATCCTTATATAATGTAACTCATTTTCATGCCTTGATATGTGGCATTATGACATTTGAGCTCTACTTTCTTCTCTCTCTTCTCACATTCTATAAATAGAAGCCATTTTGGCTCTTATATTCTAATTCCACACCTAGTATGGCAAAGCCCTTCTAGTTGATATTGTAATTTGCCTTTAAAATAAGATATGTAATCTAGTTTTGAGTTTAAAAACTATATTTTATAATTATGTGAAGTGATGTATAGTGAAAAGTCAAGTGATTGACATTTATCCTTGTTTTTTCTCAATCCTTCCATGTTTTATGCAAGTTGTTCCACTCTAACAGGTCACATGAAGTGTTGTCAAGTGTATGGGTATATTTTAAAGTGTATAGGTAGACTTAGTGTCTAAAATTGACCTTTGGTTCACTTACCTTGAGTAGTTCCATGCACATCACCTCCATGTTTGAAATACTAATGTTAGATCAATTCAAGATTTGAGACTAGTGTTGTGAGTCATGTCTCTTAATGCACTTGTATGATAATCTTGTGGAGATATTTATAGTGTATCACCTCTTTATAGTAGATTAATTTCATGTCTACTTCTTCCCATTTTCATCCAATAAATTAGTTAGTGTAGGTGATAAACACTTAAAGATCAATCTAGGGAGTTAGCCTGTAGACACTAGAAAATCGCACACAATGATTCTAGATGTCAAACTAACCCTTAGAACACCTTAGGACCCCCTAGGGATTATCTCATAACTTTTGAATCATAAACCTAAGTCAAAATTTATTGACTTTGACCACCTTGAACTTTGACCTATCGACTACCAACAATCACCCTAACCATCGATGGTTAACCTTTAACCACCTTAAAGGGTTAACTCTCACTTCAAATCCAACTTGATTTTTTATATTTAGATTATTTGATCCACGTGTGAATCAATGCATGCTAGAGATAAATTTATACACCCTATTGAACCTCTTGTTGAACTCATTATTTCACCTCTCCCTTCCTTCTATAAAAAGAGAGGAGGAAGAGGTGGAAGGGATCCAAATCCAAAATTAGAGTAATCAAGCATCATAGATCATCAAAAATTATTAGAGATTCTTGTATTAAAACTTATTTTACAGGTATTCTTCTAGAAAACTAATGAGTACGACAAAAATATAAGGTGTCACTACCTATCGGTCAAGAATCAGACACCATTACCCTACCAAAATTTCTCCAAACTCCATCAACAAGTTTTTTAGCCAACCACCCCAACATTTTTTAGATCAGAAAGGTGAGTATCTATTTTTAGTAATTAGTTACTTTGTTTTTATTTCACAACCAACCCATCCCAAACCCACTTTCTAGAATTCCATTCTACAACCTAATCAACCCAACTTATTGAACCAGTTTAAACCCACAGTAACTTTCGATGGTCACCCTGACCACTGACGATTTGTCCATAACCGCCAATGATCATCCAAACCATCGATGGTCACTGTGTGATAAATAAACAATAAGCTATTTTCACCCATCATACCTCAACCAAATCCTAATTTTAGACCCTTTGTCTGATCATTGAGCCTCACCCTATTTTTTGGACCATGCCTGATTAACTTAACATTAATATCAATTTGTTTATTGCTATAATTAGTCAAATTCACCTATTCATTTATCAAGCACTTATTGTATTTGATTTTAGTACTTTTTAAAATTTATGTAAGTAATTTGTCCTTTTTTTAGAACTTGATTGTTTAAAAGTGTGGATTGATAGCCTCCAAGGAAGTTTGTGCTTCTTGGATCTAGCTTACTAGGTAATCCGCCTTACTATCTAACTAATCAACCATTTATTTAGTGGTTTCTTATCTGTAGGTCATTCCTCCCAAGCCAAAGAGGAGTATCTACAACTATATGAATCAACGTGCACACAACATATCAAGTTTTTCTACCATACCCTTCTTGAGTTTTATCACTTTTTTCTTTCAAAGAATATAAGCAATTTTTTTTGAAACATTATGGCACGCCTGATGGGACCCTTGTGTATTTTCTTAGGTTCATAGTTACATCTAGGTGCTTCTTCTTATTTTTTTGGCTCATAAAAATAAATCAAAATTTCATTTTGGGCTTAAAATTGACTGCATACATTGTTTTCTTACTTATTTTAGCTCACATAGATTAATTAATCAAGTGAATTAATCATAGATTCACTCTTATCACACATATAAGACCAAACCACTTACACCTAATCAAGCATAAAAACATTGACATAAGTCTCGACTAGGATTTCATCACCTAGTGGTCACCTTTCCCAACTATCTTACTTCAATTTCATCACCAAGGGGAGAACTAACTCAGTTGCTAATTGAGTATAATCTCTAGCAATTAGTATATCTTAGCTAAGCACCTGATACCCTTATCACTGCGGTGTGTGAAGTGAGGGGTGATCCAGGTGGATCCATGTACTATTCCATTTTGAAAATCTTCAATTTTTGGTCGAACCACTTGCACATCGAAGAATTCATTGAGAGATTTTAGACGCTTCCTCCATAATGCAAAACGGAGTCCAAATGCTTGAGATATAGCTTGCTAAAGTATTATTGTGACAAGCGAATAATGGGTGTCAAAAAGTGACATGGCATTATTCAAATAAGCCAAGTGGTCCAATAACCATTTGACATATGGCAATATGAATTTGTGAAAAAAATTAGTTTGGTGTTTGGTTTGTTGATAGCCTCCAGTTTTTGACAGGCGGTCATATGAGGATCTGTGGGCCCCGCTATTTGCTCAATGGGGGCCCTCAACAAGGGTTAACACACTCTTTTAGAGGGGTACCTTGGCCTCCTAATCTTCATGTATCATTATTTGTGACATTGAATTTAAGTTATAAAGTCCATAGAAACCCCATCAATGTGGGATATATATTTAAAGCTTTGTAAAGAGTCACAAGCAAACCAAATCTGCCATGCCAACCCATCATGCCATGCAAAGACCATGTGTTAATGCATAATTCTCCAACATCAGCCCAAGTATAGGCTTAAGCTAAGCTTAACATCTAAGTCTCCTTTAAAAGTGACGTCGACACATATAAAGGTGCTGTCAACCTTTAAAAAGTATGAAATCCCTTCTCCCACAACAAATGTGGGATAAAGATAATACCAAAGCACCAAAGGGAAGGCTGAAGGATTTGACCTTTGCACCTATTGTGCAAAATTGATAAGCTTTGACCGCTTGAGACATGGGCTTGTAAGTGATATAAAAGGAGCGAACTTCCTTTTGAAGGGTATTATTCAGCCGACTGTGTATAAGAATTAAGAAGGTTAGAGATTTAATTAAGCCTTGTACAGCCTTGGGCCATTAATGACAAGTCTAAGAGATATTTTTAGGCAAACACAAACCATAGAAGGTGAATTGAAGACTTGTATTGATTTTGTAAGCCATTTGTTGCACAAAATTAATGGAGACGGTCCTCACTTCGAACGGACCTAGAGACGTAGGCTATTGAAGCTGAACTCCATTATCAATTTGCTGGTGAATTCTTTTGATTTTCTCTGCTATTTATTTTAATTCTAATCTTCATTTTAATTTTGGTTTTTATTTCATTATTAAAAATTAAATGGAAAAGTTGAGAAATTAGTAGATCTTTTAAATGCGACAAAGTGTTATTCAATTTTGTGACACTTATATTTTTAATTTTTAGATCAAATTTTTGGTATCAGAGTGGTTGTTATTTAACAGTGGTTGCTAGTGTATGTTGACAAGGTCTAAATCCAAAAAGTGTGAATGAAAATGCATTGAGTATAATCTGGAGATTGGCTCAAGGTGTGCTTTAGGGATGGCCGAAGAAGAGATGGAATCCAAACAAGCTTTCTGTCGAGCCTTCATGGAGATGAGAAGCATGGTTGAGGAACTATACCATGATAAATAAAGGAAATTTGAGAATGAGAAAGGTGATTCACAAGAATCAAAAGGTAAAGAAACCAAAAAACCTTCTTCATCGGATGATGGTAAAAAAATTGTGGAATCTCTCCCTTCACTAAAATTGGACATTATGTTTGAATTACCAATGTTTAATGGTGAAGTTAATGCCAAAAAATTGGATAATTGGGTCAAGTAGATTGAATTTTATTGTAGGGTCCAAAATATTGTAGGAGATGAGTCAAAAATTCATTTGGATACTCTTTGTATGGGAGGCACAACTCTCATCTGGTGGGAGAGTAAGTTGAAGGAAGCTGAGCTTTAAAAAGGTAACTCGATTTCTACTTAGAATGAATTTGTTGAAGAACTCATAAATAAATTTTATCCTTTAGGCTATATGCAACAAGCCATGATGTATTGGCAAAGTTTCAGATAAGGAAAAGGCCAAAATGTTCAAGATTATACACAATAATTTAGGAGAAAAACTTTACTTTTGAATGTTCCTCTTTACACATAAGAAACACTGCTAAAATATATAGGTGGGCTACATAGTTATTTAAGACGTATGATTCTTATGTTCACTCCCACTAATTTAGATGTAGTATGTGTTCAAGCCACTCATTTAGAGGCTAGAGGAAAACAATCAAAATAATCTTTTCCTAAAGTTAAAAGTAAGCAATCTAATGTTAAGCAATCCAAAGGGGAAAGTTCATCAGGAAAGGGTAAACAAAAATCCACTTTTACTGTTAAAAAATAAGAAGGAAAACCATTTTGTAAGCATTGCAGGAAAAATCATGATGAGTCTAAGTGTTGGAAACTACACCCTGAGTTAAGGCCTAAAAGGTTTCAAAAGAAGGAAAAGAAGACTAATGCTATGGTTCAGGATTTAGGTTTAGATTCAGGTGATGAAACTAAGATCACAACCATGGGATTACATAATGATTCTTCTCTTTCAATTTCTAGCACTAAGTCATCAAATGATGTATCTTCTTCTAAACATGATTCTGTGCATGTTGATAAGAAAAGAAATGAATTGTTCCACATTAGAGTTGTTTCAAAACATACTAAGATTGATACTCTATTTGATAGTGGTTTTAAGTTCTGAAGAGGTTTTTAAGAAATTAGGCTTACAAACCAATCCCCATCCGAAGCCTTATCCACTAGGTTGGGTGTGTGACAATGAGAAGCTACAAGTCTCACAAACTTGTAGACCGAGGTTTGCCATCACATCCAAGTTCGTAGATGGGGTTGAGTTGGATGTTGTCCCTTTGGACATATGTGGGATTGTTTTGGGAAGCCCATATAATTATGATAGAAAAGCAATCTTTTATAGAGAGGAGAATAAGTACTTGCTTGTTAAGGATGACATTGAATATATAGTCAGACCATATCACATTAAAACAAGTCTTTCCTTGGTTACGGCAGGGCAAATGAAAAGACTAGTTAATTCAAGCAAGACTTTTTGTCTCATGTTGATTAAGTCTAAGGAAAAATAATATTCTCAAGCTTTGGAAAATTGTGATCCTAAACATTAGAATGAATTGGTTGAAATCATTTCTACTTATGATGATGTATTTTAGGATCCTAAGGGTTTGCCCCCTAAAAGGGGAGTTCAACATGAAATTCAACTATTGTAGGATTCCCCTCTCCCTAACATTGGCATGTACAGGTTATCAGTGGTGGAAAATGAGGAAATCAAAAAATAGGTAATGGATCTATTGGATAGAGGTATTATTCGTCCAAGTTCATCTCCTGTTGGTTCACCAATTATTTTGGTGCCAAAGAAAGATGGCACTTGGTGAATGTGTGTTGATTTTTTATGCTTTAAAGAAAATTACTATGAAGAATCGTTACCCTCTTCCTCGTATTGATGATTTGTTGGATCAATTAAAACATGCTATTTATTTTACTAAGCTAGATTTGAGAAGTGGATATCCTCAAGTAAGGAATTAATGAAGGTGATGTGTGGAAAACTGCCTTCAAAACAAAACAAGGATTGTTTGAATGGCTTGTTATGCCTTTCGGGTTGTGTAATTCCCCAGCTACATTCATGAGATTGATGAATGATGTTTTTAGACAGTTGCTTGATGATTTTGTTATAGTTTACTTAGATGATATATTGATTTTCATTAAGTCTTGGGAAGAGTGATCCACATTAAGAAAGTCATGGATGCATTAGGAAGGGAAAAACTTTATTTAAAAATGTCAAAATGTGAGTTTGGCAAAACCTCTTTGATATACTTGGGTTACATTGTAGGACATGGTAAATTGAAAATTGATCCTAAAAAAGTGGCAGTCATTGTGAACTGGCCTACACCTACTAATACAACCGAGGTTAGAAGTTTACTTGCTGTAGTACAGTTTTGGAGAAAGTTTATTGCTCAATTTTCATATATTGCATCACCTTTGAATTCTTTGACAAGTGTGAAATAGGTCTTTCAATGGGGAGGCAAGCATCAAAAGGCCTTCGACACTTTGAAAGAAAAGATAAGTACTGCTCTAGTTTAGGCACTTCTTGATATACAACAACCATTTGAGATCGAGACAGATGCAAGTGAATATGCTATGGGAGTTATTTTAATGCAAGGTAAGAAACCAGTTTGTTATCATTCTAAAACCTTCACAAGTGCAGTAAGAAAATATCTAACTTATGATAAGGAATTGTATGCATTGGTTCAAAGTGTTAAAAAATGGAAACATTACTTAATGGGCAAAGAAACAATAATACATACAGATCATCCACCCTTACACTATCTCCTATCACAAACCAAGCTACAACAGTCTAGACATTTTCATTGGATGGGTTTCTTACAACAATTTCATCTTGTGATTAAGTATAAAAAAGGTATTCAGAATAAGGTTGCACATATGCTATCTAGGCCTCCTATGGTTGTTGCATCTATTCTTTTAAAACATGGTTCTTTGTCTCATGAAAGCTATAAAGAACATTATGTTAATGATCTTGATTTTCAAGATGTCTATAAAGACTTGATGAGTAGTAGACAAGTGGAAGAATTAGACTATCATGTACATAATGATCTTTTGTATCATTTGGGTAAACTTTGTATTCCTCAAAATGAGAGGGTACACTTGATTTGAGAAGCACATACTTCTCTTATTTTTAGTCATTTTGGAGTTGCTAAAATGGTTACACATTTGAAAATGTATTGTTACTGGCCCCGTATGTAGGAACATGTTGCCAAATATATTAAGGGATGTACTCTTTGTGCCACAAGCAAACCTAGTGATAGGAAACTGGGACTTTACACTCCTCTACTTGTTCCTACTCACCCATGGGAAAGTATCTCCATGGATTTTGTGGGTGGTTTGCCTATGACACAAAGAAAACATGACTATTTATATGTGGTTGTGGATAGATTTAGCAAGATGTGTGTTTTGATTCCTTGTACTAAGCAAATTACTGGTGAAGGTACTACACACCTATTCTTTAAACATGTATGGGTTCATTTTGGGTTGCCTACTTTAATAATTTTTGATCAGGATTCTTGGTTCATTAGGGAGTTTTGGTCAACTTTGTGGGGACTAATGGACACTAAATTAAAAAAGAGCACTGCATTTCATCTGCAAATTGATGAGCAAACATAGGTTGTGAACCGCACTATGGTACATTTTCTTAGGGGTTATAACAATAAACATCCAAAGTTATGGGATGAATAATTGTGTTACATACAACATGCATATAATCGGGCACTTCATTCTTCTACTATGAAATATCCATTTGAAGTTTGTTATGGATACTTTCCTAAATCTCCTCTAGATGTTTTCTATGGACAAGATATAACTATTGGTGAACCAAAAGAAGCCATTTGAGCTAAGAAGTTCATTGAATAAATACAACTCTTACATCAGACTATTCGTACTCAATTGGAGAAAAGTCAAGCCAAGTAAAAAGCTAGACATGTCAAACATCGTATTGATCACCAATTTGTTGTAGGTGATATGGTATGGCTTCACATCAGTAAGGAAAGACTGACAGGTGAAGGCAAAAAGTTGAAACCAATCTGGTATGGTCCATTTAAAATTACAGATAAAATTGGCACAAATGCTTTCTGGTTAGATTTACCATCTTACATGGATATTTATTCAGTTGTAAATGTGGAAAATCTAAAATTGTATGAGCCTTCAATGATAATTGATCATGATGAAAGTGTATCCATTCCTTCTATTGATGATTTTGCTCCTGAATATCTAATAAAATTGTAGGAAGATATTATTCTTGATAGGAATGTGCAGACTTCATGAAGAGGTGATGTTGAATATCTTTGTGTTGGTCTAAAAGGGATGCACCCAAACAAGGCCAAATGGATGGAAGCCAGAAGGGTGAGGGAGAAATACCCTCACCTCATTACCAATTAATTTCAAATTTTGGAGGTCCAAAAGTTCCCAATGGGGAGGAGTGATCCAGGCGGATCCATGTACCGTTCCATTTTGAAAATATTCAATTTCTAGTTGAACCACTTGCACATCAAAGAATTCATCGAGAGATTTCTGACGCTTCTTTTGGAATGCAAAATAGAATTTGGATGCTCGAGATATAGCTTGTTGAAGTATTCTTATGATAGGCAAATAACAAGTGTCGAAAAGTGATATGGCATTGTTCAAATATGCCAAGTGGTCCAATAACCATTTGACACATGGCAATATGCATTTGTGAAAAAAATTGGTTTGGTGTTTGGTTTGTTGATAGCCTCCGGTCTTTGACAGGCGGTCATATGAGGATCCGTGGGCCCCGCTATTTGCTCACTGGGGGCCCTCAGTGAGGGTTGGCACACTCTTGTGGAGGGGTGCCTTGGCCTCCTAATTTTCATGTATCATTATTTGTGACATTGAATTTAAGTTACAAAGTTCGTAGAAACCCCATCAATGTGGGATATATATTTAAAGCTTTGTAAAGAGTCACAAGCAAACCAAATCTACCACGCCAACCCATCATGCCACACAAAGACCATGTACTAACCCAAAATTCTCCAACATTGTCCCAAGTATAGGCTTAATCTAAGATTAGCACCTAAGTCTCCTTCAAAAGGGACGTCGACGCATATAAAGGTGCCGTCAACCTTTAAAAAGTATGCAATCCCTTCTCCCACAACAAATGTGGGATAAAGATAAGACCAAAGCACCAAAGGGAAGGCTAAAGGACTTGACCTTTGCACCTATTGTGCAAAATTGATAAGCTTTGACCACTTGAGCCACGGGCTTGTAAGTGCTATAAAGGGAGCAAACTTCTATTTGAAGGGTATTATTCAGCCGACTGTGTATAAGAATTAAGAAGGTTAGAGATTTAATTAAGCCTTGTACGGCCTTGGGCCATTAATTATAGGTCTGAGAGATATTTTTACAAGCAAGCACAAATCAGAGAAGGTGAATTGAGGACTTGTATTGATTTTGTAAGCCATTTGTTGCACAAAATTAATGGAAATGGTCCTCACTTTGAACAGACCCAGAGATGTAGGCTATTGAAGCCAAACTCCATTATTAATTTGCTGGTAAATTATTTTGATTTTCTCTACTATTTATTTTAATTTTAATCTTCATTTTAATTTTGGTTTTTATTTCATTATTAAAAATTAAATGAAAAAGTCAAGAAATTAGTAGATATTTTAAATGCAACAAAGTGTTATTCGATTTTGTGACACTTGCATTTTCAATTTTCAGATCAAGGGTGTAGGCCCCAATATCAAGCCACATACTGATTTCTAATATAGATCCCTTTGAGATCCTAAACACAACTTGAAACTAACCATATACTTCTTTTCTAGTACCCTCTCTACAAGCCAAGTTGAGTCACACAATTTTTAAAGCTTGGCATACGCCACAAGAGAGACTAAAAGGAACCTAAGGATTTAATGTGCTTTAGTGTGTGTTTTGTTTCTTAAATTTTTATTATTTTTCTTTGTTTGAGTTGTGAGATTGCTTATATCTTCTTCTTTCCATTATTTGCATGGTTTTAACTAGGTAACAACTAAGAAACCAAGCAAACCAAGATCCACCTCCTAATCATTTGTCTTCCTCTTCTCCCTCATCCATGGAGTAAATCTCATATGCAGAGAGTTCTCCCTATCCTTCTAGAAGTCCTAGCATCCCTCAAAAAATTTCCCAAGGTAATGCAAATTTTACCAGCTTTCTAGATAAAAACCCCATAGCCCTCCAACATTACCTTAACACCATATCTCACCATACCCTTGCTTCAGTTCTGCATGTTGAATTGCCTTAGGGTATGTCATCCCATCTTATGGGCAATACTTTTATTACTGCCATCTCCACTCAACCTTTAGTCACCTAAGTATCCTCCTCTACCAATAACCCCACTGATACCACCATCCAAAACCAACCCACTCAACCAAGCAACACCTAATCACCTTCTTTACCATGTAATAAGTCTCCTAGTATAAGAACAACCCAACCTTTGGGCACCATTACTTCTGTTACCATAGGAGTACCTTTTATTAGTGTCACCACCATTCCCCTTATTTCCAATCCACCTACCCCCACTCCATTCTATATCTTGGTGGTTCCCATACTTTCTACCCTTCTACCCATAAATACCAAAGTTACCACTTACCTTCTATCCACTAACCCAATCATACCTCCTCCCTAACCTGTGTTAATATCCCAATAGGTACCCATTGCATAGAACCCAAGCTACATCCCTAACCCATAAGGATATATACCTGTACCTTCCACCCATCCACCTATCTCCATGTATTCATATGTAGCATCATCCTAACCACCCATGTCCACATACCAATATGTGGCAGCTTCTCAACCCCCCACAAGCTACCCATATGTTGCACCTATCAAAACCTAACATAATCTACCTTAAAACTACGAGGGTGCACAACCACAAACCGATGTTATCAAAATGTTAATGGACAAAATGACTACTTTGGAGTCATATATCTTTGGGGCCCATAACATCTTATCTTAAAACTAAATCTGTAACGAACCAATTCACCCATCTATCCCCATTTGACCTTATCATCCTCAATGGGAACTTTTGAAAATTTCAAAGTTTTAGAGTAAGGAAGACCCTCAACAACATCTAAAAACTTTTAGGTATTCTTTATATTTAATCACTTATGATGATGCTCTCCTTCTCCATACCTTTCCCATGTCTCTTCAAATCTGGTGCTATATTGGTACAATTCTATTACAAATTACTCCCTCTTTTATTTTTCCCAACTAGCTCAGACTTTCTTAGATCACTTTTCCATAAACATCTCTAAGAAAGTTTACATCACCGATCTCGACTCCATTTGATAATTTGATGATGAGTCCATATCCAACTTCGTAGCCCATTGGAGAAGCTTGATAAGTCAAATATATTTCTCTTTACCCCAACCCAAGCTGATTTAACTCTTTACATAGGCTTGTGCCAAACACATTTCCACTACTTTACATGTTTAGAGCTTTAGGACCTTTGATGAAGCTTTCACATGGCATGGAAATTAGAGAACAGAGCCATTGGTGAGGGAAAGCTGAAATTGAGAAACAAGAATTACACCTTCAAATAAAATGAGACCTCCTCCAGACTTAACAATAAAACTAACACTAACTCCAAAAACAACGGAACCACAAATATAGTTGTCCTTAAGACCGATCCTCTACCCATTATTAACCAACCCCCAACTCCTCCAATCAAAACATTAGAAAACTAAACCATAATAATCAAAAATAATTTACTCTACTAGGGGATTCATGTGCTTCAGTCTTGAAAAATTTATTGAAATTTAATGTCATACAACTTCCACTGATCAAATCTCCATAGAAATTTGATTCCTCTTATCCTATACCTAGTTGGTATAAGGAAGATGTATTATGCACCTTCCATCGAGTCATTAGGCATGATGTTAGTAGGTGTAATACCTTCAAGAATGTTGTCCAAACTCTTCTCAACAAGGGGGAACTTGTGTTAGATAACCCCAATGCACCCCCAAACCAATCACTTGACATCTTCAAACAACCATTTCTTAACCATGCCCCTTCCATGAATAATGAAAACAATAGAGTGAAATTCTCTCACAACCACAAAGTCCATACCATTAATGCAGTCCTTAGCCAACTCATTACTAAGAAAGCCATTGATGAAACCACCTTTCTTGCCCCTCCACTTATTTAGGTACTGGAGTCACCCTCCATTCCTTTAGAAAATGAGACTAAAGAAACAACCTCTCCCCCTCTCCACTTATCGAGGTAGTGGAATCACCCTCCATTCCTCTGAAAACCAAAACCAAGGAAATAACCCCTCTATTTTCTCCACCCATTAAGACATTTGAGATATCACCCTCTCTTTTGGAAGGCATACAAAAAGAGACATCCATTACCACTATATCTTTCTCCTCCATCATATAATAATCTACCCTCCCTTTGGAAAGCACCCCTAAGGAAGAGATCACTCCACATACCTCTCCCATAAGAGACTCACCTTCCCAAACCATGGAGCCTTTGATTGAGGAAAATGATGAGGTAACCACTTCTCTCTCTCCACCCATGTGTTTGACCTTTGAGCTCAGTATCGAAGGGATCAAAGTCATCTATAAGCCATTCTCTAAACTGGTTCAAAACTTGGAGTACTTATCTCAACCCAATACACATCATGTTGCATTTTGGCACCATCTTAGGCTTCCTTACCAAACCAAGCAAGAACCTACAACCACACCACTATCATCCGAACCTATTGTTCCCACCATCAAACCCACTTTTACCATAACTGAACCACCAAAAACTTGTACCAACCAAACCATACCTGAACTATCCAAACTGACTCCACCTAAAATAACTAAGTCACTTTCTTCCATTCCAATTAAGCCTACCAAATACCTTGGCATATTCCCTATTTAGGATCTTACTCACGCCTCATTTTAATTGGAATTAACTTCACCAAACCTACCAAAGAAACCCCAAACCAAGCCAACAAAGAAGGTGAAAACACCCAAAATTCCACAAACCAAAACTCTGCCTCCCCTTTCCACTTTGCCCTCTATTTTGGGACCTCACCCTTCTACCTTGGTAAGGAAATCAACCATCCCAAACAAGACCCAAATCCAACCACCACTTTTGGTTACACCATCACTCCTACTTTCATCCTCACCTATTTTCACCAAACATTCTATAACCAAACCACCTACTTCTTAGGCATCCACCCCAACACCTTTTGCCTCCAAGCAATTCGTACCAAAACCATCCACCAAGAATGCTAAATCTCTAACCATCAAATCTATTCTTAAAAGGGCTTCCACCTCAACTACCAAACCTAAGACCTCTACACCTTTGACACCTTTGCCCAAGTCTTACTCAACCATCCTACATAGGTTACTACAAACATCTTACTTAATCTTGCCACCTATCAGACCATTCGACCCACGTAGTCCTAAACTATCTTGGTATAATGACAAATTAGTATGCTCATATCATATAACACTTGGGCATGATACTGAGAACTATAAGGCTATCTAAGTGTTAGCCCATCAACTATATCATGAGGATGACTTATTATTAAATGAGCCTTCCATGAGCCCAACATCGATCCAAAATCTAGGATCCATCATTCAACACTTACCTACTCCCCCACTCTCATCTCAGAGTGAAGCAAAATTGAAGAAAACCTATATCTCGACTCATCCCCAAATTCATACCATCCATGTAGTCACACGATCACATGCTCAACTAAAGGACAAAGGAAAGGTAAAGGTATCCATTCCATGGTCAAATCCCTCTTCTAAAACCTAACCACCCAACCAACACCAAACATATTTACCTTTAACCAAACCCAAAATAGCCATTTTAGGACCCTCTCACTCCAACCCATCTAAGTCAATCCAATGAGTAGTTTTGAAATAACTTCACCAAACATCGGTGAAGATGAGTTTGTATGAATTGATAAATACCTCACCCCATCACTTCTAAGTGATGATAGAGGCTTTGAAATCCATAGAGGTCTAAACAAAAGACCCACAACCTCTAGTAGCCTTTATCAGAGCTCTTCAACTTTCCAACCTTGTTACCTTCAAGGATTTGGAAATACCCTCTATCCATCTAGATGACCCAGATCCTCCCCTCTTCATTACCATGTATATCAACTAAACCTGCATCAAGAGGATCATGATTGATGGGGGAGCTAACATCAACATTATCTACTCCCATGCATACAACCAACTTAAATTAACCAAGAACATTATGTTGGAAACCTCAATGGTGCTCCAATCATTCAAGATACCATGGCCATGACTCTAGGAACTATTGTCCTTCACATTCATTTAGGACCCCACATGCTTCTTGAGCTCTTCTATGTAGTAGAAGGTGAGTTCTAGTAAAACATTTTGCTCAAATGCCCTTGGATCAAATCCATGAGCTATATGCCATCCATCCTACATTGATACATCAAATTTGAATATGAAGGTCAAGTTGTTACCATACAAGCTAACCTGAGTCCTTTTACATCATGCAATATGATGTACTGACCTAATGATATTCTCCTTACCCCATCCAATAAAATTTCACTGATAAAGGATGAAGCTCCATCTTCTTCTACCACTGAATCATCCACCAGTTCATCCATCCCTTCTACCCAAATCCCCATAATAGACCCTTTGGAGTCAACCTTCTAGCATGTTTAATTGGGGGAGTATTACCTTTTGACACTAGAAACTTTTCCTACTCCTTAAGAGTATGGGAATCTTAACCACAAACCTAGGTATGACCCCAACATTGAAGCCATTGTTCTTTTTAAGCCCTCAACTTGTCAAAAAAATTTCATCTATGGGGGACTTGATAAACTGTTTGACACTTCTACCACCTTCTTTTCTCCTCAACCATTCACCTCCAATTTCTCATATCTAGATAAACCAGAGTTTTCCCAAACATACCTTTATAGGTGTGCTTGGAAGGGATTTGGTTTAGGTTGGTATGAACATGGGCTATATGAGTTATTTTCAATAAAAATCCAAAAACATCATGAAAAACATGGCCTCAATTTCATGCCACTTGAAAGTAAACCAACCCACCTCATGTCACCATTGTTGAAGACGACATCCCATCCTCACCATCCACTTCACCATCAACAACTAAGGATTCTGACATCATCCCCCCTAACTTTTTTTTCATCAACATGATCAGTCTCAGACCCCTTACTTATTAAAAGGATGGGGCAACTGTAACCATTCCTCTAACTCATCCTGAGATGGTAGGAGACGACTCTCCTACCATTAATATTGTTCAGTGTTAGGATGATGATTTCATTCTCACCTATCTTTGTGTAGAAGACTCCTCTATCCACAAATCTCTTCCTCTTAAGACTTTAACCATGTTTAATGATTTTACCATGGATATCAACTTGGGTACTATGAAAAGCCTATGCATTATCAAAATCAACCAATCGCTAAATTTTGAGGAGCTTCGAGACTTCCCCTCCTTGTAAGACCAAAGCATAGTATTTGCTTGGTCTTATAATGAAATGCCAAGAATTGATACCTCCATCGCTACCCACAACATAGTCACCAACTATAATGCTAAGTCAAGAATTTTTTTTGATGCATGCACCCTCGCATAGCCCTTGTTATTAAAGAAGAGCTTTAACATCTCCTATCAAAAAATTTAATTTAACCCATTGACTATCCCCAATGGGTCTTGAATGTCGTACCTATCACCAAAGCCATGAGGGGACTTTTAATTTGTGTGGACATTCATGACCTTAACCTTGATTGCCCAAAGGATGACTTTCCTTTGCCAAGCATTGATCACCTTGTTAATCTTACAGGCATCCATGAGATGTTATCTCTTATAGATAGGTTCTTGGGTTATAATTAGATTGAAATTATCCTCAAAGATAAAAAAAAGCTACCTTTATCACCGCATGGGGGACTTTATGCTATAAGGTCATGCCTTTTAGACTAAATAACACTGGTGTAACCTACCAACACACTGTGACCTACATCTTCCATGACCTTAATCACAAAATCCTAGAAGATTATGTTGATGAACTTCTTGGAAAATCCAAATCTCATAAAGATCATTTGGCTCTTCTTAAGATTATCTTTGAGAAACTCATCCATTACCATGTCTACCTTAATCCCAAGAAGTGTATCTTTGAGGTCTTGTCAAGAAAGATCCTTGGTTTTATCATCTCCCTTTGGGGAATAAAATTTGATCTAGCCAAAATCAAAGCAATCCTCAACATACCTCTTCTTACCCACCTCAAACAACTTTATAGTTTTTAGGGGAAACTCTAATCCATTCATCACTTTATCTCTCAGTTCTCAGATCAATGCCAACCCTTCCACCACATTTTGAAGAAGGATACATATTTTAAGTAGAATGACGACTGTAAAAAAGCCTTTGATTCACTAAAAAGGTACCTTTTATCTCCACCTATCCTCATTCCTCCCAAGGAAGATCAACCTTTTTACCTTTATATCTCTGCCACCAACCACTCCTTAGGGGCAATGTTGGCTCATCAGGATGAACATAAAGAGCAAGCTATCTATTACATTAGCCGTACATTTGTAGAGTATGAGACTTGATACACCCATACTGAGAAACTTTGCCTAGCCTTAGTCTTTGTGGCCACAAAACTTTGCCACTACCTTCTCAACCACAAGACCTATGTCATAACCAATACTAACCCACTCAAGTATATGCACTCCAAACCATACCAAAACCAACATATGGCCAAGTGGATCATGCTTTTGGCTAAGTTTGACCTTGAGTTTCTTCAATAGGGTTGATTAAATGGAAAGTCATTGCCAACCAATTGGCTTTAGCACCCTTAGAAAACAATCAACCTCCCCCTCTTGAATTTCCAAATGAGTCCATCGTAACCCTCTCTCAATCAGACTTCACCTTTGAAGTAACCATATTCTTTAATGGATCAAAGTGTCAATGTAGTGGGGGAGCTGACCTCATCCTTATCCCCCTTCATGGTGAGCCTCTTCCTTTATCCTTTAAGTTATATTTTAAATGTACCAATAATATGGTTGAGTATGAGGCTCTAGTGATAGGTCTCCAAATTGGATTAGCTTTGGCAGGAAAAAAATCAACATTTTTAGTGACTCTCAACTTATGGTCAATCAAATCAATGGCTCTTACCAATGTAAGACTAATGTTTTATAATAGTACAAACAATTAGCTAACATACTCTTAGCTTCATTTGAACACTACCATATCCAAACCACTTCATGATCTACAAATAAGTTTGTTGATCTGATGGTTTCCATCACTTCCCAAATCCCATCTGTATCCTCTAACTTCAAGTTAGATATCATTATCCATCGACTTACCCAACCCTCTTATGTCAAATTAGACTCCCCCACCATCTTCAATGTGGAGGAGACTGAATTTGACCTTTGCTATCAACAAACCTTTGACTATCTCAACCTTGCCATCATCCCTTCCAACCTTTCTAGGAATACTCGAAGAGCATTTATCCAGAGCACATCACGTTATACTATACTAAGGGGAATTCTTTATAAACATGATTTTGATGGTTTCCTATTTTGTTTTCTACATTGTCATGAATCCTGTCATGCTACCAGGGAAACACATGATGGGAAATGTGGGGGACACTTTAGTGGCCTAGTCATCGCTAAATGCATCCTTCACCTTGGCTATTATTGGCCCACCCTTAACCAAGATTGTTATGATTATGTGAAAAAGTGTGTCAGATGTCAACAACATGCCAATTTACATCATGCACATAGCCATAGTCTTCAAGTAGCCAAAGATTTTTGTCCCTTCTCATAATGGGGTTTGGATCTCATTGGAGAAATTAACCCTCATTATTCACAATGATGTCACTTTATCATCACTGTGATCGAATATTTTGCCAAATGGGTAGAGGCTATTCCTCTTGCCTCAATAAAAGCTGAAAAGATTGTCAATTTTATCAACCATCACATCATCTATCACTTCGATGTTCCTCATAAAATTATCACCGACAATGGAAAATATTTCAAAAACAATCAAGTCCAAGGTCTTTATAATGCATTCGGTATCAAATTAAGTTTCTCATCGCCCTATCATCCACAAGCTAATGGACATGTGGAAGCCTCTAATAAAGCTATCAATAAAATGCTAACTAATATGGTTAATGCATCTAATTGGGATTGACATTTACACATCCCCTTTGCCTTATGGGCCTATCATACTCGCATTCAAATCCCTATGGGTACTACCCCTTTCTCTCTAGTTTTTGGAGTAGAGGTTGTCTTGTCTCTAGAAGTCTAAATTCCCTCTCTTTGCATATCCCTTCAAGATCTCATCTCTGAGAGCAATTATCATTAAGATCATTTAACCCAACTTGATCTATTTAATGAGCATTGATTAGCAACACTTACTCATCTTCGTGTCTATCAAGAATGTATTAGTGTAGGTTTTTATTTTTCCCTATTTATTAATTAGGGAAATTGTATTTCTTGTGCATACATGGAGTTTTCCTACATTTGTGGGATAGACTAGCTTATATGGAGGTGTGTGTCATAGATGTGTCATAGGTGTCATAAGTAACTCCCTTTAAGGGAGTTACTTCTCTATTCTTAGCACCTTGTCACCATATTTCATGGAGGAGTTACAGTCTATTCTTGGGGTGCCTTGTCCACCTTTTGTGGAGGAGTTACTTACATACTCTCCTATTTGTAGTCCTCACTTTGGCCATCTCATGTTAATCAGATTTTGGTTTTCTCCATTTTGTCTTGTGCAATTTATCTTCTTATGTTATTTTCAAATTGCTTTAGCATCTATGTGGTGTGCACTTGCTTCTACTCGTGTGATCACGTCTCCATTACACTCACATTATCCAAATTCTGGCAACAACTCTGATAGAATGCATCAAGTGTGTTTATAATAAGCACCTTAAAATATGAGAATTCAATATCATCGACCTTATCCTCAAGGAAAATCAACATGTCACCAATATGGAGAAAAGCAAGTGGGGAAATTTTGCTTTCAATTAGCTTGAACCTTATATCATAATGCACAAGTATGGATCAAGAACTTACCAGTTATCCTCTCTTGAAGGGAACCCAGAACTTGAGCCCCTTAATGCTTTGCATCTACGTCCTTTCTTTTATTAAACATGATAATACTCACCATTTTATCTAACTTAAGCTCATTCCTTGTCTTCACCCACACTTATATCCTTCTTTTAAGGATAACTAATTACAATTGAATCATGTGATTATCTGTCACAATCATAGCCTAATATTGAACAATGGGTACCATGACTCTACCCATGACATGATTCTCATGGTATTTTTTGCTCCTTTTATAAGATGGATTCCCATGGTCATTGTCACTTAAACCTCATTACCCTTCTTGTGATTTAGTTTTACCTTCATAAAATGTGAACCTTTAAGCCTATATAATCAAGTCCATGACATCAAAAGTAAACATCAAAATAAAAATTAAAATAACTCATATGGGTCACTCTCTAACATTCAGAGACTATTCCCTCAAAGGATAGCTACCAAAAACATATCAAAATTTCTCAATACAAGGTAAACTACTCCCTTGAAGGACAACTATCAATAGCCTTAAACAAAGTACACAAAATTATACCACTCCCTTGAAGGATGGTTGAGTAAAGCATTTTAAAAAAGCATAGCAATTTCTTGGAAGCTTCTTGCATCGATTAACTTCCCCAACCCCTCCAAAACAACAACAAAAGATCAAAAGACCTATTATCAAAATTTGACACTATAAATATAATTTAGAAATTCAAATAATATTTTATAAGTAGACTTCCCGCATTGATTAGTCTACACATTATATGACATGGACTTGTTTATATTGGCTCTTTGGTGACCTACAGAAGAGGCAAGCTAGTCTCCCAAAAAAGTTCCATTTTTATCCCCCTCCCATTTATACATTATAATCAAGGGATTTTAAGCTTACTTGACACTATGTGATCAAGACACCTCTTTAACCAACTAACGAATGCTAATGTGAATCATTTGAAGGGCTTATGTTACTTAATCCAATCCAATTTTGGTTTGTTTTAGTCCTGGCTAAAGAAGAAACATCATGCCTTTTTATTATTTATCTCATATTGGTTGATATATTCATTAAGACATTTTGTCTTTTGATTATCTTATCTATCTTTTCTCACATTTTGTCTCATTATCCAACTTACTCTATGTGTTTTAAAATTACAACACCTTCATCAAAATAAATGCATTTAACCATGTGATTTTACCTTATTTGTTTAAATGTTTTTAACCATAAGAACATTTTAATGAATTAAACATATCCTACATCAAACATCATCTAGTGATCAATCACATCAACTAATCCATCTATCACATATACCACAATCCAATCATACATAAAAAAATAAATGAGTCATTCACACATTTTATCCATCACATGTCTAACTCTAAATGAAAAAGCATATACTCATTAAAATTATCATCACTATCATCATAGTCATCCATAAACCATAACAATAATCACATCATAACCGTGTCTACCAACACATAATCATTATCCATAACCATAATCATATCAATATCATAACCATGATCATCTTAAACATAAATCAAATGGTCATCATCAACAATAAACATCATCATCCTACCATTTATCACATCCATGTAACTATGATCCATAAAATATAACCATAACAATACTCACAAAACATCATAAACATCATCATATCATAAACAACATCCAATAAATATCTAGCCATCACATCACATACGTAACTAGGTAATTCCACATTCATCACATTAAAAAAACATCAATCCATAATCATCATGAACATGAATTAAATGTCCATACCATCACATGCATAGCTAGATGAGTCCACATAACCCATCATGAACATAATCATATCAAATCACCAATAAGCAACATGAACATCATAACCATGAACCAAAAACCATAAACAATGAGCATATCTATATACATCAAAATAATGATACATATAATATTATGTATATTTCTCAACATATACATACATCTTACTACATCAAATCATAGTTTGATATCAAAATCATAAAATACATCAAAAATATAATGTCTCATAATCCATCTATGATCCTGAGGCACCACTACCTCCTGGAGCTTGCCCTCTTGCACCTGCCTATCCTCCTACCAATGTAACCCACTGACCTGGTGTTACCATACCAGCACCTCCTATAATCTTAGATGTATACTCACCCCATTATGTCTCATTTGATAGACCCCTAAACACCAAGGCCTCATACTACTATAGCTCCTCCATAGTCACTACATATCTCTACATCGATATAGTCCCTACTGGTCCCATAATTGCTATTATTCCTCCTCTTACCTGTCAGAGAGAATCTCTCTCCTACATCACCATGGCTAGTTGAGGTCTAGCCTAATTTATCTCCCATATGAGAGTGGCCACCTAACCTTGTGCTACTACCAAGGATGCCTATTTTACCACTAAGGATGTCTGTGATATGGTTAGAGATGCTCATGCCTAGTCCTTCTCAATAATCACTACTTGTGCATCTAGGGCAATCCCTACATCTGAGCCTACTGACCATTTCCTTTAGCATCGACATCAATGCCCTACTAACCACCATCATCACCTCTAAAGTTTACCATAACATAGTGTGCCTGGTACCATGCATGATAGCCATTTATAACACCTACATCATCCATATCTATCCTCATATGTAAATCCTCATGATCAATGAACTCATGCACTAGTTGTGGAGTAGGTAGTGGAAACTCTGCATCATCCCTCCTATACCTCAAGAACACCTTAGGTATATCCTACATGAGGTTAAACTACCTCTATACCCTGTTAAATGGAATTAGCTCTATCTCATGATCTCACCTACCATAGATTTATCTATAGATCTGAAGAGATAAAGTATGTCTCCTATAATGTGCCCAGTCTAGAAACCTAACATACGGTCTCCAAATTACATCTCCAAAACCAAGGCATCTAGTTGGTCCCTATACCAGTCAATGTCATGTACCCCTCTTGGTCCTGAGAGGGCATAATCACCTCTTTACCTCATGAATCTAACCCTCAAATCCATCTATACAAAACCCTCCCAGGGTAGCCCCATAGGTCTTAACACCATGATGTGATCATAAGCCCAACAATGGAAAACAAACCCAACACTGATCTCATATCTCCTATCAACACAAAAGCCCCACAACTCTTGATAAATCTAAACTAACAGCATGGGTGCCCACTCAGACATCATGTGACCCAACCACATCTTAATGATCATCCCCAACAACAAGTAAGGGAACCTCCCACTGATAAAATTTGGTAATACATAACACATAACCTCTATCAACATCATAGTCCAATCCTCCTTGCGTCCCTGTCTCTCTGGTATAATAGTGTGTAGTGGAATCCTCCTGAGTGCCACCTCACAAAATTGAGTTCTTCTCCATACAAGAACTCCATTTTCTCATCCTACTTATCCTTCTCTATGTGGTAGATCAGCTCACCCCATATGGGTAGCCATATGATCCTATAGATATACTTAGGCAAAATGGTCATCTCACCTATAGGAAACAAAAAGGTGTTAGTGATAAGATCCCATCTCTTGATGAGTGCCACTAACATCACAACATCCCAAGGTACAAGATGGTAGTACCTCATCCTACCAAGGTCCACATCCTCCATGCGCTCCTAATCAACATTGATCATCCCTCTTTGTATCTCATCAAATATATGGGGCACTTGGTCTCTCATCTATATCTGCTCCCATGCCTAAAAGGTTTGAAACTAGTGACTTAGATTGCCTAATCTGACACATTTTGCCTATGAACTCTACTTATTATCCTTACTCCTTTTTTAATTTACTTACCTCAATAACAATAATTATGCCTAATCCAACCCATGATAAAGACTTACATTCAAATTCACCTATTCTACCTTATCACATCAATGTCACTACCCTTAACCTATCTTATCTTAACCATTACCTATACCAAAAAAACCAAAAACTTACAACCTTTTACCCATGGACATACCCTTATCCACAAAAATTCTACCCTAACCTTTTTATCACAACCTTCTACCTAAACCTTAACAACTAACTTACCAGACTTACCTACTACCCTAAAACATCAACCACTTGCCTATAAACCTTCACCTATAACCTTCAAATTTTAACCTTAACCTTAACTTCAAAGTTTAACCTTAACTTTAAACTGTTAACCTTAAACTATTCCTATACCTTTCAAAACCCATCTCCATTTCATCGACCACCGATGGTCATCTATTTCTATATTCGACCAATGATGGTTAGGTGACCAACCATTGATAGTCACCATAAAGTGACCTATCAATGGTCATTCATCAACTGCTAATGGTTGATACTGACTGACGACTGGTAATGACTATCGATGATCATTGTGTAGTGACCATTAATGATCAAACCAAACCCTACCTCCCAAAAACTACATAAACCAATAGTCAACTCACTTACACACTTATTTAATCTAGATCCTACCCTCCCCTACTTACCCTACCCTTCTAAATTTACACTCTAAACTACCAAATTCAACTCTACAGTCAAACAAAACTATCAAAACCCTATCCCTAAGTCAAAAAATCAATAATAAATGAATTTAATTACGTGCATTTGTAAACTTGAATCTACACTACCAATTTAATAACGCTACCTACCTCATTTCTCAACCACTATCAAGGAGGAACCTTGGGAACCACCTCCTAACCCCATGCTTTCCCTCATCCCCTATGCATCTTGGTTAGGTCAAACCTCTAGTCCACCCTTGGTCAACTCAAATAATTTCACTCACTTAATTAATCACTCTCACAAAACTATGACCATTTTTTTCTCAACAACACCAAGATCTAATTGTCGAGGGTTTCAAATTCATAATGAAAGAATAAATCCCCCAATGGTATTTTATCTTTTCCCTTTTATAGATGACATACAACCGTTGATGGTCAGGATAACCACTGCCGGTCGACCTCAAGGGTGAACTATGACCATCGATAGTAAAAAAATTATAGTTTTATTTTCCCTTCCACTCCCAAATTTTCAAGCAAATTTTACCATCCAAAACCAATCCAACCATTAGAGTTTACCTTCTCCAAAAACCACAACCAACCACCTTACCTCACTGGTGGTCATTTTGGCCTGACTATCACATGTTTTGTGATGACCTTGCCTTGGTATTTTTGACCTCACCAACTAAATTTCCATGTTGAACATTTTGAACTCATGCTACCTTATGCACAACCAACCAATTGTGTCTTCTTAGGAACACTTCTTACCTTAGATACCTGCCAAAATAATGACCTTACCTAGGAGACTTGCATTTACAAGTGCACCCAACTGCCACACCTAAATGTGGTCATGTGGTCTACGTGTCACTTGTCCTTCTAGAAATGACCTTATTTTTCACCAACCATGGTAACCTAGTTAATATGTGATCTTGATTATCATACTTAGTTGCACTTTATGTGCATGTTTAAGCTTCAGTGCCCAACCTATCACCTACTTCATCACCAACTTACCCACTCATCAAACCTACACCTAATTTTATTTCACCTCATCAAATATAAGTTTGAGGGGGGATACCTCCTCCCATGCTTAGGGTAACCTAACCTAAGAGCTGTAATCTATTTTTGTTTTATAGCTTGCTGATACAAACTACATAATAAAAAGGGGCAAAATGTAGACACTAAAAAATCACACATAATGGTTCTAGATGTCTAACTAACCCCTATACCACCTCAGTATCCCTAGTTACTATCCCACAACTTTTTGATCGTAAACCTAAGTTAAAATTGACTGACTTTGACCACCTCAAACTTTGACCTATTGACCACCGACAGTCACCCTAATTATCAACAATTAGGTCTAACTACTGATAGTTAACCTTTAACTACCTTATAATGTTAACTCCCACTTCAACTCTAACTTAATTTTTTATATTTGACTTATCTGATCCACATGCGAATCAATGCATATTAGATCTATATTTATATACCTTGTTGAACCTCTTGTTGAATTCATTATTTCACCTTTGCTTTCCTTCTATAAAAAGAGAGGAAAAGGAGGTGAAAGTGATCCAGATCTAAAATTAGAGTAATCAATCATTAGAGAATATCAACAATTATTAGAGCTTTTTATATCAAAACTTCTTTTACATGTCTTCTTCCAATGAACCAACGAGTATGATAGAGATCTGAGATTTTGCTGCCCATCGGTCAATAACCAAACACCGTTACCCTACCAAAATTGATTCAAACTCCATTAATGAGTTTTTCAGCCAACCACGCCAACATTTTTCAAATCAAAAAGCTAAGTATCTATTTTTAGTAATTAGTTACTTTGTTTCTATTTTGTAACTAACCTAGCCTAAACCCACCTTTTAGAATTCTATTTTACAACCTTATTAGCCCAATTTATTAAACTAGATCAAACCCACAATAATCATTGATGGTCACCCTAACCACCGACACTCTATCCATAACCACCGATGGTCACCCCAACCATCGACAATCACTATGTGAGAAATAAAAAACAATATATTTTCACCTATAAAATCTCAATCAAATCCCAATTTTAGACCCTCTATTTTATCACAGAGCCTCACCCTATTTTTTAAACCACACCTAATTCATTTATCATTAATATTAATGTATTTATTACTATAATTAGTTAAATTCACCTATTCATTTATCAAGCACTTCTTGTATTCAATTTTAATGCCTTCTATTATTTATGTAAGTAATTTGTCATTCATTTTTAAAACTTGATTGTTTAAAAGTGTGGATTAACAGCCTTCAAGGAAGTTTGTGCTTCTTGTATCTATCTTTCTAGGCAATCCACCCTACTATCTAACTAATCAACCATTTTTTAGTGCTTTCTTATCTGTAGGTCATTCCTCCCAAGCCAAAAAGGAGTATCTACAACTATCTAGATGAATGCATGCACAACGTATCATGTTTCTACCATACCCTTCTCAAGTTTCTTCTCTCTTTTCTTCCAAAGAATATAAGCAAAATTTTACTAAAACATATCCCTTAAACCTAAAGGTCTACCTCTACTATACGCAACCCATAGGCTTAGAGGTTTTTCAATGTTGCCCAAATCTTAGATTAGGCTTGAATAACCTCCTCTAGGGTTCAAAATTTGGTGACGATAATTCTGGAATGCCTAGTGGGGAAATTGTCCTAAAGACATCTTGTCAAGGTGAATGATGGTCTTGACAACATCACAATTGCATATGGTGTTCTAATCATCATTTGGTGACTCTATTCAAGGTAATATCTAGTTGTAGACCATTATTTTATCAGTTCTTTGTGTTAATACTTCATGGTCCTTACTAGGTCATCTTATAGTATAGTTTTCAATCCCATAATCCCACCCCTCTAACCTAAAATTCTTCTTAAAGTTCACCATCTTTAGCCTATTCAGACCTTTGAAGAACAAGAGGACTTTGTAAGCCAAGAAGATTAAGGGAGTTAAGAGAAACTTGAGGAGAACATGGCTAGGCAACATGCCTTCCTAAACTTTAACACTAAAAATTAAATCCACCTCAATGCATATGATGACATACCTCCTAATGCTACTAAGATTGTTCCCACATTCAATGGTGAAGGTCATGTTACTTTTAGTGAGCATATTAGGGATATCTCAAACTTATGTAGTTTTCACAATGTCACTAAAGTCAATATTGCCATTAGACTCCTTGCCATATCCCTTAGAGGGAAATCACTTGATTGGTATATAACTTTACCTGGAGGTTGTATCACCACTTGGGATGATTTTGGAGAGTTGCTAACATCAAGGTTTGAAGATAAGAGTGATCACACATAACTCATTCATCAACTCAATGAGATTCAAAGATACCCTAAGGAGATAATGCATGATTTTGATGAGAGATTCCAAAGGGCTTGGCATAGGATGTCTCCTCCCATGAGACCACCTGCTAGCTTTGTGTTTCCCATATATCTAAGGGCTATTGGTAATGACATAGCCATAATGTTATAGTCTATTGGTGGTTACACCTTACCTAAATCATATGACCTTGCCATTAGAGCTAAGAATGGCCTAATACAAGTTAGGAAGTTACCTCTAAAAGCATTCATGCCTTTGTTTCCAAATACTTTTGTTGTTGCTCCAAGTTTTGCCCAAATTCTAAATGCTAGCACCAAGCCTAGAGCTGTGTTGAGGACAACATACCCCCATTTTCTGGAAATGGGGACCCTTGTGTTAAAATTAGAAATTCACTTAATCTAAATGTATTTGGCATGTTTGAACATTTCTTTTATTTGAATATCATCCACACCTAATTAAGGTTGGCCCACTTGTTTATGATCCTACTTTAACTTTGCTTAATGCTTCTAATAGTAGATATTCATGCTTTAATTGTAGGTTTCATGAAACTCTTATTGAATGAATTATACTTGGATTTCATGGTCTAATCCATATTCAGTCTTTTACTAGCCTTTTTTCTATAAGAACTCAAGACTAAATATGTGTTTCAAGCTCTTTGAAGCACTCCTTTGAAAACCCTAGCTCAGGATCTTCAGACCAAATTCATATTTTGGTGGGAACACTTTAAATAGTCCATATACTTAAGCCTAATATTTATATTAAGGCTTGGTCATGTTTTTCAACATGACCAAACCTTAGTCTAAAAGTTATGCATTTTATCCCTTTCACATGCTGAGATTCCTATTCCTTTTTTTTACATTAGCGTGGTCCAACCTTATTACTGCAGGGTCATTTTTATTAAGTTCCTAGCTTGGTTTGACTTTATTTGTACAAGATTAGACTAATGTCTTAGTCTTAAGGTTCCATTCACACTTATTAACATGAACTAGACCTTAGTCCGAAGACTTTATCCTAAATTTTATTTGCCTTGAGCCCTAACTTAAACCATGTGCTTCTCTACAGGATCTACGACCCATGTGCATTTAGGTGAAAATGATTGGATGGGATGAGATGGATCTAATGAATCCAAAGATTTAAACCATAAGACCAATCATGCTTAATCATTTGGATCATGATCAATGACCCATGGTTAAGCAGATGCTAGAGATTGGATGATGTGAAATCAAGAATGGCCCCCTTTGTTATGACTTAGAGTTAACCTAAGTCTCACCCTCAATTTTTATTGTATTTATCAATATAATAAAACCTTAGGCTAAAGGTTTATGTTAAGTCATTTTAATTATTCTAAGGGTCCATGCTTTATTATATTACAACTTAGCTTATAGACTTTAATCCTAAGTCTTATTCAGATTTATTAATGCAAACAAACATTAGTCTATAATCTTGGTCTAAATTTTGTAAGGTCTCGAGCTTACTTAATCCATTTGTGACTATAGGAACCAATCATATCCAACTAATTATATCATGATCAATGGTTCACACTTGCTCAAATGAAGCTGATTGAACGATGCATAATGGGTCAAAATTTCCATAGGGCCTACTATGTTCTGCGGGACTCAAATTTGACATTTTTACACCCATCATTTGACGTCTGTGAGGCCATCATTGACATTTATGAGGCCATAAAATTTAATCCATGGTGATATATTTCTAGAGCTTAATTTTGACATCCATGAGGATGTCAAAATTTAAGTTCATAAACCAATCTCACTTAGATAAGTGAACATGTTGTTTGCCTTAATTACGCTTAGAAGTTTTGTGGTTCAATGTTAAGATTGGTCTTAGATTAATTGGAAGCTATGTTTCAACATAAAATTTAAATGTACAAGGGGGAAATTATAAATACCATAGACTTATCTTGAATATTATCATAAGGTTGAATCATGTTTTTAAATGTAAGACCAGACCTTAGTTCAAAACCTTATACTTAGTATATATATACCCCCATGGTATTGTGGAATATTTTATGGGATTATTAGTGAGGCTTGACAAAATACGAGATCCTATTTTATGAATCCTTTCTTAAATCATTTATCCCAAGGTTTGCCTCATATTTATTAATGCAATAAAAACCTTAGGTCAAAACCTTAAGTTAGGTCCTCTTTATTATACCTAGTCCCCTTTTGGTATGATCTAAACTTAGCCTAAATACTTTAGAATAAGGTTTATTTCATGTTTATTAACAAGAGATAAAACCATATACTAAAGCATTTAACCTAAGTTATTCACATGGTCCCATACTAACTTAAAATTTGTGCACCTTTGTAGGATCAATGGCTTGAACTTAATTAGAGCATCATGATCAAATGGAGAGAGATTACTATAGACTATTCAACATAAGCCCCAAAGGCCCATGAGACTACCACATGGCACATGCATGCTAACCATGGGGTTGACAAAGATGTAAAGCTCAAAAGGCTTACAAGACTACCAAGTGTCATAACCACAGGGCCTAATATAAAGGATAGCCAATGGCATGAAACTAGAAATATTGAGATCAATGATATGCATTGATTCATATAGATTGATCCAATAACATGAAATAAAAGGCAAGATTTCCAAAGGGCAATGGTCAATTTTTAAACACTAATGAATAAAGTGCCAACTAGATGCCACATTAACACCACTTAAGCAAAAAGTGACAAAACCAAAGATTTTGTGGGCATGAAAAAGTAAAGGTATAAATGAAAAAGTCCTAATAAAATCTAAGGCATGAACTTTCTTGAGTGAAAACAACCATCACCATTGAAGTTGTAGACTAACACCTATAAAAGCCCTAATTTGATCCCAAATTGACCATAATCAAGCCAGAAAGAGTCCAATTACCATATGAGCAAGTGTAAATTAGTCTAGAGGTTGGTTACAGACCACTAGTGAGTAATTTGTAGACTCAAAACCATGGCATACAAAAAGTAAAATAGGGAAGACATAGAACTATACTTGACTTCAGATGTAGAAGGA
The DNA here is from genome assembly GCA_037957365.1 of Torreya grandis. Lineage (NCBI taxonomy): Eukaryota > Viridiplantae > Streptophyta > Pinopsida > Cupressales > Taxaceae > Torreya > Torreya grandis. The sequence continues at coordinate 1,610,708 of JARHVA010000878.1, read as the reverse complement.
AGAGTCTTCAAAGACACTGAATTTGATGCGGTAGCATTGAACACCAGGGATAATAAATAGTCCAAGCTTTTTTGGGATATTGAAGAGTTGTAAGTAATCACCAAAGAGGATGATAAGAATGCCATAATCAATTAGAGATACTATGACATAGTATTTATTCAAATGACTAGTCTCCACCATGTGGTGATAAAACCAAAGGTATTAAATTGCATTGATCTTATTGCCCTTGTTTTTAAATATTACAAAATGGATCAAGATATGATAGTAAATGAATGTAATTTTAGGAGAATTACTTACATTTCTTGCATAGAATTTTAAAATTAATACAAACTACCCAAGCCTCAAGTGGATTTACCTACAATTAGAGAATGGTCCAGTAAAAATAACATGAAAACCTCCCTTGCCCCATGGTTATATTCAGGAAACCATGTGGTTTTTGACCCCACTGGAAGGATCCCAATTTCCCAATTTAGGGGAGAAATTAGAATGATTATGACATTTCTCAAGAAATTATTTGGGGTGCCCTCCACCACTTATGTCAATAAAATTTGGGTCCCTTATATATATTTCATGATTGAAAAGGGACTTACTCCCCCATTAGGTGTGATGATCAATATTTGCTTGAGACAATAATTCTATACCATAAATAATAAAACCAACAATAATTTCTTCATGATGTCTTATATTTTGGATGCCCTAATGGCCACTACCAAAATCCAATATTAGAAATTGGTTGCCTAAGGGAAGGCAAATAGTCTCCTAATATTATTCCACATTGCATATATTCAAATACAGGGATCATATATAATTCATTTGTAACTGTGTATACATATATTTAGTAGAAGATATTATAGGGATACCTATGATGAGGGTTAGTCCCTTGATAAAGAAGTATGTGGAACTTATTGGGGACATTTGGTTATATCTTGACTGCATTATAATCAGAATAGAGGGAACTTTATTTCAACCACTTAAACTATTGGTCTATGTACCCAACAAACTGGTTGAATAGGAGATATCATACCAATTTTTCCATGGTATTGATGGAATATGAAAAGGCAAAAAGAAGGGGATACTTCATCCTTTTTGTTTGATTATTAGTAGAACTATGTTGCCAAATTGGGAAAATGTAGACACTATTTCTAGGCAAAGAGACTCATTCAATTTATAGCTTGATGAATCGAGACATTGGGTCCCCAAGGATAATGTTGTAAAATATTTGAAAGATAAATAGATTAACATGACATATGAACATCAAATCGGTATGCATGATTCAATATACATCTGATCATTTTCATTTTCAAAAGTATTGGCCAAAGTAAAAAAGCATAACATCAAAACTCGAGGCTAGATTTATGAGAGATGAGAAGCTAGCTGGTGAAATATGGTAGATGGTGCCTTTGTAGTACTATTTACTACCAGGACCATCTTCTAGGCCTCCTCCAAAACAACCAGAGGCACAAGTTACAAAAGGGTCAAGAAAAGAGAGACTTTAAGAAAGACCTAGTGAAGGGGCATCATCTTCTGCCCAACCTAAAAATCTAGAGTCACCTATTGTGTTCATTGATATGATTGAATTGGATCCTAAGGAAACATTGGAAAATGTCTTGGAGGCACTGGATAGTACTTAAAAATTAGATGAGGAAGAGGTGTAGGAAGAGGAGCCTCAAACTAAAGATGGAGAAACAAAAAATGAAAAGGGATAGCTTTGGACTTAGTCCTAGTGGTTCCCCCATAAATTAGAAAGGCTAAGCTAGCCTTGGTTCCTAGAAGAACCAAGAGGCTCAAATTAACCCTCACTCACCGTTTGAGTGAGATTAATTTATTTAGTGATGATAACCCTATTCATGGACCAACCATTTTAGAGTGGTTCATATATGAAAAGATGCAAAAGATCCCAACTCTGCACCACCAATGGGCAAGTAGAAAGTCTATTAACATACATGTTCACGAGGAGCTCAAACCATAGATTGTGGAGCTACATAAGGAAGAGAAGGAAAGATAAGTGGATGCTATTGGATCTTTAAGTGGATCATAGATTGAGACCCTAGAGCCTCCAAAGATTACACACTCTTCAGTTGGTGTCAAGTTTGACCCAACCACAACTATCTTGCAGAGAGTTTATGGGAAAAAGAACCATGATTGTAGGGAAGGAATTCACTTTTTAGAAATTATAACCCTTCATTGGATTGACTCAAGTGGAGGGTCAAAAACTAGGTGAACACCATATTTTTGAAGAGGATATACTTGAGGTTGCCCAGGCTCAAAGTGCCCAGCTATAAACCAACATCATGGGCATGATGCAACAAATACAAAACCTATAGAGGCAAAAGGAGAATATGGAGAAACAAGATGTTTTGTATGTTACTAATATAGTGATTCAAATGTTTGAGGGATAATTTCATAACATGTTTGACTCTCTGAAGTCAATAAGGGCAAGACAGAGTGCACTAAACCAATAGGAGCAACATCAAAAAGCAATGAGGTTAATTCAATAGGATCAAGGGAATTCATCAACATAGGGTCCACTAGTTAGGAATATTCTATTTTATGGAAGAATTGTAAATTTTGAAAATGGAATATTTTATTATAAAGGTATGTGTAATTTGTTAGCACATTTGCCTAAAGGTCAGTCTATTTTATAAAGTCTAGTGTATTTTAGAAACTTTGTAGAAAGGATAACTTCCCTTTACATTTTTTACACTTGTAAGTTGATTCAACTGATTGACATGATTCCTTGAAGTCTATAAAAGGAACATAATCATTTGTAAATGCAGAGGGAGTTCTGAGAACCAAAACTTGTATACTTTTGAGCTTTTAATACAATCAAGGAATTTTGAAAGGATTGTTTGAATTTGTTTGTATCATCTTCTTTATGGTTTCTCTCTTAATTATCTATTATAGATCTCAAATTTGAATTGTTTTTAAGAATTCTAGATGTGCATCTTTAATACAGGGTTGCTAATTTGTACAAATGTTAGATTAGTTGAATGTTTTGGGGTTTAATTCATTTTATTTACTCTACATTAGGATGTGCATATGATATTTGATTGCAGTAGTAAATCTTTAAAGTAATAACTAGTTCCTACTTGTATTTCTTCACATCTTCCTTAGATACTTGCCTAGTGTGTAGTAAGATTTGGGCCTATGCTATTCCATATTATGCATTGGTTAAAGGCTTATTCAGTTGGAATTTAAACTTTGTCATGATGTTTGAGATAAAAATCAACAATGCCTTTCTTCTCTACTTTACCCTACCTTTTTACTTCTTTTTTAACCATACCAATTTAGCTTAATTTTAGTGTAAATATCCATTTAGAATAATCTTTAGATTAACATTTGATCATAATTCACTAGTATTAGCATATATTACTTCACTTTTGCAAAGATTGTTGTATGACGAAGTTGGCTCCCAACCACCAAGCTTATAAATATTGTGGAACATTTTGTTTGTTCAATCGCTATTTCATTATAGATAAATATATTATCACAACCTACAATTCATGCTCTAAATTCTTTGAATTCTAAAATTAGAAGTGTTCTTTAAACACTAAGATTACATCTGATACACTTAGAGGAATCAACAGGTAGAGCTCTAATGGTGATAAAAGGAGGGCCATCAACAAATCCTAGTTAATCTATAGGATCTTTATTGGTTTTAGCATTTTTTATCTAAGATTTCCATATTCTTTGCATAATTGTGTTTCTTTTAGCATAATTATGCAAAGATTGGTGATCTTCATGGTCCTAAACCCATATTTGTGCTTTCTTTAGACAAAGATCAATGTTCTTTGAGAATATACATTTGATTATGATAAATATGGATTTAGCTTTGTCAATTCAATAGGTTTGAGGTTAGTAATAGCTATTTTGATAAAACATTCATAGATCTTTTGTAAATTTGAGTTTATTTGAGCTTAAAGTTGTAAAGATCATTCGTGCTTGTGTAATTAGACACTTATTTGAGATAATTTAGTTAAAGATCATAGTCCTTTATTATTCTTTATATGAATATTTGAAAATTTTTCTTAATGTGTAAGTCTAATTTGTGTTCTTTGTAAAAATTGATTTAACACATCATATTTCAAATAGGATCCAAAGTTCCCCAACTGGAATTATCTAGGATCAGAACAAGGTCACCTTCAGAGACAAGAGAACCTTTGATTGAATTAGAGGTCCATATGAAAGCTAGGTGAGACAAAGGTAAGCATAGGCATTCAAAATCTTTTCCAACTTCACCACTTCAAGGTACTACATTTAACCTTCATCAAGGTATAACATAGTTAGGTGATTCTTCCATCAATGTACTAGGTGTAGTATATGATCTCCCCATAATATTAAGAAATATTTGCCAACATTTAGTCCTAATGGTGTTGTAACTATATAAGAACATATTAAATCATTTAAAGTTACATTAATATTGTTAAATGTCACTCATGAAGATGTAGCATGTAGGCTGTTTCCTTTCACTTTCAAGGATGCTGCATATGAATGGTTTCTTAATTTATCTAACAATTACATTACCAATTGAGATGGTTTTAATAATGTCTTTATTGAACAATTTGGAAAGATCATTAGTCCTTTCATATTATACCAACAATTCACCACCATTAGAAGAGATGCAAGTGAGTCCATAAGAACATTTAATGGTAGGTTTCAGAAGATGCACAGCTAGACCATAGACCCCTACAAACTTGATGATGTTTTGGATTTAGAAATATACAAGGATGTAGTAGATCCTATGACTTATATATTCCTAAAAATATCTCTTCCATTCATAACTAGCTCATATTGAGCCTACTTTGAAGCAGTGATCATTAATGATCAAATGCAGCCTTAAGGACAAATGACTTACTCTGTCCCAAATATCAATCCACATATGACTACCTTGAATATCTTTCATAAAAATAATTAGAATGTGTTTGCTTTGAATCAAATCCCAAGTTTGAACCAATTTTCCTTAATCCATAATACTCCTAACCAAAACTTAGGATTTTTGAACCATACTACTATAGACACCTAAAACTGGCCATCGATAACCTTCAACTAGGCTTTTAACCAATTTCCACCAAAATGCACAATTTGGACTAAAAAAACTAAAACACATTCAAAGATTTGAAACTGACATATTCCAGTGCCAAATTTGTCTAAAGTATCCCTAAATGGGGCAAAATATATTATGGGCTAACTAACTTTGATCAGATCATTTTGAGTCAAAATGCCAATTTTGCACTTGGGTGCTCTAGATTGATCTTTTCCATCAAATTTATTATAGAAGACATGTGCCTTTATTATTTGGTGTTGAATCCTTATAGATGGGATAATGGTTCCAATGTATCTGATATCATATCCTAATTCTAATCATGTCAAATTTTAGGCCAATAACAAGACATTCTGACCAATTTGAGTAAGTTGTGCAAAAAGAGCCAAGGTTTGCATCAATGTGCTTAATCATGCTTAAGAGATAATTAAACCAAATAATGAGCATAATTAAGAATTCATGGAACTTGTTGAATAATTTCTTTTTGGAAATGAATATTGAATATTTTCACCATCATGTGACATCATTTTTTGGGAAGACATCCCTAGGCCATAAATGCATAAAATATCAAGGTTAACCCCTCCCATGCCTCATTAAGACCCTCCATGCCTCTTAGATTCCCCTTTTATCACAAATATTGATGATACTATTTATGAATTTTAATTACAAAATATAATTAATCCTTAGCCACACATCTTCATCTTGGGATTGACAGTTCAAGTTAATTCTAATTATTTTTGAAAATCTATAAATATGAGGCCTTGCCTATTGAATTTTAAGATCTTTTATGATAAAATTATAATGCCCAAATATATTAAAAAATCATTGCATCTTAGTGTTATAATGTCCAAATATTGATCCAAACCAAGCAAAGCCAAGCCAAAGTCACACATGGTGCCAAGGAGAGATAGAGGTAGCCATACTTCATTGAAGTAGACTTCATGAGCACAAACCGAGAAAGCCACTAAAAAAAGCATTTTGGATCATCCAAGGAAGGTGAAGGAAGGTCTTTCTTTCATGTTTTAGTTGTGTTTTCTATTTTTGGTTTATTAACTAGGTTCCTCCTTTGAGATAGGCTAATGGTTTTAGTTTAGTGTGTTTTTTATTGATTTGGTTTTTTCACTAACACAATACTAATGCCCCCTATTGCAATCTTATGTTCAAAAATGGCATGTCCAATTAGACCCTAGCCTTGCAAATTTGGCCATAAGGCTCCTACAAGTAAACTACTAACCTTTGTCATGTAGAATCTTAGAGTGAGAGGCCCAAAAGAGTGAAAACATTGAGTAAAACACATTTTTTTGTAAGTCATGGATTTGTCCTAACACAGTCACAAGATTGTCACTGCAAGTCATGATATTACATTTCAATTGAATTTTTTCACTAACCTTGATTATATCTGTAGATTCTGATAATATCGCTACTTGTAAATAACAATATTACAATCTCGCTACTAGCTAATAGTGATATTACAATATTGCAACTAGACCATCATGGGATTGTCAACCTAACTCACAGTATTGCCTAACCAAGTCACGGGATTGTCAAAAAACATTAGAGATTATTGATAATACCAAAATTTTTGTAGTGGTGGTATTGCATTTAGAGTCATGAGATTATCGATAAATCATTAGCAGTTTATCAATAATATTGTAACTTCCATAGTCATGGTATTACCCTGTGGGTCATGAGATTGCTCTGTGGAGTCGTGGAATTGTACTGTGTGAAATTGAGACTTCATTTTTCAAAGTTTATTATTATAAACTTAAAATAGCTTCAAAGCTAAAGGAAATACTGACTTTTTCATTATAGGGCTAGCTTGAAATTTTTTTAAGCATGCCCTTTAAACATCTTTTGAGTGTTTAAAATGAATTCGGAACCTTCTTTTGGGGTTTAATGAAAAATTTAGATTCTTAGATGAATGTTTTGACAAATTGTGCTTTTAAAGTTACAACTTAAGACCAAGGGGTCAAAAGAACACCGCCCAATTTTTCATTTAGTGTTTAAAATTGAACTCACTTATCAAATTTTATCTTCAATAGTTGTTTAAACTTAGAATTTGATTGGCAAAAAGGTCATTACGTGTATGCTCTTCCATCCATCCCCATTAAGGAACTTTTGGAATCAAAAGTGTCATCCTTATTGCAAACATGCCTAGTCCAAGGCATATAAAGAATGTCATCTAAATCACTCCCCAAAAAACTTGCAATAATTTGGGTGACCTTGAAAATGACCTTAAAGTCTTTCTATTAGTCATTTATTTTTATGCAAACTTGGCTTGTGAGGGGGACTTCATTACCTCCCACAAGTTCTTTAGGGAAGATTTAACCCAGAGTTTCATCTCCTAGCACTGAATTCAACCACTCCCACTAGGATAATAGGTTTGAGTGGTTAAGCCACCTTCTAGTGTTGGAGTTACACATAGGACATATCTGCACTTTGGATATCAGACTATACTGAGCAAGCGACAGATGTAGTGGTTGAAAAAATGACAAGACATTTTTGCAACAATCCAAGTGCCATGGACACCCAATTACATGATTTTATTTTGCATCATGATATGAAAGTCATTGTGTAATTGATCCCCCTAGAAATGTTTGAAACTTGTAGTTTTTAGCAAATCCTCACTTACTGTGAAAGTTTTGTTGGTGTAAGGTGTGCCTCAAGGTCCATGTTGTAGTAATATCATTTGAGAGAAGAGGGGGTGTAACATATATTGATAGATTCCAATAATACCAAGCAACCTTGTCAGTTTACGACTTAGAACAATTAATTAGTTGGTTTTGTCCTAGATTAAAGTCCCTTTTGGAGTCAAAACTTGGTGTGAACAAATGATACAAACCAAACACATGGCCCTCATTTTCCTTTGAATAAAGAGGCATTATGCTGACCACATGAATCATCAATTTGTCTTGTTTAAAGTTCATCAAAACTTGGAGTCATATCATCCACTTAGGCACAATTATGCTACCTAATTGAGTCTATACTTCTACAAAACATTATTTAAGTCCTTCATTTATAACTTAAATTAAAAATTGCACTTTCATAAGTTCATATGGTTTAAGTGTTAAATGGGTTTGCCATTTATACTAAACTTGAGGGAACTTAGGTTTAATTTCCAATTTGGGTTGAAGGCCATTTAAGACTCATAATCATTATCACCAATTGATATAATTAAGTCATTTTATGCTAAACACTTACACTTTGAGTCTATATACCAAATTATTTTATGTTACCATCCCATTTTCATTAAGATCATTTGAAGACATACGTTTTTTCCTTAGAGATATTATCAAAACTTTGAAGGTATGTATGTCATTTGAGTTAAGAAAGGTAGTGTTACACTACCAAATTTGTGAGAAACCATCTTTGCCTTATATAGTTTTTGGAACAAACATTTTGTCACATATTTTGAGTAGTCTAACATTTTTATGCTGCCCAAAACATTTCAAAATTTGTTTAATAGACCATATTGCATAGAGTTCAAGTTTGTGCACATTTTTAAATCCAATTCAAGTATACCGTTGTGCATCTTTGTCTAGCAGAGTTATGCTATTCACATTTGTCTAGGCTATTTGTCAAAGGAACCAAAGTTTTATACCATTATTTGAGAGAAAGCAAACTATCTCTAAAGTCCATTTTGTTTCATACCTTATACCTATTTGATTGAGTTCATGTTCGAGATTCAAATGCCTAGTTTTTGTTAGAAGTGTTTCAAATCCATTAGATTAAAATCTCATCTATTTCAAAGTCTAGATTTTGATGTTGTTTGGCCAAGAGTCCTAGCACATGCCTTGTTTGAGCCTAAATTTTGACGTTGTGTTTGGCCAAAAGACCTAGCAATGATTTATTTCCTAGATTAGAATGATTTGAAACACTTTGAAATTAGAGTTTAGTATTTTGATATTTGGTCCATTTACTTAATACTTTTTGTATAAGACGTGTAACATTAGATACTTAATGTTATATTGTATTATGACAAATCATTGCATAAACATTTTCATCCTTTTGATGAATCTAGACCAAGTTTAAATATCATCTTTTTAGAGTTCATAGAAATCTCTTCCCTTTCTATTGCAAAACATTCACTATGGATCCCAACATGTATTCCTACACTTGTAGTGGACTCATGTACAATCCAAAGATTAGTAATGTGGTTGCGCAAGAAGAAATGGTGCAAGACCCCTACATAGATAATATTGCTTATGAGACAGATCCATATAATACTCAAATAGGGGCACACAACCAAGATTCATTGGCTAACTATTTGGTTAATATGCCACCATATTCAGAACATGACCAAGAACAAACCACACAATACCTAGCTACAATACTCACAATTGAAGAACCAGTTCCTCAAAAATCATACTCTATTAATATGCCTTCCACTTATGATCCATTTTTATTTGAGTGTCATTTTTTGGAGAACAAAGATGAGATTTTAGTTAGAGTCATAGAAATAGGGGCTAAGTTTTCAGTGGACTTCCCTCATAAAAGTTTGTTAAGCCTAGTAAGAATGCCTCATAACATATTATATAGTCTATATGCCTCTTCTAGAAATCCTTATACTCTAGTCCAAATGATGTATCAGGACCCTAATATGCCTAACAAAAGAAAGAACCTCATGGAAGACAACTTTAACCAAATGCAGAAAACATATCAAACCTACCTGAATCTAACACACAATTTCAATTAGATGACCATGGTGAGAAAACCTCTTATTGAATTAGTTCCTTCAATAAGATTTTTGATAGAGTTATCTAGTCAAGACAATCAAAGTTTAAACCCATTTATGCAAAACACATTGGTATATAACTTGTTGTATATGCAAATTATCAAAGAAGTGTCTTCTGCTTCTACACAAAATAATGAGCAAAACATAATGGACAATGCGCAAGAAATGTCCAATCTAAATCAAAGTGGTAATAATACACAAATAACTAGTCAAAAACATATGTCGTTAGTTAATACCATGAGTGGCTCTAGAAAACTAGGAATGGGAGCTTCTGCATCCCAACCTAAACCAACTGATTCATCAAGTGCACAACCAACATGATTAGGTAGTCAACCAGGAACTAATGTCATGCCTCAACAACATAAAATGATGAATCCTATTCCTCCTCAATAGGTGATGAGTAACATTCCACAACAATAGGCACAAATGAATATACCAATGTAATAGAGGCCAAGCATATTGCCACCTAAACAAGGGCCAACTAATGTTCCACTGTATTCATATTGGTTAGTGACAAGTGCCAAATATATAACATGCATCCACTTCCCAACTAAGATTTGCATAATAAGGGGGTTATAATGTCTCTCAAATACCTATTAGGCAATAATTTCCTTTTTTGCAAAGCATACCACAAGTTTAGAGATAGTGTCTTAGATCACAAGTTCTCACTCAACAACAAGGTTTGAGTAGTCATCAATAGGGCCCTATTTAACCACAACAAACACAATATCATTATATCCCTGCATCCCAACCTCAAAATCATCCAAGTCAAACCTTCATCACCAACCTAACTAGAATATCTCACAACCAAATATGAAATTTCAACAAGAACATTCTAATTCACATATGCCTATTCCTGGTTCATTTCCCAACAATTCCAACATATACCAAATACCCCCATCATACCCTAGTCAAAGTGCTTCAATTGTGACCACCCAACCATCTACCTAGGCCAATATTCCCAAAAGTTTCCTAGAGTAAGAGTTAAAATAAATGAAGGATGGAATATTCACCATCCAAGTGGGGAAACAGGTTAAAAAGTTTAAGTTGGATGATGTGTGTTCCTATCCTTTCAATATGGAGTACTTACATATTCTATTTCCTCCAGGATATGAGCCACCAAAATTTGATAAATATAAGGGGAAAGGTTAACCCAAATTCCATCTAACTGAGTTCTTTATTTCTTGCCAACTAGTGGCATATAGCAATATATACCTTTTGTTGTTGTTTCCAAGGAGTTTAGATAGACAAGCCTTGGAGTGGTTCTTAAAGTTGCCTAAGAATTCAATAACTAATTTTGATGATCTTTTAAATAAGTTTGTGCAACACTTTTTTTATAATATTGAGCATGAGATTTCATTGGTTGATTTGATGCAAGCTGAACAAAAAGCTGATGAGATTTTTGTAAGCTATCTATAGTGATGGAGAGCACTTGCAAGCTAATTCACTCATAGTTTACCAAATAAATAATTAGCCACTATGTTCACTAAAAATTTTCATAGTGAGATACCCTATCATCTGGAATTATAATGTGCACATACCTTTAAAGAAATCATTGATAAAGGTTTGTTGATCAAGAAAGCACTCATTAATAATGGAGTCATCAAGCTTAATTCAACTAATCAAAACCAAGGTACCAATTAGGGAAGCAACCAAAACTAACATCTAGTCCTAGTGCAAGCATCACAACTAACACAAGCCAATAACCAAGATAGGCCAAAGCAATTTTACCGTAATAGGAATGTTGTGGGAAATAGAGTAACTATGTCATATCATGTCCAAATGGTACAAACATCATCTGCTCAACCTACTCCACCTTTTTAGTTTACTCATACCCGACATCCTCTCTAACCAACATCACAATCACAACAACTAAGACTCACACAACAAATGCCATAACCTTTGCCATTGCAAAACCCTCTTCCAAGGAGAACTATGCCTACACATCATGTTTTTAATGACCTTGGAGAGCCTATTGAGTTTGTATTTCACAAACTTACCACCTCTAATTTTATTAGTTGGCCTATACCAAAGCATTATCCTCAAGGCATCCCTTATCCTATTGGTATCATGAAAATGAATTATGTGAGTATCATCAGGTCAATGGGCACAATTTATGAAGATGTGTGAAAATCAAGCATTTAAATGAAAATATGTTGGAGAATGGGGAGATCACATGGGATGGTGGTGCTTCTACCTCTAATCAGACTCTTGGCATCTATAAAAACCATTTTTCCAAACATAACAACCAACAATAATGGTAACAACAACACCAACTAGTGCAAAAACAAAATCAACAGTATCAAAATCAAAGGCTAAACCAACAAAACTAGTAGAATCAATAGTAGAAACAACAATGTCAGAATAATGGACAAAATTAAGGTTAGAATGGTAATAACCAACAAACCTACCATGCATTTACACATGACTACAACAGGGTTGTAGGTCATATTGCAGGGGGTGACATTAATACCATCTCCATTAATCCTAGACCAAGCACCAATCAATCTCAACCATTTCTAAGCAATGCCACTCAACCCAATTATATGAATAATCCTTCTTTGACTTGGGATTACATGCAAGTGAACCAACAAACTAGGATTTCCACTTTTGGACCTTATATCGATAACTCATCCTTGCCCTATGATGACATACAAGTGCACTGATAATTGAGACTTGTCTTATCTGGTCCCACACCATTACCACCATTTGTTAGCAATCATGGTCCTATATTTAATACCAATTATGCAATCATAAATCAAAGGTCAAAGATTGCCATACTATGCCCACAACCATCTGCCACTTTGCCCATTATTTAACCAACCATTCAACCTTTGAATAAGCCATCTACCATTGACCCATAAAAGAAGTTTGATATTATGGAACAATTATAGAAGACACTATCCTAGATCTCTATTTTAGATTTGTTTCAATTGTTGACAATCCACAAGAAAGTTTTGAATGAGTTTTTGAACCAATCCACTATTGCCAGTGACATATCCCCTAATAAATTTCAAGCTTTGGTTGGACACCTAGCTCCAGTCCAACAAGTCACATTCAACCAAAGCGATATGTCTTCCCTTGGCCCACTCCATAATAATCCATTATACATATAAGTTTATATAAAATAACATAAAGTGAAATGTGTCCTTATAGACAATGGATCAAGACTCAACATAGTGTCTCTAAAGCTCATCAAGCTTCTTGGGTACACAATGAAAGATCTTCAACTAGAAATGATAACTATCAAAAACTATGATAATGAAGAGAGAGAATCACAAAGCACCATTATCTTGCTAGTTATTATTGGGCCTTTAACCCATGATACACTTTACTATGTGCTTGATCTTGAGTTGTCATATAATATGCTTCTAGGTAGGCCTTTGTTAAATGAGATTCGTGCAATCCCATTAATGTTTCACCAATATATCAAGTTCTCCCACTCAAGGATGGAAGTGAATATTTTAGGAGATTTTCACCCATATTGAACACTGCAAACATCTCAAGGCCAAGTTTCAAATCTACAATTACTAATATGGCATGAATCCAAGTTCTAAGTAGGATAAAGGAAAGGCCATACTTATTGATTCTCTAGAGGATAATTACATAGATCCTAATACCCTAAATTCCCTTTCCCACATGTTACCTCTTGAAACTTCTAATTATTACACCATTTCAGCCAATGGTCCAGGAGAATATTTAACACATGATACCTTTCATATTACTAATCCTCCTCAGAATCCAAAGACCTTTGGAAGACCTAAAGTTACCCCACACATTCATTAGCAACAAAAGAGCAAATATAAAGGACCTGTCACATTTGTACCATCATCTGGCCCAGAACTAGACCCTTTTGACGGGGATGAATCATGGTTATATAATGACAACCAAGCTGATTATTATAAGAGTGCAAAGTATTCTATTCCCAATAAGATCATGGAACATCAAGATTATGAAGGAAGAGGCCTCAGACCGAATTAATAAGGAACCATTGAGCCATTTTCATGACCAAATCTAAAAGACCCTATGGACTTGGATTTAAACTACTTGGGGGTGAACCATTGAACCATTTTGGTTCAAAGGTTCAAAGGGTTCAAGGTTCAACTGTAGGTTCAATCAAAGAAACAGTTCAAGGGATAAGTTCAAACAAGCAGTTCAATGCTTTATTTCACTCAGATGGTTCATTACCTTTGTTTTAGCATCTTTTGGTTTGACCATTTGGTTCGTAAGTCGATTCAAAGCCTTGTTTGAACCATTGAACCAAAACTTGGTTCAACGTCTAGGTTCAACCAAAAGGTTCAACAGTAGGTTCATTCACTTAGTTCAACCATTTGGCTCATTGATTGGTTCATCAGCGTTGTTTCAAAGGGACTTGGCGCACTTCATTGAACCTTTGAACCAGTTCAACTAATGATTCATTGATAAGTTTAAAGGGGCAGTTCAATGCTGAAAGGAACTTTTTTGAAGGAAAAGTGCCCTTACGGAGGACACTTCATCGACCAAAACACCCTTCAAATTTTCAAAAGAAATCCAAAGACTTATTCAAATACTTGGTGGAACCAATTTATGTGGACTTTTGTCCATGGGAATTTTACCTAGACTTTTGTTTGCGGGAATTTTCCGCAGGACAAATGTCTACAGAATCAGCCGCGGGGAGCTTTCAAGTCAAACACCCGAGAATTTTCCCCAGGGATTTGTCCATGAAAATAAAGCTTAGGGAAACATTTGTCTACAGGGACTGCCAAAATAAAAGCATGGGGAAATATTTGTCTGCGGAGATTGATAAAACAAAGGGCTGCCAAAGGACCCCGAAGGGTAGGTGCCCTTGCGGGGAACTCTCAGCGGCCAAAATAAAGGGCTCAACAAGGATCATTTCTCAAGGCCCAAATGGGTATGTCGAATTCAGAAAAGTGCTAAGCAGAAGACCAAGGGGTGACACCCATAAAGACGTCAAATTCAACATAGCTGACTAGCCGTTGGAAGCATATTGATGGGCATGTAAACGTTAATTTGAAAGACAGTAAAATAGCCTTTGATTTACAGACCTGAATGCATTTCTAGAATTCAAGATAAAAACCAGCTAAAAGTGAGGAAAGGTAGAACAATGGATGAATACAGGGCTCGATTCAATTAATTTGGAAAGGAGGAATGATGAGGACAAGATCAGATCGCCAGGTGGACATTGAAAGTTGTAATCTTTCAATTGCACGACTTGTTTATCTACATTGAGAAGATCAAATGGGTAAAATGCCCCAAAGTTCCAGCTTGTCTTCCTAACATTTCCCAATGCATCATGATGTATTACTGTTCTCGATTCCTTCTTCAAATGGCTATATAAGGGACTTTCTTTCATTGTAAAAGGATCTTCTTTTTGACAATCTGAACGAAACTCTGCTGAAATTGAGAAGCATCATTGAGACTTTGTGCTTAGTCTGTTAATCATATCCAGTTGATGAAAACAAGGGACTTTTTTAGACTTTGTGCTGTGATATCTTTTCTGTTTCATTAATTTAATAAGCAGGATTAGTAAATTAGTCAGAAAGGTGTCCTAAAGAATCAACTGTGGAGAGACTTTGTGCCCCCATAGCTACCTTCAGTGTGTTTGCTTTTTAATTGCTGTGTAAAGGACTTTGAGCTTTCATTGCCCTTCGTATATCACTCTTGAGTATTTCAGGTATAGACTTTGTGTTGTGTCTTGATTTGCTGGTTTTCATACTCCTAGTTACACTCTACTTTAATTTCTAGGAGTATTCTTATGGTTGGCTGAATAGTTTTTCTTGAAAGAAGAGGAGAGCTGTCTGTCATTCCCTTGAGTTTTTCCTTTGTTTTGTATACATCATCTCTGAAGAAAGAGAGATGGATGTCTCGTCCTACCCTTAAGTATTATTATTTTCTATTTATACATATACATAGCATATCCATAGGGAACCTCCCCTTGATGAGAGGAGAAAGCAGTCTCCTTCTGATGTGATAAACTTACACATTAGGATGACTAATCTTCTTGCTTTGGCTAATAAGACCTATTTTGTTTACCGGTATGTTGATAGACAAAATATTCAACCAATAGTTTTTGGCGACTCTGCTGGGGAATTACCCATTATCCATTTATAGTCTATCCATTCCATTCACCTCCACACCACAAGAAAAGAATGCACAGTTTAAAGCCTCAAGATTTAACTCAAGCAAAGTCAATTCTTTTCCACATTTGTTTTACAATCTGGGAGATTCAAGGTATACACGAATCCAAAGGGCTAAAGGTGTCATTTATCCTGTGTTTGAGTTTGTACAAAAAAGTTATTTTGATTTGTTTCCTTCACCATCTTGTCTCCAACGAACTAAGAGCTTCCCTCCTACTAAAGCCAGATCTCCATTACTAGATGAAGTATCTACTTCTGCTGTTGATAAAGCTGTGCCTATAATTACCCCATTGAGATTTGTTATCCCTCCTTTTTAGTATCCTATAATGGCAGTTCAAGGCCCCTGGGGTAATGCTTTGGTCCTCTCAATCTTACTCCTCCTCTACATGAGCTTCCACACAATTCTAGGAAGAATTTCCCTAAATTTTATGGTAATGGGAAAGTTCATCCTGATGAACAAATTGCAGCATTTAATATAGCTTGTGGAGTAATCAGAGTAGAGTTTGAAGATGTAGCAGTCAGACTTTTTATTGAAACACTACAAGGTCCTACTATAGATTAGTTTTATCATTTACAGGCTTGATCTGTGATTAATTGGAATCCTTTGAAAGCTAAGTTTGAAGCCAGATTCAAACTTGTAGAGGATGCACATACACTTCTGGCTCAACTTACACAAATGAAAAAAGAGCCACATGAGCCTATGAGAGACTTCATAGCTAAATTTGACAAGTTAAGAAACATAATTCCTATGATTTCCAGACCTACAGCTGAGAATCTCAAATGCTTTTTCATTAATTCTCAGCTACCTAAAGTTAGTTTCCTCTTGAGACGTGCTGGCCAAATAGATCTTGCTGCAGCTCAACTTTTGGCCACTGAAGTAGAAGATGATCTCATCTTAGTAGGGAAAATAAGAAGAGATCCTAATAGAAACATAGCTTCATCATCTTTCAAATTTGCATCTACAAGCACCACAGATCCAATGGTGCAAAAATTAGCAAATGAGCTCCTTGCCCTCAAAAAGCAAATGGCTCAAAGAATGTCTTCTGCTCCTACATACGGAAGAACATTCCCAAATCAGTCATATCAGGGCAATGTTGCCAGTAACCAAGGACAACAAAATTGCCTTCCTCCCTACAAGGGAAACTTGCCCTGAAAGCTCCTCCAACTAATTTAGCAATGGAATACCTTGAAGCAGAATCATAATTTTCTTATCAGCCTGAATTAAATCAAGAAAATGACGCTGATATCATTGAAGATAGTTAAGAAGAATTAGCTGGCGACTCCCACATTAGTTTCTTGAATTATCAAGATGAACTCGAAAGCAAAGGAAAAGCTTCAGATGGATCATATGCAGTGTTTACCAGGTCTAAAAATCAATTAGCCCAGCAAGATGATAAAGAAAAGATAAAAGAACAACCACAACCAGTAGTCACAATTGTCAAGTGTGGAATAGCTCTGCCCTTTCAACCAAAAGATTCGATAATCACCCAAAAGGTAAATACATCTGTTGTGCCTTTCCCTTCTACTTCTAATTCACAAACCAGCTCACCTCCCATCCCTTTGAAAACTCAGAAAGCTAAAGTACCTTTCTCTGTACCTAGCTCGATTCAACCATTTGATATAATTGACCATGTTAAAAAGACAAAAATATAGATGTCTAAATTTGAGTACTTGCAGTCCAATCTAGATCAACTAAACAAGCTGGTCTAATATGTTAAAAATCAGACCGTCCTTGTAAGACAAAAGGCCAAAAAAGTAACTTTTGATTCTTTAATGAATACGCCTATTCCAAACAATCTGATTATTACTCCTCCAGCTACTTTTGGAAAAATAAAACCCTTCTATGTTTCCCTATTAATCAATGGCCATAAGCTGAGTAATTGTATAATAGACTCAGGTGCATTTGACAATGTTATGCCTACCAAAGTCGCTGAGTCTCTTGGTCTCACATTGACCAAGATGTTTGGCAGATGTTTCTCCATGGAGAACAAGCAAGTGCCATTGCTGGGGAAAATCAAAGATGCCCAATTTGCATTTGCAGCCTTTCCAGACAAGAGGATTAAAATGACTATATTAGTGGCTAACGTCCCAACATATTATGGCATTTTTCTTGGATGGAATTTCTATAAGGACGTGGGAGGAGAACCGAACATGGATCTATCTAAGGCAAGGATCCCTGTCCAAGGCATGATGAAAAAATTACTTTCTAAAAAGGAAGCAAAGTATGTAGTTACCAAGACGTTAGCTCTTGAAGCTCAAATCTTCTTTGAATCCGCAAGTATGGGTAATTATTTTTTATATATAGATCATGAAGAAAGACCCTCCATCTCTGATGAGGGAAAGTCTGAAATAAAGCCAGTATCTAATGAGATTTGGACTCTAGAATTTGATGGTAGTTGTTCCTCTACTGGTTTTGGAGTAAGAATTATCTTGATATCTCCTTAAGGAGATATGTTCCCTTCATCATATAAATTACAATTCAGCAACACAAATAATATAGCTGAATATGAATCACTGTTGCTGGGTATGAAGGCTGCTCAAAAAAGAGGTGTCAAATTTCTTCATGCTAAAGGGGACGCCGAATTAGTGGTTTGTCAAGTGAAAAATTCATATCGGACTAAGAATGAAAGGCTGCACCATTACCATAATCTTGTTTGGGACCAAATTGAAAGCTTTGATGCTTTCAACATTTCTTCCATTCCAAGAGAATCTAATGATAGAGCTAATGCACTCGTTGTTTCAGGAACTCTTTTAGTTCCTCATTCTGATTTTAAAAAAGATAAATATACCATTGAGCTGGTCTATAGGCCGATTGTTTTTGACAATGCTGATCATTGGCAAATTTTCAATGATGTTCAGTAGATCATTGCCTTCTTGGAAAGAAAAGACAATTTTGAATAGCTATATTTTAAAGGCAATGAATCTCAAAAGTCTGAATTAATTTTTGAATTTAGTTCAGATGTCAATAAATATTTCCTACAGCTGAAAGGAAACAAAATTTCTAAAGGCCTGGTTTCTCTTGAGAAGCTATTTGACAAGCATGATAGATTCATCAAGCAACAACAAACAGATTCAAATTTCTCTCAGGGATTTGACCATGTCAATCTAACCAACAAAGAAAATCCAAAAATGGTCAACATTGGTAAGTACTGTACACCTGAAAAAAAATTCAAATTTACTTCTTTGCTCTGTCAATACATTGATGTCTTGGCATATTCATATGAAGATCTGATGTCTCTTAGACCTGATGAAATCTGCCATCATATTCCTCTCAACGCTGATTCAACGCCTTACAAGCAGAAATCTAGACAATACAATCCAAAAATTTTAAGTACAATTATGTCTGAGATTCAGAAAATGTTAAATGTTAGAATTATTTTTCCAATCCATCATTCTACATGGATTGCAAACATAGTTCCGGTAAGGAAGAAAAATGGTGAAATTTGCATTTGTGTAGATTTCTAGAATCTAAACCAGTCATCTCTGAAAGACAATTATCCTTTGCCAATGATGGACCAAGTGCTTCAAACAGTAACATGATAAAAAATGTTATCAATGTTGGATGGCTTTTTAGGCTATAACCAAGTTGAAGTTGCTGAAGCTGATCAACACAAGACTGCATTCACCATGCCTTGGGGTACATTTTCATACAAAAGAATGCCTTTTGGATTAATAAATGCTGGCACTACCTTCCAGAGAGCTATGGACATGGCTTTCAAAGATGAGATTGGCAAATTCATAGTTGTATATCTTGATGATTTAACTATCTTTTCAAAGCGTCGATCTGATCATGTGTGCCATTTGCAGCAAGTGTTGGAGCGCTGTCGATAGAATAGTATTTCTTTGAATCCTAAAAAGTCTATTTTTGGAGTAACAGAAGGGAAACTCCTTGGACACATTTTGTCCAAAGAAGGCATAAAGATTGACTCAGATAGAGTCAAGTCTATCCAAGAGTTGAATTTGCTTATAATTAAGAATGTTGTTCACTCTTTCTTCAGAAAAGTGAATTTTTTACGAAGATTCATCCCCAAATTTGCTGAGAAGACAAGACACATTGTAAACATGCTGAAAGAAAAGACTACCTTCAGCTGGACCAAAGAAGGTAAAGCAACATTTCAAGATATCAAAGTCGCTATTGCTCATGCCCCCACCTTGGTTTGCCCAGATTACCATAGAGATTTCATTATATACAGCTATGCATCTGAGCTATTCTTTCAACGATTCTTATCCAATAGGACAAAGAAGGTATGGAATCCCCCATCTCTTTCATGAGCTGCTCTCTGAAAACTCATAAAATGAAGTATTCAAATATAGAGAAGCATGCCAATGCCTTGGTAAAAGTAGTCAAACACTTTCGCTTTCATATTCTAAATTCACATATTACTGCCTTAGTTCCTGATAGTACAATCAAGTCTATATTAACTCAGTAGGAGTTTGGCATAAAGAGAGGTAATTGGATTGTAAAGATCCAAGAATTTGATTTGGATATCAAGCTGACAAAGCTGGTCAGAGGTAAAGGTCTTTGTCAATTAATGGCTGACAATAAGCCAGAAGATACACAGCATGAAGAAGCTAAAGTAAACAATATGCCAATAGTCTTTTTTGTTTCTACTACCAATGAATGGTATTCAAATATTGCCTATTTTTTGACTTATGTAGAATGTCCTGCTCATTTGTCTTACAAAGAGAGGAGAACTATCAGATTAAAAGCTGCCAATTTTGTCCTTTGGGACAATGGCCTGTACAAAAGAAGTATAGATGGAGTTTTTCTTCGTTGTGTAGATAAAGAACAACAAGTTTAGCTCTTGAAATCTTTTCACAGTTTAGCATGTGGAGGACATTTTTTTACCCCTGTGACTACTCACAAAATTCTGCGAGCTAGGTATTATTGGCCAACTCTTTTCCAGGATGCACATAAATGGGTAAGGAAATGTGAACTTTGCCAGTAATTTGTTGGAAGACCCAAGTTGGTTGCTCTGCCTCTCAAGCCAGTAATCATAGAGGAACCTTTCCAATAGTGGGGAATCGATTTTATTGGGACAATAAATCCATCTTCAAGTGCTAGACATGATTATGTCCTTATAGTGACTGATTATTTCACTAAGTGGGTAGAAGCAATCTCGACAAAGCATGCTACTTCAGAAGGTGTATGCAACTTCCTGAAAGAGAATATCATTTCTAGATTTGGAGTCCCACTTAAAATTGTTACTGATAATGCTGCTTGTTTCACCTCTCAAAAAATTATGCAATTCTATTTTTATTATGGAATTACTCTCTCTCATTCTTCTAATTATTTTCTGTAAGGGAATGGACAAGCTGAGTCCAGCAATGAAAATTTGGTAACTATTATCAAGAAGCTTGCAGAGGATAATCAAAGGATGTGGCACAAAGCATTGGTTAATGCTCTATGGGCTGATAGGATTATGCCAAAGAGGGTGATTGGTATGTCTCCTTTTAAACTTCTCTATGGGAATAATGTTGAAATACCAATCACCTTAGAGTTACCAACATTGAAATTGGCAAAGGCCATTGAAGATCAGACATATGAGAGCTCTTTTGACAAAAGAATCATGTGCCTGCCTCAACTGAAAGAACAAAGAACCATGGTGGTGGATAGAATTATTGTTCATCAAATTTTGGTAAAGAAACTTTTTGATCAGAAGGCTAGAAATCGTGATTTCCAGATTGGAGATAAAGTTCTACTGTGGGACAAAAGAAGAGAGCCAAAAGGAATGCATGGAAAGTTTGACTCCCTTTGGAGAGGTCCATTCATAATTCATCAGCACATGGGTGAAAATAAATTTTTGTTAAAATACCAAGATGGCACGCTCTTTTCTTTGCCCCATAATGGGCAGCATCTAAAACACTTCAATTCTTGAAGTATCAGATCATTGCCTCTGTATATATGTATATTTGTACAGTTTTAAATTCTATTTTGTTTTATTTGTTTTCATTTTTAATGTCTTTCATTTATGGAAAGCATGACTCTGAAGCCTAATGGTACACTTGAAGACATTGGATATTCTGAATTCTACTCCTTTAAATTTGTCTTGCAAGTGACAGAAGTTCCCCAACTGGAGCCAGCTGTTGTCCCCCAAAAAATAGCTTTCATTTTTAGGACAACATTTGAAATATTTTGGTCTTATAGACCAAAATTATCTCTTCTCTTTTCAAAATTTGTCTTGGGCATTCAAATTCTTTAATTTTCAAGCTTTTCTTGAATCTACGGACTCTGCAGGCTTGAATCTACAGACTCAGCAGGAATAAAAATCTATGAACTGTGCAAGAAAAGGAAAATCTACGGACTCTGCAGGCAGATTCATTTTTATAGGTTCAAAGGGCTTCTGTAGGTGGTTTCAATCAAAAGGAATTAGTTTTCAAATACTTAGTCATTTTTTAGGATTGTTTCAATGCCTTGGTTTGAACAGAAATCTCCATCGGCAAACACCAGTAGCAAGTTCAACGTCTTTGGCAAGAGTTAAGCGCTTCATCAAGGTTCAAAGTTCAATCACTTCAATTGGTTCATTGGCTTCCAAACATTAAACCAAATCAAGGTAGCTTGAACCGTTAAACCATTGAACCATTTTGGTTCAAAGGTTCAAAGGGTTCAAGGTTCAACTGCAGGTTCAATCAAAGAAACAGTTCAAGGGCTAAGTTTAAACAAGCAGTTCAATGCTTTATTTCACTCAAATGGTTCATTACCTTTGTTTCAGCATCTTTTGGTTCGACCATTTGGTTCATAAGTCGGTTCAAAGCCTTATTTGAACCATTGAACCAAAACTTGGTTCAACGTCTAGGTTAAACAGAAAGGTTCAACAACATGTTCATTCACTTAGTTCAACCATTTGTCTCATTGATTGGTTAATCAACTTTGTTTCAAAGGGACTTGGTGTGCTTCATTGAACCTTTGAACCGGTTCAACTAATGGTTCATCGGCTAAGTTTAAAGGGGAGGTTCAATGCTGAAAGGAACTTTTTCGAAGGACAAGTGCCCTTGCGAAGGACACTTCATCGACCAAAACACCCTTCAGATTTTCAAAATAAATCCAAAGACTTATTCAAATACTTGGTGAAACCAATTTCTGTAGACTTTTGTCTGCAGGAATTTTACCCAGACTTTTGTCCGCGGGAATTTTACCCAGACTTTTGTCTGCGGGACAAATGTCCACGGAATTACCCGTGGGGAGCTTTCAAGTCAAACACCCAGGAATTTTCCCTGGGGATTTGTCCACGAAAATAAAGCTCAGGGAAACATTTGTCTGTGGGGACTGCCAAAACAAAATCTCAGGGAAATATTTATCCGTAGAGATTGATAAAACAAAGGGCTGCCAAAGGACCCCAAAGGGCAGGTGCCCTTGTGGGGAACTCTCGGTGGCCAAAATAAAGGGCTCGACAAGGATCATTTCTCAAGGCCCAAATGGGTATGTCCAATTCAAAAAAGTGCTAAGCAGAAGACCAAGGGGTGATGCCCACAAAGACATCAAATTTAGCATAGCCGACTAGCCGTTGGAAGCATATTGACGGGCATGTAAATGTCAAGTTTAAAGACAGTAAAATAGCCTTTGATTTATAGACCTGAA
The DNA here is from genome assembly GCA_037957365.1 of Torreya grandis. Lineage (NCBI taxonomy): Eukaryota > Viridiplantae > Streptophyta > Pinopsida > Cupressales > Taxaceae > Torreya > Torreya grandis. The sequence goes on along the minus strand of JARHVA010000878.1, from coordinate 1,587,216 downwards.
TGCATTTCCAGAATTCAAGATAAAAACTAGTTGAAAGCGAGGAAAGGCAGAACAATGGATGAATACAGGGCTCGATTCAATTAATCTTCAAGATTAGATCGCCAGGTGGACATTGAAAGTTGTAATCTTTCAATTGCACAACTTGTTTATCTACATTGAGAAGATCAAATGGGTAAAATGCCCCAAAGTTCTAGCTTGTCTTCCTAAAATTTCCCAACGCATCATGATATATTACTGTTCTCGAGTCCTTCTTCAAATGGCTATATAAGGGACTTTCTTTCATTGTAAAAGGATCTTCTTTTTGACAATTTGAATGAAACTCTGCTGAAATTGAGAAGCATCATTGAGACTTTGTGCTCAGTCTATTAATCATATTCTATTGATGAAAACAAGGGACTTTTTCAGACTTTGTGCTGTGATATCTTTTCTATTTTATTAATTTAATAAGCAAGATTAGTAAATAAGTCAGAAAGGTGTCCTAAAGAATCAACTGTGGAGAGACTTTATGCCCCCATAGCTGCCTTCAGTGTGTTTGCTTTTTCATTGCTGTGTAAAGGACTTTGAGCTTTCATTGCCCTTCGTATATCACTCTTGAGTATTTCAGGTACAAACTTTGTGCTATGTCTTGATTTGCTAGTTCTCATACTTCCAATTACGCTCTACTTTAATTTCCAAGAGTATTCTTGTGGCTGGTTGAATAGTTTTTCCTGAAAGAAGAGGAGAGCTGTCTGTCATTTCCTTGAGTTTTTCCTTTGTTTTGTATACATCATCTCTAAAGAAAGAGAGATGGATGTCTGGTCCTACCCTTAAGTATTATTATTTTCTATTTATACATATACATAACATATCCATAGGGAACCTCCCCTTGATGAGAGGAGAGAGCAGTCTCCTTCTGATGTGTCATTAGATGGGGGTGTTCATTCTTCTTCATATTTAGACCAGGAGATGACCAATGATGAACTTGCCTATGGATTTGAGTTCAATTTTGAGAAATAACAAGTGTTTGATCAAATTCTTTAATAATTTTTGACTATTTTTTTCACATGGCCAGATCTCCCATTAGGGAACTCAGATTCATCATGCCTAGGATAAGTTGAAGAGCAAGTTCTAATAGAGGACCCTGAAATAGTCTAATAGTTCATGTCTTTGTCTACTATCCTAGAAGATAGCTTGACCTTTCTAGTTGAAGATACAATAGAGTTAAACATTGGGACTCCATCGGAACCAAAATGGATAAAATTAGGCACATCCCATACTAAGGATGAATGTGAAGTCTTTACAGCTCTACTGAGAGAATTTGTAGATATCTTTGCATGGGCTTATTCTGACATGCCAGGTTTGGACCCCATCTTGGTTTTACATCACCTTGTGATAAATCTTGATGCTAAACTAGTTAAGCAAAAGTTACGTAAGATGCATCCTTGCATTTTTGTATTAGTAAAGAAAGAGTTGGAAAAACTCTTAGAAGTAGGATGCATTTGATCTATTGACTACTTAGAATGGATATATAATGTTTTACCTATTAGTAAAAAGCCTAAAGGAATCAAAATCTATACTAATTTTTGAGACAAACAAATATTTCCCTAAGGATGCATATCCATTGCCTAATATTGACATGATCATCGAATCCATGGTAGGTTATGAGATGATTTCACTCATGGATAGATTTTCAAGATATAACCAGATCAGAATAACACCAAAATATTAAAAAAGACAACATTCACTACTCCATGGGGAACATTTTGTTATCAAATAATGCCATTTGGTCTTAAGAATGCTAGATCCACATTTAAAGAGCTATGAAAATCATTTTCCATGATATGATGCATGATGTTGTTGAAGACTACGTTGATGACATATTAGGCAAATCCAAAACTAGGGTTGACCATGCAACAATGCTACCTATAATATTTGAAAGACTACGTGAGTATAAAGTCTAACCGAATCTAATGAAATGTATGTTTGGAGTAACATTTGAAAAATTACTTGGCTTCATCATGTCTCGCAGAGGCATTGAATTTGATCTAGCTAAAGTCCAAACTATAACAGAGATGCCACCACCAACTAATTTGAAGCAACTCCATAGTTTGTAGGGAAATATCTAATAAATGCGATGCTTCATATATTAGTTAGCAGATAAGTGTCATCTATTTACACATGTTTTGAAGAAGGGAGTTACATTCCACTAGGATAATCATTTCCAAATAACTTTTCAATAGCTAAAAGATTACCTAGCAATTTTGCTTATTTTTTTACCCCTATGCCAAAAAAACAATTTTTGTTGTACTTATTACCTATAGATAGTGCCTTAGGGGCACTTTTAGCTCAACATGATGACAATGGAAAATAACATGCAATATAATATTTAAGTTGTATATTGGTCATGTATAAACACAACTATATGCCTATTGAAAAAGCCTATCTTGCGATGGTCTTTACAACTCAGAAATTATGACACTACAGGTTGAACAATAAGACCATGGTCATTTTAAAAGTAGATCCGCTTAAGTATCTACTATCTAAAATACACGGAAAACTGGCCAAGTGGATAATTATTCTTAGCGAGTTTGACATAGATTATGACAATCAAAAGGGAATCAAGGGACAGATCCTTGAAGATCAACTTGCTGAAGCACCCCTTACAGACATAGAGCCACTCACATTCCAATTTCTCAATGAATCTATAATGACCATCATTGACATACCTCTTAAACAAAAACATTGGAGGCTATATTTTGATGGATCATTTACTACACATAGATTGGGGGCAGGCTACTTATTTATTACACCACAGGGGTATCTAATTCTTAAGTCTTTCAGAATCAATTTTCCTTGTACAAACAACATGGTCGAGTATGAAGCACTTATTGTAGGACTTTGATAGGTAGTACAGTGGAACATATCTCATCTCAAGGTTTATGGTGATTCTTAGTTAATCATTAATTAGGTCACATACCATTTCCAAACTAAAGATGATAAGATGGTTCCTTATAAAGCTATGATTGACACTCTAAAACAACACATTGTAGATATCTAATTTGAGCATATACCAAGGGCTAGTATTAGAACTGTAGATGCTATGGCTACTACCAACTCTCTGATTCAACAAATAAATAAAGCTATAGAGTATTAGTTCATCAAGAATTTGGTCACACCAGCTCATGAACCTTCAACTGTTGCAATGATTTATGATATTATTGGTCCTAATTCTATCTAGTATTTAGGCCTTTATAATTATCTTTATGACCAAGTTATACCACCTGACTTACCCCAAAAACAAACCAAAGCCTTTATCCATAACTTTACTTGTTATACCTTACTTAGATCAACCCTTTACCACCATAGTTTTGTTGGAACTCTACTTTGTTGTTTAACTTTGGTAGAATCTACACTAGCATTATAAGAAGTTCACGAAGTATATGGAGCCCACTCTAGTGGGGAAGTTTTATCTAAAAAGCTCTTGTGTACTAGTTATTATTGGCCCACAATGGACATAGATGTAGTTTCATATGTAAAAAAGTGTGACAAATGTTAATGATATGCCAATCTGATTCATGCCCCAGCCAAGAATCTAAAACCAATGTTGACACCATGGCCATTTGCTACATGGGGGCTTGACCTCATCAGGAAAATCAATCCTACATCTTTAGACAACCATAAACATATCCTTACTACCATTGAATATTTAACTAAGTGGGTCGAAGCTATACCCCTCACTTACATGACTATAAATTAGATTTCCAATTTCATCTTCAACCATCTCATTTGTTGTTATAGTATCTCCTCTAGCATTATATCTTATAATGGAGGATCATTCAAGAATAAGGATGTTGACAAGCTATGTGCCAAATACAACATGACACAATATTTTTCTATGAAATATTACCCTCAAGGTAATGGTCAAGCTGAGGCATCCAACAAAATAATTGTTAACATTCTCAAAAAGATTGTCAACGATGTTGGTCATGACTGGCACCTTCAGATATTCCATGCCCTTTGGGCATACTCTACCAATTATCATACACCCCTAGGAGCCACTCCATATTTACTTTTTAATGGTACGTAAGGCATACTTTCTATTGAGTTTTAGTTACCTTCACTGTGAATATCTTTCAAGCATGTCTTAGATGATCATGACTATTGAGTAGTTCACCTGTAAGAGCTTTACCTACTTGACAAAAATGCATAACTACACTCAACAATCTTTAGGCATATCATAACCAACTCAAAGGCCACTACAATCAACATGTCAAGTATAGAACATTTGAACTTGGTGATCTTGTTCTTAAAGAAAACCAAAAGAATACCATGGCTAAAAAGAAGCATAAATGTAAATTCAATCCAAACTAGATAGGGCCTTTCATCATTACTTACTGCAGATTATAGATCTAGAGCATACATGCTCACCACACCAAATGAAGATAAACTTCCTAAGCTGATAAATATTATTCACCTCAAGTGGTACTATGCTTGAGCATTATGGTGTATTGTCTATAAGGACTATTTCGGTTGTGCCACTTTATCACTTTTCTTATTTAAACAAATATAAATCTTATCATTCCTCTTAGCCTATTACTTATCTGTTTTACCATTCCATTCAAATGACCAAGCATGTTTTGAATACTATCTACCTAGCCCTATGACCTTGATTCCATTCTATTTGGTCCCATCATCACTTTCAATAAGAGAATTCAGATTTAGTTTCAATAATTATTACATACATTCTAGACAGAGGAAATATTTTGGAATAGTATGATAGACATTTTTTAGTTACATCCTTCATTTCTTGTTTCATTCTCTCTCATTATCTTGATCCTAATTATAACTTCCTATGGGCAAATTAGTCTTAGTGACCTTGGCCATTGTATCCTAGTTATAATTGCCTATGGGAAAACTAGGGGAAACACTTATTTATTGTGCCTTGACCATACCAACTATCCATTCTCTATGATGTACTATGATTTTATACCAATTATGCCTATTTTGTTTGAATTGACTGCTACACTAGTCAAATTCCTTTGCTATAAGGCATAACTACAATGACTTGAGGTCCTAATCTAGGACTATATAATCAATACTTGATACTTGTCGAGGTCATCTTAGTCACTATTTCCAGCCACACTCTCACCATTTTGTGAGCAACCTAAGTCACACTCTCACCATTTTGCAAACAACCTAAGCCATGCTCTTGCCATTATGCAAGCTTAAATTGTTTTTAGTATCTTGTCATTCTTGATTGAGTTGAGATGCTCCAAAATTACAAAAAAAATTGTAAAACTATTTAGTAAAAACCAAAAACATTGACCACTTTTTTGCCTTAAATATTTTGGGAACCCTTACTAAGTCATAAGCAAATCACTTGTTCCTTTGTTTCTCCATCATTTTTGGCCTTTTATCTCATGCACTTACCATTTTGAAAGACCATTCCTATTCTTCTATTGCATCTATTATGTTTTTTCATTAGTTATCATTTTCTTCCCATTTCCTTGGAGAACTACATTTAGCCTAAAGTTTTTATTGGGTATTATGTCCATGTAACTATGTAGGTAACGTCCACTTGCCTAGTGCATATGGAGACAACTCGACCACCCCCTTCATTTTATTCTATTCCCCCATTCTATTAGTTTGTAAGTTGTCACCTATTTTCTAGGGGTAATGTTCATATGGCTTAAATTAATTAATTAATTTCTTTGTTGTTTTATTTGTGTGTCTGTTTGTTTGCTTTTCATATTGTTACCTTGATTCAGCCTGTGTGCGTTCTTTAGGTAATTCCTTACCCAAACTTATACTTAAATCCATCCATATTCATGTGTTTACATTGTCACCATGGTTTTTATCATTGGTGCATTATTTTCTATTAAATCTTAGATTTTGGGAGTCAATCCTTATGCATATTTCGGCTAAGCCCTCATGATGTTATACCATGATGCCTAATGATATATGCTACAACAAACCTTAGCTTCAGGAAGTCTATTCAAAAATGGTATCATTGACATCTCTTTGGCACCACCATCCCGATTCAATCTTAATCATATCCCAAATGAATTAATTAAACAATGAAATAATTTCAACCTTTGTTAGTTCAGACGAGCATTTCCCAACTAACAGGTTTTTCCAATTCATCCTGCCTGCATTTCTCAATGATTATAACCACCTTTAGGTAAATCATTGTGTTATCACCCTTTTACTTTTTCTACCCATATAGGGGCATGTTGTTATCTTGTTTCTCTATCCTAATTGGGGTAGCTCCATCTTCTCAATGATTATAACTACCTTTGGGAAAATCATTGTGTTATCATACCATGTTGCCACTGTCAGGGTATAATGATTATAACCACCTTTGGACAAACCATTGTACACTGTCCCACTTTCATTCTCAATTATTTTGACTAATTTTTCAAACTTAATGTGTTTTCAGCCCATCATTTTCATTTCTTTGGTTCCCTTGTTTCACTTCTTTCTCTTTGAGGGACCGTTTGTTGACCTTTCCTTGCACCAACCATTCCCTTGAGGGGGCATCATATAGTTAGTTCATCAATTTCCATTGAATTTTTAAGCATACAATTCATTTCTTTTTATTTGAGAAGACATTGTTTTGCCTATAGCTTGCAATACCTTTCCAAATAAGAGCAAATTATAGACACCTAAAACTAGCCACCGATAACTTTCAACCAAAATTTTGACTAATTTTCACAAAAATGCACAATTTGGCCTATAATAAATAAAACACATTAAAAGCTTTGAAAATGACATATTACAATTCTAATTTTGACCAAAGTATCCTTAAATGGGGCAATGCATTTTATGGACCAGCTAACTTTGATGAGATCAATTCAAATCAAAATGCCAATTTTGCACCTCGGTGCTCTAGATTGCTCTTTTATATCAAAGTTATTGTACAAGACATGTGCCTTTGCTATTTGGTGTTTAAATCATCCTAAATGGGATAATGGTTCCAATGCATATGGCATCACATCCTAATTTTAATCCAGTCAAATTTTGGGCCAATAACAAGACATTCTGACCAATTTGAGTAAGTTGTGCAGAAAGAGCCAAGGTTTGTATCAAAGTGATTAATCATGATTAAGAGATAATTAAACCAAATAATGAGCCTAGTTACTAATTCCATTGAACTTGTTGAATAATTTCTTTTTGGAAATGAATATTGAATAACTGCATCATTAGGCGAAATCATTTCTTGGGAAGACATCCTTAGGCCATAAATGCATAAAATAACAAGGTTAACCCCTCCCATGCCTCATTAAGAATCTCCATGGCTCTTAAATGCCATTTATATCCCAAATATTTATGATCCTATTTATGAATTTTAATTACAAAATTGAATTAATCTTTAACCACACATCTTCTTTTTGAGATGGATGGTTTAGGTTGATTCTAGCCATTTTTAAAAATCTATAAATAAGAGGCCTTGCCTATTGAATTTTAATCCATTTTATTCCAAACTTATAATTCCCAAATACATTCAAAAATCATTGCATTTTAGTGTTATAATGTCCAAATATTGAGCCAAGCCAAGCCAAGCCAAAGCCACACATAGTGCGAAGGAGAGATGGAGGTACCCATACTTCATTGATGTAGACTTCATGAGCACAAATCAAGTAAGCCACTACAACAAGCATTTTGGAGCATCCAAGGAAGGTGAAGGAAGGTATTTCTTTCATATTTAAGTTGTGTTTTCCATTTTTTTTGGTTAACTAAACTCCTCCTTTGAGATAGGCTTAGGGTGTTAGTTTAGTGTGTTTTTGATTGATTTGGTTTATTCACTAATACAATACCAATTTCTCCTTATTGAAATCCTATGTTCACAAATACAAATGGATTTAATACAAATGATTAGAAATATTTTGTACCAACTAATGGTACTAGTAACAATTAGGTTCATAGTTCAGAAGCTCCCAAGAGTGAGAATGATTATTTATTGAAGATGGTACAAAAGCTAAGCACTAATTCTCTATAGTTGCAAAAGTAAGTTAGCCGTATTGGAGAAAGTTTTGGTAGAAACCTTTATTTCCAAAGATTCAATAGGCATAGCAATAGGTTTCATAATGATAGTTCTCATAACAATAAGAATAATGAATCATCTACTGATAAGAAAACTATGGACATAAATCTTATTGATGTTGCCTTAACTGATTATTGTAGGGCACATTACACTTCCAAACATGATGAAATTGATTGGATTGAGTTATGTAAAGCTTTTGACGCATTTCAAGAAGAATTAGACACTTTTGAAGTGATTCCTAGCAAAGATAATAGTGTAATTACATGAAGATCTAAATCATCAGACCAAGTTAACATGGTGGAAACATTTGAATTCCCTTTTCAAGAAGACAATGAACTTGATGACATCCCTGAAAAAGTCCATGCTTTTTAATAGTTCCTAAAGAAGACGTATCCTTTGAGAAATAGGGATCAAAGGCAGCCTTTGAATACCTCCACTACTCAAAAAAACTTTGGCACTCCTCTAGATAGTACTTCAGATAATAATCTAGAGCATCCAAAATGGAGTACTTCTAAACATAGTATTGATGCTTCTAATTCTATTAATAGGACTTGATATAACATTGTGGAAGATATGAATAAAATAAAGGCTAACATCATGTTGCATGAATTTATGTAGATCACTGAACAAAAGGACCTATTATTCGAGTCTTTGTCAAAGAAGCTTACAAACCACCCAACATGGACAATTCTAATGTTATTATGTATAAAGGTAAGACAAAATCTCCACCCTTCCTACTCACTATCAGGATGTTTGGTAAGAATTTACATAACTTTTTATTAGATTCTGGTACATCCACCAATATTATGCTAGTAGGTATCTACAAACAACTTGGCTTGACAACTATTAAATTTGATAGTGTTGTTACTCATTACTCAATTAGATAAATCTAAGGTTGAAGTAATTAGGGAATTATTAAATATTCATATCTAGTTGTAGACACTGAAATCGTGTCGACTCCCCTGGTCATTCCCCATCTTATTCTTCTTCGCCTATTTAACCCTTTGTCGATCACTTTTTCCATTAGCCTTGACCCTGGCAGCATGTAAAAATGAGCACAGAGCTAAAGCCAGACTCTATCCCCATTGTGCATCTACCGATGATGGTCGTTACCTGGTCGACGTCGCCGACGTCGGTCACCTTCCCGTTATCCATTATCAGTTATCATTCGGTTCCCAATCGGTTTCCCGAACGGTTATCGAACCGTCTCTCGAACCGCCCCTTGCCTTCATCAACGTCTGCCAACCATTCGAAAGGCTAATCAACCGATCAATCAATCAATCGACCTCCGAACTCTGACATTCACAGACCCTTGCAATCAACACTCTCGCGATCAACCAACTCCAACATCAACCAATCTGCATTCGCTTCAATCCGGCACTGCACAGACAACTTCAACAACGTCAATCATGTCTTCGCACTATGACAGGTAAGTATCCTCATCTGTTTATTTTTATTTTTGGTTATTGCTTTCTTGTTATTTCCATACTCTATATTCTGTTTAAACTCAACCTTCTGCAAATCCCTAGAGCCTGTTTAAACTCAGACCTTACCCTGACTAGACCCTGTCCCAACTCAACCAGAACCTGTCCAAAACCCTACCCAGAACCTATCCAAAACCTTGCCTAGACTCTGCCCTGACTTTGTCTCGACCCTGTCCCGACTCTCCCAGATCTTTTGCAACTCACCTAGACTCTGTCCAAAACCTACCCCGACCGACGCCGGTACCTACCCCGACCGACGCCGGCAGTTTGACCGACACCGGCACCTTCCCCGACCGACGCCGACATCACAGAGACCGACATCGGCAACTGCACAGAACATTTTACTTCATTATCAGGTACGCATTCTATTTTTTGTCCTTTATTTTTGTCATTTTATCTTTCATCATATCTACTTTAGTCCAATATTCTGCTTTTTTATTAGTGGGTTGATATCCTTCTAGGAAGTCTTCGAACTTTCGGGATCGGGCGTTTGCCTGACAGCCCACCATATCTTTGACTAACGTTTTTCCGTGTTTCAGCCTTTTCTTCTTTGCAGGTGTCATTCCTCCACAGCCAAAGAGGAGAATCTTCCAACGTCTGATTTCGGTGCGCATGACTTTATCAGGTATCTTCTATCCTTGACCATCTCTTAGTTTCTTATTTCTTCTTTGAATGTAGAAAGCAATTTTGCATAGAAACATTCTGGCACCCCCGGTGGGACCTTAAGGCCTTCCTTGGGTTCTTTCTTTCTTTTGTTCATATAGGTGCATTAGGTTTCTTCCTTTTCGCCTCTTTTCATCTCTTCTTAAACGACATCATAAGCAGGACTAAAACGAACATTTCTTTCTTTCTTGCACTTCTAGACTAGCTAAAACTCATATTCTTCGACTCTTTCTCCATTCGTTTTCATATGAACAAACATTTTGACTTGGGCATTAAAACACTTTGCATTCATTTCTGATTGCCTGCATCTTTTAGACCACACATAGTAATTAAACCGCATATTGAATTAATCTAGATCACTTGATGTTACACGACCAAACCACCTGCACAAAACAAACATTTTAACTTACCTGAGACAAGGCCCGACTGGGATTTCATCCCCCAGCAGATACCTTACCCGTCCCAGCGATCTTACTTGGATTTCATCACCAAGGAGAAAGCCAACTCTGTTCTCTGGTAGAGTCTAAACTATAGTGGAAGTATATTTTGGCTAAGCGAAACCAGCTAACCACTGGAATCATGAAGTGAGGGGAGCTTGCTCCTTAGCACCAGGCCTGTACGGAAGCTAACACAGACTTCTTGAGCACCATAACAAAACCCAAAACCATCCATAGACTGCTTCTTCTAGGACCCGACTCACAAAGCCAATCTTCCTCTACACACATTCTAAGGCATAAGCCACTATAATCCTAATAATTTACTTCTAGGGTTTTAGGATCTGCTTGTGTCTTCATCTTTTTGGTTCTTATCTACTTGTTTGAGCTTGTGAGGACGTTCTTCCTTGCCTTGAATGGTTCTGACTCGTAGCCAAGCCAAGGCTCTAGTCGATCACGCGAGGCATCATCCTCTTCCGTCTACCCCACCTACAACCAACCCTATAATGGAGTTCAACTCAGAAACTGAAAGAACTCCTACCAGAACATCTTCGACCCAAATGCCTATTATCCTAGAAGGGGACCAAGATTTCGCATGATTCTTGGACCTCAACATAAAAGCCTTGCAACACTATCTCGCGAATAGCCAAACGCGAGACCCCTTGGGCAATCCAATTTATGGAATGCCGACTTCTTTCCTCGAGACTGCGGCCGTATCAACAGCGTCCGTAGTCCAACCCTTAGACACCCAGGCTATTGCCTCAACCAATGACCAACCGTTTACCAACCATCCAAGTGTGGCCTCTCCTTCCATCACTGGGCCCACTTTCACCGGGGTTTTGGCCCCCTATCAATCTCAACCCACTCAACCACTTTCTACCCCCTTTCAAAACCTGGTCGTCTCTATTCCACCCACCCTTACTCCTATCAACACTAGGGTGGCTACCTATCCATTAGCCCATGTTACCTCTAACCAACCTCCCATGACAACATCAAACCTAGCCATGCCTTCTATCCAACCATCCTTAGTCACTTCTTTTGTCCCTACGACTAGTCATCCGTATGTTGCGCCCTTATTGGTACAACCGACTACGTCGTATACCTCTTCCAGCCTCTTTCAAGCGCCTTACAATTTAGGAGGCATTCCACCCGCCAATCCATCAGTAGATATTATCAGGATGCTGATGGATAAAATGTCCAACCTAGAGACCTCCGTTTTTGGCTCACACAACACTCTCTCATACGAACAAATCTGCAACGAGCCCATCCATCCTTCTGTCCCCATCAGACCATATCCCAGCCAGTGGGAACTTCCTAAGTTTTCTCATTTCCAGAGCAAGGAAGACCCACAACAACATTTACGGGCATTCAGACATGCCTGTTACCTTATCGCCCATGACGATGCATTGCTCTTACGCACGTTTCCCATGTCTCTCTCGGGTGCTGCACTTGACTGGTACAGCTCTCTTCCCAGCCATTCCATCTTCACATTCACTCAGCTAGCCCAGCTCTTCCTCGATCATTTCTCCATCAATATCACCAAGAAGGTCTCTATCACAGACCTCTATTCTATTCGCCAGTTCGAGGATGAATCCATTGCTGATTTCGTCACTCGGTGGAGGGGCCTTATCAATCAACTTTAATTTTCCTTACCTCAGCCTGAGCTTATTGAACTTTTCTCTCAAGCCTGCGCTAAACATATTTATTCTACCTTGAGGGTTCAAACCTTTCGCACTTTTGACGAAGCCTTCACAATGGCTCGTAAACTTGAGTTACGTGCTGTCGAGGAGAATAAAGTCAAGTTGCAGAGTAAGAATCCCAACTCCAAAACCAATGACCCCTCTTCTAAGCCTTCCTCATCTAATCCTAAATCTAAAGCTTCAGCAAATGATGTGGTTGTTAGATCTTCTTCTTCTTCGCCTTCAACTAATCAACCTGAACCATCCACATCTATGAGTGCCACTCGCCAATTTTAGCAGAGATACATACAGCGACAGTTTACTCCACTTGGAGAATCATACGCGTCTGTGCTGGAAAAACTCGTCAAACAAGGGGCCATCAATCTCCCTCAGATCCGACCTCCACCACAATTTGATCCCTCACGCGCCATCCCTGCGTGGTATAGGGAAAATGACTTATGTAACTACCACCGTGTTAAAGGTCATGACACGGGCAACTGTAAAACCCTTAAAAACATAATCCAAGACATGTTGGAAAAGGGTGACCTCATCCTCGACAATCCCAATGCCCCTCCTAATCAGGGTATCGATATCTTCAAACAACCATTCCCTAATCATCCACCAACCCAAAACAATGTCCAGACCTTGACTGACAATACCCACGAACATAATATTCGAACAGTCAATACGGTCTCGCCCCTCATTTCTAACCAACCCCAAGAGGTGAGTTCATCCATCAGTCCATCACATGTGGATGAACCTCTTTCTCCGGTTAGTTCTCCCTCAACTTCTCTCATTTTGGAGGACGCCTCGACCTTACCAGCACCGCCAGTTTCATCATCTTCCTTCTTGCTGCCCATGGAGGCCCCAACCTTTCCTACTCCTTGACCGCAAGTGGAGGGCACTATCATCCCTGCCCTTTACCCGCTTGAGGAGCTTCATTCTCCAGTTTCTTCTCCACCCAGGGAAGAACCTATCTCTCCTTCATCTCCAACCAAACATGAACCTGTCACGACTTCACCATGCTTTGGGCCCGAGACTACTACACCCGTCTCACCTTCAGTCCCACAACCGTCGACGTCCTCTCAAGAACCCGAACCTCATCCCACATCTTCTCAGCCATTTTCCCGACTAGTGGAGAGACTCAAACTTCTCCCTTCTAGGAAAGTGGAGCATCAGGGATTGTGGGACCGTCTCACAGCTCTTCAACAAGCCCGGGCCCTCTCATCTCATGCTGCTAATCCTCCCATGGCAGAACCTCCTAAGACTATCAACAAAAATCAGATCTCCACTTCCAAACCGTCTACATCTTCATCAACTTCATCAAAACCAAAACCCTCATCTACTTCGCCTAAACCTATCAAAACACTTGGCGTTCACCCCGTCTCCAACCTCATTCATCCACAAGTGAAGGTGGAATTAAACCAGGCTTCAACCAATAGTAGTCTTCAACCTAAATCACAAAAGATTGCCAAACCACAGAGGCAAATGCCTCCTCTTCCGTCACCATTGCCCTCCATTTTGGGCCCGCATCCTTCAACCTTAACCAGAGTCCTTCCCGCTTCAACCTCTAATCAAAACTGGTTGCCTCCTTTGCTTTCTTTACCTACCGCTAGCCTACCCTCTCCCAAAAGGGAGATACCTCTCATGAAGAGTGTACCGTCTCCGCCTGTCATCGCACCATCAACCCAAAAGGTGGTACGAAAACCCCCTCCAACTTCGCCAAGCAAAAGTCACCAACATCGCATACATCGATGAGCACAGACCCTTTAGTGGGTTCATACTCTTTAATCTTACAATGACTTTTGCAAACTTCTAGCATAACTCTTCCACCCATCAAGCCCTTCCAACCTCTCGGGTCTAAACCCTCCTGGTTCGACGACACGAAGATTTGTTTATATCATCGTACACCAGGACACGACACCGAGACTTGCTGTGCCCTCAAGGCTGTCATTCATCGATATCTGGAGAAAGACACTCTTCTCTTTGAGGACACTTTCGACCGACCCCTGACTCCTTCTCATAATCCTTCAACCTCTTCAAACCCATCTACATCTTATCAACTGATTGCAACTCCTTCTTCACCTTCACCTCCCATCTTTGAAATCAATGCCATTCACATCACCACTAGGTCACAAAAGGACAAGGCGAAAGAAAAAGCCGCCATTCCTTGGACCTACCCTTTTGTCAATCCACCTCAACTGCCTAAGCCTAAGATTTCTATCCTTGGCGCGCCTCAACCCTCCTCTTCTTCTTCCTCTTCCGGACCAATCCATGACTCCATGTTGAAACAGCTTCACCAGACGACTGTGAAGATGTCCCTCTATGATCTCATCTAGACTTCGCCCCAACATCATCAGGCCCTCATTCAAGCCTTGCAGACAACGAAGGTCCAACCCGAGGATCCCCAACCACTTGCTGCTCTTGTCCACTCTTTAGCCCCTATTGCCTCCATCACATTCAACGATTCTGAGATTCCCACATCCAACATGGAAGATCAGGACGCCACCCTCTTCATCACTGCCTATATCGATTGGACACGCATTAAACGCGTTATGATCGATGGAGGCGCTAGCATCAACATCATCTCCACCCATGCCTTTGATCAGTTGGCTCTTCCCAAGAATTGCGTCTCCAAAACTGACGTAATCTTGCGCTCTTTTAATGACACTACTGCCACGACCATTGGCACCATCATCCTTCATATTTGCATTGGTCCACGCACAGTCTCGGAGCTCTTCTACATCATCGAAGGAGAGTTCCAATACAACATCTTGCTGGGCCGACCCTAGATCCATGCCATGGCCTGTGTCCCCTCCACCCTACATCGTTGTGTGAAATTTGAGCATGACAGACAAGTCCACGCTATTCCCGCTGACCCTTCACCCTTCAAAACATGCAACACCACCTATCATCCAAACGATGTCCTCATTCCTATCAAGCCATCAACCCCGGCACCGCCTCCATCTGCGAAAGCTTCGACCAGTTCACAACAGGCGGTCGCCCTTACACCTCCCCTTCAAGCGACAACCATAGACCCCATGGAAGACGTCTTCCAAAGACTTTCATTAGGAGAGTATCGCTTGCTGGCTTTAGACATGTTCCAAACTCCACAAGAGTATGGACGCCTTCATCACAGCCCCAGCTACGACCATCAGATCGGGACGATCATACCTTATGGTCCCCCTCACCTCCGCACCAACCTCGTCTATGGGGGGCTTAATCAAGCTCCTAATGACGGTAATCCTCTTTCTTCACCTCAACCTTTCACATCAGATTTCTCATTTCTTGGCAACCCCGCCTTTTCACACACTTATCTTCACAGGTGTGCATGGAAGGGTTTTGGTTTCGGACGCTATGAGCAGGGCTCCCATCAGCCTATCCAACCGCTCAATGATGACGATGCCAAGAAAAGGTATGGTCTGGGATATCACGACCCCACTCAAGACCCTGTAGACCTTTGTCCTGAACCAATCATTGACCAATCTCCTCCACACTCGCCTGTTTCACCCCCTTCACCTACGGAGTCAGTGGTTTCCATTTCTCCTAGTTTTTTTTTCCATAAACACCATCCGCCTTGACCCCTTGACTTATCAGCTCAATGGGGTGTCCAATTCTCTCCCTCTCATTTTTCCCAACATGATCGAAGATGAGTCGGCAACCATTCACACTGTTCACTGTGTTGACGATGACGCCATTATTTCTTACATGGGCACTGACGATTCTTTCATCCAGTGCTCCCTCCCTTCTGAGACCCAGGTTATGTTAAATAAATCAACCATTGACATCAACCTTCCTTCTTCTGATGTTCCTCATGTCTTAAAGATTGGCCAATCTTTAGACGCTTAGGAGCAGCTTGACTATACCCAGTTCCTTTCCAACCATAGCAAGGCCTTTGCCTGGACTTACAGTGATATGCCTGGCATCGACCCCACCATCGTTACCCATAACATTGTCACCAAACCAGAGGCTAAGCCTGTCAGGCAAAAGCTTCAAAAGATGCATCCTCGCATTGCCCTCCTTGTCAAAGAGGAACTTCAGCACCTCCTTTCTGTCTCCTTCATCCAGCCCATCGATTATCCACAGTGGGTCTCTAACATCGTCCCAGTCACCAAGGCAACTGGGGGGATTCGAATCTGCACAGACTATCGCAACCTTAACCTAGCCTGTCCTAAAGACGACTTTCCTCTTCCTAACATTGACCAACTTGTTGATCTTACGGCTGGCCATGAGATACTATCTCTTATGGACGGGTTTTCAGGATACAATCAAATCCTGATTGCTCCGGAAGATCAGCACAAGACCACTTTCATTACCCCATGGGGGACTTTCTGCTATCGAGTCATGCCTTTTGGCTTGAAGAATGCAGGTGCCACTTATTAGCGTGCCATGACCTACATTTTCCACGATCTCCTCCACAAAATCATGGAGGACTATGTGGACGACCTTCTCGGTAAGTCCAAACTTCGCCGTGACCATCTGACCATTCTCAAAATCATCTTTTCTTGTCTTCTTCAGTACAATGTTCATCTTAACCCCAAAAAATGTGTCTTTGGGGTCCTCTCTGGCAAGCTTCTCAGCTTCATCATTTCCTTTCGTGGCATCGAGATAGATCCCGCCAAGATTCGCGCTATCCTCGAAATGCCTCCCCCAACCAATCTCAAGCAGCTTCACAGTTTGCAAGGCAAGCTCCAGTCCATCCGCCGTTTCATCTCGCAGCTTTCAGACCACTGCCAACCTTTTCATCATCTCCTTAAGAAGGACGTCTCTTTTACATGGGATAAGGACTGTCAAGAGGCTTTTGAAGCCTTAAAACGCTATCCGGTCTCTCCACCAGTCCTCATTCCACCTAAAGACGACCAACCCTTCTACCTTTATATCTCAGCCACTCACCATTCGTTAGGTGCCATGATCACGCATCGAGACGAGTATCATCGTGAGTAAGCCATTTATTATATCAGCCGAACACTGGTCGACTATGAAACTCGGTATACCCATATCGAGAAACTCTGTTTGGCGTTAGTCTTTGCTGCTACTAAGCTTCGCCACTATCTTCTTAGTCACAAAACTTTTGTCATCACCCACACCGACCCTCTCAAGTATATGCACTCCAAGCCATATCAGAATCAACGTATGGCTCAGTGGCTCATGCTGCTTGCTGAGTTCGATCTCGAATTCATCCAGTAGAAATCTATCAAGGGGCAAACCATCGCTGATCAACTAGCAGATGCCCCTCTTCCTGACAATCAACCTTCATAGTGTGAGTTCCCTGACGAGTCTATCGCTGCGCTTTCCTCTGATGACACCACCTATCGGATGACTATGTTCTTTGACGGATCCAAATGTCAACTAGGTGGGGGTGCTGGGGTCATTCTCATCCCACTCGAAGGGGAGCCCATGCCTCTGTCTTTTAAACTCGACTTTGATTGTACCAATAATATGGCCGAATACGAGGCCTTAATTTTGGGACTTCAGACCGCCCTCTCTCTCAGCATCAAGTCCATTAACATCTTCGGCGACTCGCAGCTCGTCGTCAATCAGGTCAATGGTTCATACCTCTGTAAAAATGAAATTTTGCAAAGGTACAAAAACCGTGCTGACATTCTCCTTGTATCTTTCGACCATTTCCTCCTGCAGACTATTCCTTGATCCATGAATAAGTTTGCTGACACCATGGCTTCTCTTGCTTCACATATCCCATCTTCCTCATCTGCATCTAGACTTTTTGTCACGGTGGGTCATGTGCCGTTGCCTTCATATATCTCTCCTCACATTCACCATGTCAACACTATAGACCCTAGCCCACAAGATGCTTGGTATAAGCAACTTGTAGACTTCTTATCTCTCTCTGTCATTCCTCCCAACCTCTCTAGTAATGCACGACGAGCTTTTATCAAGCGTACTACTCGCTATACCATGCTAGGGGGTCTTCTCTATAAGCGCGGCTTCGACGGCCTCCTTCTTCGCTGTCTCACCTCCACTGAAGCATCTCAAGCCATTCAGCAAGTCCACGACGGGATTTGTGGCAGACATTTCAGTGGGAATTCGGTTGCCAAGCGCATCCTTTGTTTGGGCTATTATTGGCCTACCCTTCATCAAGACTGTAGCGACTATGTTCGGCGTTGCTTCAAGTGTCAGCAGCACTCTAACTTGCTTCATCTCCCCAGTCACGCCTTACAAATCGCTCAGGATTTCTGGCCTTTTTCTTAGTGGGGTTTAGATCTCATCGGTGAGATTAACCCTCATTCGTCTCTTCGTCATCAATCCATCATCATAGCCACTGAATATTTCACCAAGTGGGTGGAAGCCATTCCTCTCGTCTCCACAAAAGCTGACAAGATCGTCGACTTCATCACCACCCATATCATCTGTCGTTTCGGTGTCCCTCATAAAATCATCACTGATAACGGCAAGTCCTTCAAAAACAAGACTGTCCAAAAGCTATGCGACTCCTTCGACATCAAACTCAGTTTCTCTTCGCCTTACTACCCACAAGCAAATGGGCAGGCCGAGCCTTCCAACAAAATTCTCACCAAAATTCTCATGAAAGTGGTCAGTGACACAGACAGGGATTGGCACATTCACATTCCATTCACTTTGTGGGCCTACCGCACTAGCATTCGAACCTCTACGGGTGCTACCCCTTTTTCTCTCGTGTACGGAACAGAGGCTGTCTTACCTCTCAAAGTATAGATCCCGTCTCTTCGCATTTCTCTACATGATATCCTTTCCAACGATGACTTTCATCAAGATCGCTTAGCTCAACTTGAGTTACTTGACGAATGCCGTCTTAATGCCCTTAATCATCTCCATGTCTATCAACATCGCATCAAGCGCACCTATGACAAAAATCTGCGAGAACGAGATTTCAACATCGGAGACCTCGTCCTCAAAGAGAATCAACACGTGACCAATATGGAGCGAAATAAATGAGGCAAGTTTGCTCCTAATTGGCTTGGACCTTTTATTATCATGCACAAGTATGGATCAGGGACTTACTGTCTGTCTTCTCTTGATGGACGACCAGAACCTGAGCCTCTTAATGCGTTGCATCTGCGACCGTTCTACTGCTAGTCGAGTATTCATCCACTTGACACTTAACTTGCGCTCGTCCCTTGAGCAATCCCCGTCCTCTTAAATCCTACTTCCTTTCAACCCTATTCCTCTTAACAAATTCCTATAACCCTTTTATGATGTATGGATGCTTTGTCCTAATAAAAGGGAGCCCTTGACCTTCTATAATCTTGTCCATGACTCACATTTCTATAAAAACAAATCAAGATGTCACAATATCCATGGTCACTATATCAATATAAAAATCAAAAGGCAGACTGCTCCCTCGAAGGACAACTGTACTATCATTGCTGTAATTAATAGACTGCTCCCTCGAAGGACAGCTATTCAAAAGCCCTTATATTAAACAAAGATCTAGACCACTCCCTTGAAGGATGGCTATGACTAATCTGGAAATAAAAAACACTATTTTAGAATCTTCCCGCATTGATCAGCTTCACAATTGACCACCAAGCAAATGACATCTCTGTGCAGGCTTCTCGCATTGATCAGTCTGCGCCTAAAAAAAAAAAAAAGAGTCATGGTTGTCTCAGGGTCTCCTATAAAAAGGGGCATAGTTATCTCTGCTCTTAAAATGGGTTACCCTCTTTCCTCCTCCTATCACCTGCTCAAGGGACTTCGAGCTCACTTTAATGTCGAAGTGATTCGATTACCGCTCTAACATCACTATGGTCAACGACGTCACGCATGAATGGGGCTCTTGGTTCTCATAACCCCTATCTATGCTATCTTTTTGGTCCTTGTCAATGAAAGAGCAATATGCTTTTCACTTCTTTTGCACTTTGGTCACATTCACCTTCATCACTTGTTGACTCAGCTCAACTCTCTTTTCAGACCACTCCCATAGCCTATTCCCCCTAGTTTCTATGGACACCAATACACATGGAAACTATCGACCCGCCGCACTTTATGTTCAGCATAAACCAATACTTGCTGAAGCATAAATAAACCTCAATTCATTTTTAGCATACATCCATCATGAATATGGAATATTGCTAGGGATGAAAAACCCCTCAACCAATGTTGTAGAATACACCATTTGGAATAGGCTGCAACATCTTTTCTCCTCATCATTTCATCATGACCAAGACCAATCTATTAACCATTTTTGACCACCTAT
The DNA here is from genome assembly GCA_037957365.1 of Torreya grandis. Taxonomy (NCBI): domain Eukaryota; kingdom Viridiplantae; phylum Streptophyta; class Pinopsida; order Cupressales; family Taxaceae; genus Torreya; species Torreya grandis. The sequence continues at coordinate 1,566,739 of JARHVA010000878.1, read as the reverse complement.
CTACTACTCAGACGCTTTGTCTGAACTAAATTAGTCTGAGGCCCTTCCACCAGGGCTATGTAGGTAGCACTCAGATGACACCACCATCTTCTGGGGTTAGCTCGACCATTCTCGTTTGTTCGTCTCTCTGATGGACAAACTTTCTTTCCTTCTTTTAACCATAACCTTGCCCTTGACCACGACCAATTTTATCCCTTTGACCCTCCCTCCCTTCTCAGGAGAACTACATTGGTCTGAGGCCCTTCCACCAGGGCTATGTAGGCAGCACTCAGATGACACCACCATCTTCTGGGGTTAGCTCGACCATTCTCGTTTGTTCGTCTCTCTGATGGACAAACTTTCTTTCCTTCTTTTAACCATAACCTTGCCCTTGACCACGACCAATTTTATCCCTTTGACCCTCCCTCCCTTCTCGGGAGAACTACATTGGCCTGAGGCCCTATGACCAGGGCTATGTAGGCAGCACTCAGTTGACATGGGGTCTTCTAAGGTTAGCTCGGCCACATCCTTTCGTCCATTCCTCTCCTCGACCACTTCCAAGACACTGTTGCCTTGGTTGTTTTTGCATGTATGCTACCTCATGACTGGTTAGCATAATTGTGCGTAGACCTTTTAGACCCTCACAAGTATAGAATTGCACGCCGGTTGATCCGCACTACTTGTGCCTTTTTCGTGTTTCTAGGTGCACTTCTTGAGCCCAGGATACCTAGAACGCGATGACCTATTTGGAGCTTCAGCTTAGATTGAGTAACCCGATCAGCAGATGACTAAATGCTGGGGCCCAGTTATTTCAATTTTGGCCCTCCTTGACCCTTGACCTGTGACACTTTGACTTAACCATCTCGTGCAATGGTATGCGCGCAATCACACCTTTTGCAGCGTTCACCCTCACCCCTTTTTTTTTCATCCACTCTTTGTCAAATCAGCACCCGATTCCCGGTTCCCTTCCCTCGACTCCTGCTTTAAGGGGGAATAACTTATCCATAATCGGGGCAATCCGCTACCTATTTTTGTCTTGCAGTTCATTCGAACAACCAACAAGACGAAATCAACCTTATCCCTCCCCTGGGGCAATCACTCCTGTTTTTGTCTTGCAGTTCGTCCAGAACAACCAACAAGACAAAAAGGGGCAAATGTAGACACTAAAATCATGTCGACTCCCCTGGTCATTCCCCATCTTATTCTTCTTCACCTATTTAACCCTTTGTCGATCACTTTTTCCATTAGCCTTGACCCTGGCAACATGTAAAAATGAGCACAAAGCTAAAGCCAGACTCTATCCCCATTGTGCATCTGCCGACAACGGTCGTTACCCGGTCGACGTCGCCGATGTCGATCACTTATCGACCGACGTCAGCAATTCTGCCGACGTCGGTCACCTTCTCGTTATCTGTTATCAGTTATCATTCGGTTCCCAATCAGTTTCCTGAACGGTTATCGAACCGTCTCTCGAACCGCCCCTTGCCTTCATCAGCGTCCACCAACCATTCGAAAGGCTAATCAACCGATCAATCAATCAATCGACCTCCAAACTCTGACATTCACAGACCCTTGCAATCAACACTCTCACAATCAACCAACTCCAGCATCAACCAATCTGCATTCGCTTCAATCCGGCACTGCACAGACAACTTCAACAACGTCAATCATGTCTTCGCACTGTGACAGGTAAGTATCCTCATCTATTTATTTTTATTTTTGGTTATTGCTTTCTTGTTATTTCCATACTCTATATTCTGTTTAGACTCAACCTTCTGCAAATCCCCAGAGCCTGTTTAAACTCAGACCTTACCCTGACTAGACCCTGTCCCAACTCAACCATAACCTGTCCAAAACCCTGCCCAGAACCTGTCCAAAACCTTGCCTAGACTCTGCCCTGACTTTGTCTCGACCCTGTCAAGACCCTGTCTTGACTCTCCTAGATCTTCTGCAACTCGCCTAGACTCTGTCCAAAACCTGCCCTGACCGACGCCGGTACCTACCCCGACCGACGCCGGCACCTTCCCCGACCGACGCCAGCATCACAGAGACTGACATCGGCAACTGCACAAAACATTTTACTTCATTATCAGGTACGCATTCTATTTTTTGTCCTTTATTTCTATCATTTTATCTTTCATCATATCTACTTTAGTCCAATATTCTGCTTTTTTATCAGTGGGTTGATATCCTTCTAGGAAGTCTTTGAACTTTCAGGATCGGGCGTTCGCCTGACAGCCCACCATATCTTTGACTAACGTTTTTCCGTGTTTCAGCCTTTTCTTCTTTGCAGGTGTCATTCCTCCACAGCCAAAGAGGAGAATCTTCTAACGTCTGATTTCGGTGCGCACGACTTTATCAGGTATCTTCTAGCCTTGACCATCTCTTAGTTTCTTATTTCTTCTTTGAATGTAGAAAGCAATTTTGCATAGAAACACTAGTAATTTATTGATATCCAAGTTATTGACATTCCAAATGTTTATAGAATATAGTTGAGTAGGGAATAGACAAAGGCCTTGAATGGATACATGTCCATTGATTGTTTGCATTTATGGCTATTATGGAAGGGAGTACCTAATCAAATCAGAGTGGAAAGAGAACCAAGGATGAAACACATGATCACTAAGTATAATTTTATGAACAAAAAGGTGAACATAGTGGACTCTAATTTAGGAGTTTTAACTCTTGAAACTATTGAGGTATGTGATTCTAAACCTTCTCATACTATGCCTGGATTATGGAAGATGCATTTTGATGGGGCTAGGTGTAAGTTTGGGTCTAGAGTTGGAGTTGTCCTAACCAATACTATTGGCAAAGAATATCATGATTCCTATAGACTTCAATTCCCATGCACCAATAACCTTGTAGAATATGAAGCACTAATCTTAGATTTGTAATTTTCCATCAAGTATAAAGTCAAAGAATTGTTGGTTCATGATGATTCAAAACTAGTAGTCAATCAGGTAAGGAGTAGATACTAATGTAAATTGTCATACCTTAAAATATATAAGTTTAGAGTTTGGGATTTACTTGAGTCTTTTGATGCTTTAAAAATTATTTCCATCCCTAGAGAGGAGAACAAGGCTGCTAATGAGCTTGCCTCAACTATAGCCAATCTTATGTCAAATCATGACTCTTAGAACTTTAGAATTGAGCTGGTTCCATGCCCTTCTATCCCTGATAATGTAAACCATATGTAGGTCTTCATTGATGACCAAAAAATCTTAGATTTCATGACCAATTTAGGAGTATTTGAGTCACATGTCATAGATGAGGCCAATGAGAATGATCTTGAGTAGGATAACAAATTTAAGAATAAAGTTATTTAGATGAATGACAACAAAATTCCAAAGGACATGATCACCTTCGAGAGGTTATTTGATTAGGATGAGCTAGCTAAGAACACTAGGATTCCCAAATCAAGTGGGAAGGATTACAAGATAGTTGATCTTGGACCTCAAGATCAACCTCAACTAGTCAATATTGGAACAACATGTACAAACATTGAAGATACAAAGCCAAAGATCTGCTGACAAATTATAAGGACATAATTGCATGGTCCTATGATGACTTGAAGATTTTTTATCCAAAAATCATCACTCATACCATACCATTGAAGAAAGACTGCAAACCTTTTGGATAAAAGAAGATGCCTATCAACCCTATTTTAAAGCCTATGATTTTCAAAGAAGTCAAAAATTTGTTAGATGCTATGATCATATTTTCCATTAGGCACTCTACCTGGGTCTCTAATTTGATCCCATTCAGAAAAATGAATGGTGAAATAAGACTGCATTTATTTTAGAAATCTAAATAAGTCATCTGAAAAGGACAACTATCCTTTACCTTCTTTAGACCAAGTTATACAAAGTGTTTTTGGTTCTATTATGATGTCCTTTCTTGATGGATTTTTAGTTTATAACCAATTTTTAGTGAATCAAGAAGACATGATGAAGACTACTTTCACTACAAAATGGGGCACATTTGCATACAAGAGGATGCCATTCAGACTGATCAACATAGGAGCAACATTTTAAAGAGCAATAAATCATGATTTTTAAGGTTTGGTGGGTAAATTTATTAATATATATATGGATGATTTGACTATTTTTTCTAAAAATAGGGAAGACCACATCATGCATTTACAATAGGTATCTAAAAGGTGCAAAAGGTATGGGATTTCCCTCAATTAAAAGAAGAGTATTTTCTATGTTACTGAGGAAAAACTGTTGGGCCATGTTACTACTAAGGAGAGAATATCTATAGATCCTGATATAGTAGAAACTATATCAAAGATAGAGCCTCATAATAGTAGAAAAAACCTAAAATCTTTCTTTGGAAAAATAAATTTACTGATAAAGTTTATTTCTAGCTTTGCAGAAATTGTCAAGCATTTAAATGACATGTTGAAGAAAGATGTCAAAATTACTTGGAATGAAGAAACTATGAAATCATTTAAGGACATCAATGATGCAATCAACCAAGCTCTAGTTTTAATAAGTCTAGATTTTTCAAAAGACTTTTTCCTCTATTCATTTGCTTCTGATCATACTATTACTGCAATTTTAACTCAGAAAGTGAATGGATGTGACCATCCAATTGATTTCATGAGTACAAACTTAAAAAATGCTGAATTAAATTACTCTTTAATTGATAATCAAGCATATGCATTAGTTAAGGTAGTGAAGAAATTTACGTGCTAAATTCTTAGGAATAAAGTGCATGCCATCCTACTTAACCCTACCACAAAGCTTATGCTAAGTCAAAATGAATTGAGAAAAAGAAGAGGTAAGTGGATGTCTATCCTATAGTAATATGACATTGAGATTAATATTGTAAAATTGGTAAGGTACCAAGGTTTGATTCAAATGATTGCCAATGTCAACCCTAAGTTAAGTATCATGCAAGTTGATCAACAAAGCTTTCAGGGTAATGACTAGTATGATCCTATCATTCATTTTATAATTAATGGCACTTGTCCTGTAGGACTAACCAAGGAGCATAAGAGAGATTTAAGACTCAAGGTAGCCCATTACCTAATCAAGAATGGAGTGTTATACATAAATAACTTTGAAGGTGTCTACCTAACATGCATTTCAAAAGAAGAAGCTACTAAGATAATGAGTACATTTTATGAGAAGGTGGGAAGTGGGCATCCATCTGGTAGAATCACAACTCATAAGTTCCTCAAAGTGGGGTACTATTGGCCCACCATCTTCAAAGATGATCAAAAGTATGTGAGAGAATGCCACTCATGTCAAATCTTTAGCACTAAGGAGCCACAAGTAGTAATACCATTGCAACTAGTAATGGTAGATAAACCTTTTGCTCAGTGAGGATCTAAATTTGTAGGAATGATTAACCGTAACTCACTTTAAGGTCACAATTATTGTCTAACTACCACTAATTATTGCACAAGGTGGATTGAAGTAGTAGCCACCAGTTAGTTTAGAATTGAAAAAGTGATTAATTTTTTAGAGGAGAACATATGCACCAGGTTTGGGACTCTGGTCTCTGTAGTCTATGATAATGGATCTACATTCATATCCAATGAATTGATAGAATGGGCATATGGTAATGGCATCATTCTCAAGTTATCATCTAACCATTACCCTCAAGGTAATAATGTGTCTAAATATATTAACAAGAACTTGATGAAAGAAATCAAGAAGTTTGCTTCAGAGAAGCCTAGAACATGGCACAAGCTCCTCAAATATGCCCTTTGTGAAGATAGGATAAGAATCAAGCAGGCCCTAAAGGCATTGCCATTTCTATTGGTGTATGGCAAAGATCCCATCTTCCCTATCATCCTCAAGTTACCTACATACAAGTTCATGTAGGAATATATGGAGGAAGATCAAGAGCTTGAAAGTTCAAGACTATTGGACATTATTCAAATGGAGGATGGATGAAAAGAAGATTTTGCTAAATTTAGTAGACACCAAACCATAGTGAAGAGGTGGTTTGATAAGAGATCAAAATTAAAGGTGTTTAATCAAGGAGACTTAGTTCTTATTTGGGATAAGGCATCTGAGCCCAAAGCTAAACATGATAAATTCACACCTCAATAGATTGGCCCCTATCAGGTCATCAAGACACTTAGAAACAATACCTTCAAACTAAAAGATATATAAGGAGCAAAATTCACACTACCCACTGATGGGTAGTATCTCAAGCACTAATTTTCTATTGCTCTACCTGGGGTCTTCATGGAGGAATTTGTAAGACTAGTTAGAATTAGTGTAGGTAGCCTAGATTAGTTTTATTTCTATCTTTCCTTCTTGTCCCTTATTTTTACATAAGCTTGTACATGTTTATTTACTTATTTCCTTTCCTTTTGGCTTTGTTACTTTCTGCTAGTGTGTTTTCTTTCCTCTACTTTATTCATTGCCTTTAATAAGTCCTTTTGGACAACCCTTAGCTCAAAGTTTATCTGGTTGCTCAAGAACTTCATAAGTTCAAAAATGTAGGTATGAATCTTAAGAAAATGTTGGCCATGGACCTGAAATATGAGCTTAATGACATAATTTAGAGAAGCTAGCAAATACTAATAGATAATTTAATTGTTTCATAAGGTCTTAAACCTTATTTTGATCTAAGCTTAATTTTAAGAAGGATTATGCATGTAGGATGAAAGTTTAAATTATTGAGATATAGTCATGTTTGCACTTAAAGAACATTATTGCCTGGGATAAAGTTTACAACCAAGGATGATTGTCTGAAGACCAAACATTTGACCAAATCCTTGAATATGGCTAACTTAGTCCCCAACCTTACTATAAAGTCAAAATGGTCTAAAAATAATAAAATAAGAGCTTACTAAATTCAAGAACTTTCTAAGCAAAGGTGATTTGGGTAACCTCCATTGGGGCTATAGATGCCTAGCTGGTAGTGGAGAAAGGCCTTGAGTGGAGCTAAAGGTATGTCTATCAGGGCTATGGATGCCTGGTTGGTCCCAAGCCTTCCCTAAGCTAAAGCATGGTTCGTAATGAATATCTAAACATGTTACAAGTTAGTGTAAATGGTTAAGGTCATGAAATTTGGAAGTTGTATCATAAACCCCATGGAAAAAAATAAGTGGAATCAAAGCACACACATAACATGACTAGGTTTTGATGTTTGGTCCCAATTCTATAGGTGTAATACTTGTTTTAACCATGAACTGATCTAAATAATGGTGACTGATCAAGTGAAATAAGTGACTTAGTCAATATTTTGAACCAAAATCTTTGAATTCTAACATATTGCTATGTTTCCCCCATAAGTCACCATTTGTTGAGGATAACATACCCCATTTCTAAAAATGGGAATCCTAATCCGGGCAACAATTCAAATGACAATTCGGGTGATGGGTCCACCCCAATTGATGACGAAACTTCCGGGAGCCATAACTTTTTCACCCTAGCTCTAATTGACTCGCCGTTTGAACCGTTGGAAAGATAATAATGAGGGGAACATCATGAGATGGCTTGGAGCTCTGATCAATGAATTTTTACCCTTTAAAACCCAATAGAAGTGTCCCAAATTTCAATTTTAGTAGTGCAGTCTATAAATAGTAATTCCTCAAATTTTTATTATTTTAAATCATGGAAGTCAAACCAATTCATCTCCCTTAAGATTGGTGACCTTCCAATTCCTCCCCACACCTTAAAAACATGTATAAATGAAGATGTAACTTGAAATGGAAATCAGACATCTCTTCTTAGAGATAAGCATATGTTTGGGTCTACAAATTTGATCAATAAAACATCTCTTATCAGAGATAGCATTATTTGAATTGTTTTGTTCTTATTTATTGAATTATCTTTCAACTAAAGCTTTCAAGTTTTGGATCAGTGGTATCAGAGTGGTTTGTCTTTAGAGTGTATGATCCCGAGGATGAGGTCAGATTACAGGAAGCTTGGGTGGAAAATAGAACCAATAGAATATCCACCTATTCACTCCAAATGACTTCAAATGGCAGACAACACTGAGGCATCCAATCCTTTCAAGGAAATGGTGAATGAATCCCTTCAACAACAATAAGCATAGATGCTACAATAATTCACTCAAATTCTCCAACAAATTTTGATGGGAAATTCTAGCTCCTCATCCACACCTGCACATCCTTTCAGTGCCCCAACACCCTTCAAGGTTCAGGTGAATTTTGATATCCCTACATTTGAAGGCAAAATCAATGCTGATGTAGTAGAAAATTGGTTAGATCAATTGTCATCTTATTTTTTTGTAAATAAATTCACCGATAAAGAGAAGATTACTTTTGCTCTTTTGAAAGCATCATTGCTTGTCAAAAATTGGTGGGAAGTGTACAAAAAGAGATTTAGTGCAGATGATATTGGCCTTGAGATGGAACCTACATGGGATGATTTCATAGATGTTGTAAAGGAAGAATACTACCCCATTGGAGCATATGATGATCTATATATAGAGTGGCAATAACTTTGCCAAGGTAAGGAGCAATCTGTTCAAGATTACACTAACATTTTTCATTCTCTATCTGTGAGATTGGGCATCCAAGAAAGTGAGAAAAACAAGGTTCTCAAATATCGTGGTGGATTACAATGGTACATATGGGGAGAAATGGAACTTTTCAATTTGGAAACCATTAGTGAGGCATACAAGTTCACAGTGAAGATTGAGCAGAAGCACGGAAGAATGAATATAAAGAATTAGTTTTCAAAATGGAAAAGTGACAAAGAAGGTCAAACATAAGGCCAAAATTGGAAGCAAAAGGAAGGAAAGACTGGGAAGTGGTGTGATTATCACAAATCTAGAATTCACTCCAAAGAAGAATGTCGAGCTATCAAATCACTGCTTTTTGAGTCACAATCCTCAACATCTACTGCTCTACCTCATACAGACCCTATAGTTGAAGAGGTTAAAGAAGAAATTATAGATGTTAATCCTGAAGCCATTGTAGCTTCATCACAGACACATGATGAGATGCTAGATGACAAGGAAAGGTTATTTCACTCTAAGTTATGGGTGAAAGGTAAGCCTCTGCATTTCATTCTTGATAGTGGAAGTCAAAAGAATTTAATCTCTGCTAATGTTGTGAAAAGCCTAAATTTTTCCATGAAGCCTCACCCAAAACCATACAGTATTGGATGGTTGAGTCCAAGGAGAAGCCTCTGTGTCACCCACCAATGTCTTCTCTCATATGCAATACAATCTTTCCAAGATGAGGTCTTATGTGATGTGGTCAATCTAGAATTTTGTGATGTACTCTTTGGTCAACCATTCATGTATGATCAACATGGTATATATGAATCAAGAACTAGAAGGATCACTCTCACTCTTGGAACACGGTGTTATAGGGTACCAAAAGTACCACCTTCTACATCTGTCTCTCTAAATAGTGCCAAGAAATTTGTTCTCATGGTGGTCAAGCCACAAGAATCCAAAAGGGTTGATGTTATAGCCCTGAATATAAAAATAACACAACAAAAAAAGCAAATAGATACCGAGCTAAAGAAGTTCATGGCCTTCCATCCACAAACTGATGGTTAGACAGAAATGGTGAACAATTGGGCCCTGCACAGTTCCATAAATCACAGTCCCTTCCAAGTATGCATCAAAAATCAAATCGATGTACTACTACCACACTTAATGACAAATCTTGATGTAATGAGGACCATTACTTCTCAATGAGGGAGGAATAATCTGGGCAATAATTTAGATGACAATTTGGGTGATGGGTCCACCCCAATTGATGATGAAACTTTCGGGAGCCATAACTTTTGCACTGTAGCTCCAATTGACTCGCCCTTTGAACCATTGGAAAGCTAATAATGAGGGGAACATCGTGAGATGACATGGAGATTTGATAAATGAAGTTTTACCCTTTAAAACCCAATGGAAGTGTCCCAAATTTCAATTTTAGTAGTGCAATCTAAAAATAGTAAGTTTCTTCAAATAGTAATTCCTCGAATTCTGTATTGTTTTAAATCGTGGAAGTCGAACCAATTCATCTCCCTTGAGATTGGTGACCTTCGACTTCCTCCCCGCACCTTAAAAACATGTATAAATGAGGATGTAACCTGAAATGGAAATCAGACATCTCTTATCAGAGATAAGCATATGTTTGGGTCTGCAAATTTGATCAATAAAACATCTCTTATCAGAGATAGCATTATTTGAATTGTTTTGTTCTTGTTTTTTGAATTATCTTTCAACCAAAGATTTCAAGTTTTGGATCAAATACTTATGTTAAGATCATGTAAATTTGTGTTCTAAAATTATAAATTCACTTGATCTGAATGTCTTTGGCATGTTTGCAAATTATTTGTATTTGAAGATCATCCACACCTGATTAAGGTTAGCCCACTTGTTTATGATTCTGCTTTAATTTTACCTAATGATACTAACAATGGATCTTCATGATTTAGTTGTAGGTTTCATGTAACTCTCATTGAATGAATTATACTTGGATTTTATGATCTAATCCATATTCAAGCTTTTAATAACATGTGGTCTATAAGAACTCAATATTAAATTCATGTTTCAAGCTCCTTGAAGTCCTCCTTCAGAAAACCTAGCTCAAGATCTTCAAATCAAATTCATATTTTGGTGGGAAAATTTTAAATACTCTATTGAATTAAGATTAATATTTATATTAAGGCTTGGTCATATTTTTAAACATGACCAAACTTTTATCTAAAATTTATACATTTGGTCCCTTTCACATGCCAAGATTCTCATTCTTTTTTCATGTTGGTGTGATCCAACCTTAATACTACAAGGTCTTTTATATTAAGTTCCTAGCATAGTATAACTTTATTTTCATAATCTTAGACTAATTTATTAATCCTAATGCCCCATTCACATTTATGAACATGAATGAGACCTTAGTCTTAAGATTTTATCCTAAGTCTTATTTGCCCCAAGCCCTAACTTAAGCCACGTGCTTCTCTATAGGATCTATGTTTCACATGCATTTAGGTAGAAATGATCAGATGGCATGAGATAGACCTAATGAGTTCAAAGCTTTAACCTAGAGGACCAATCATGCTTGATCATTTGGATCATGATCAACATCCCGTGGTTAAGTAGATGTTGAAGATCGGATGGTGCGAAATCAAGAGGGGACCCCTTTGTTATGACATAAACTTAACCTAAGTCTTACCCTAAAGTTTTATTGTATTTATCAATATAATGAAACCTTATGCCAAAGGCTTATGTTAATTATTATAAGGGTCCATGATTTATTATGTTGTAACTTAGTTTATGGACTTTAATCCTAAGTCTTATTTGTATTTATTAATGTGAACAAAACATTAATATATAATCTTGGTCTAAATTTTATGAGGTCCTAAGTTTACTTAATCCATTTATGACTACAATAACCAATCATAACCAACTACTTGGATCATGATCAATAGTTCACGCTTGCTCGGATGAAGCTGATCGAATGCTACATAATTGGTCATATTTTCCATAAGGCCTACCATGTTTGCAGGAATCAATTTGATGTTCTCATTCCCATCATTTGACATCCATGAGGCCATCATTGACATTAGAAATGATATCAAATTTAATCCCTGGTGATACATTGTTAGAGCTTAATTTTGATGTCTATGAGGCTGTGAAAATTCAAGTTCATAAACCAAGCTCACTTAGATAAGTGAAAATGTTGTTTGCCTTAATCATGCTTAGAAGTTTTATGCTTCAATGTTAAGATTGGTCTTAGATTAATTGGAAGCTATGTTTTAACATAAAATTTAAATGTACATGGGGGGTAATTATAAATACCATAGACTCAGTTTGAATATTATCATAAGGTTGAATCATGTTTTTAAACATTAGACCAGACATTTGTTTAAAACCTTATACTTAGTCTATATATAGCCCCATAGTCTTGTGGAATATTTTATGGGTTTATTAGTGAGGCTTGAAAAAATGTGAGGTCCTATTGTATGAATCATAACTTAAAACATTTATCCCAAGGTTTGCCTTGTATTTATTAATGCGATAAAAACCTTAGGTCAGAACCTTAAGTTAGGTCCTCTTTATTATATCAGGTCCCCTTTTGCTATGATATGAACTTAGACTAAATACTTTATACTAAGGTTTATTTCATGTTTATAACATGAGATAAAACCATACACTAAACCATTTAACCTAAGTTCTTCACATGGTCCTATACTAACTTAAAATTTGTGTAACTTTGCAAGATTGATGACAAATGCTTAATTAGAGTATCATGATCGAATAGAGCGAGATCATTGTGGACTATTCAATAGAAGCCTCGAAGGCCCATGGGACTGCCATATGACACACATGCACTAATCATGGGAATAACAAAGATGCAAAGGTTAGAAGGCCTATAGGACTACCAAGTGGCATAATCATGTGGCCCAATATAAAGGATAACCAATGGCATGTATCTAGTGGGATTGAGATTAACATTTTGTGTTGATTTGTATAGATCGATCAAATAATGTGAAATAAAAGGAAGGATTTTCAAAGGGAAACTATCAATTTTCAAACATTAATGAAAAAAGTGCCATGAAAATGCCAACTAGATGCCACATTGATGCCACTTGAGCAGAAAGTGACAAAACTAAAGATTTTGTGGGCATGAAAAAGTAAAGCTATAAATACAAAAGTCCTAATCAAATATAAGGAATGAAATTACTTGAGTTTAAATAACCATTGCCATTAAAGCTACAAAAAATCCTCAATGCCTACATAAGCCCTAATTTGATACCAAATTGACCATAATTGAGATAGAAATAGTCTAATTACCATCTGAGTAAGTACAAATTAGTCTAGAGTTTGGTTACAGACCACTAGTAAGAAATTTGTAGAATCACAACCATGGCATCCAAAAAGCAAAACATGGAAGACATAGAACTATACTTGACTTCAAATGTAGAAGGAAGAATCTTCAAAGACATTGAATTTGATACGATAGCATTAAACACTGGGGATAGTAATTGGTCCAAGATTTTCTGGGCTATTGAAGAGTTACAAGCAATAGCCAAGGAAAATGAAAATAATGCCAAAGTTAGCCAAATATACTATGACATAGTCTCCATTCAAATGACCAGTCTCCACCAAGTGACAGTGAAACCAGCGGTACTACATTACATCGATGTAATTGCCCCTATTTTTAAATATTACAAAATTGATCAAGATATGATAGTCCATGAATGTAATTTTAGGAAAATTACTTAAATTTACCCCATAAAATTTTAAAATTAATACAAGATACCCAAGCCTCAAGAGGATTTACCCATAATCAGAGAATGGTTTAGCAAAAATGCCCTGAAAACCACCCTTGCCCCATGGTTGTATTCAGGAACCCATGTAGTTTCTGACCCCATTGGAAGGATCCTAATCACCCAATTTAGGGTAAGAATTAGAATTATTATGACATTTCTCAATATATTGTTTAGGTCCCCCTCCACCACTTATATCAACAAAATTTAGGTCCCTTACATATATTTCATCTTTGAAAAGGGACTTACTCCCCCATTAGGTGAGATGATCAATATTTGCTTGTAACAACAATTCTTTGCCATAAAGAAGAAAACCAAAATCATTTATTCATGATGTCTTATCTTTTAGATGCCCTACTGGCCACTAAAAAAATCCCCAACATTAAAAATTGGTCTCCTAAGGGAAGGGAAATGGTCTCCCAATATTATTTCAAACTACATATATTCAAATAAAGGGATCATATACAATTCATTTATGACTGTGTGTACATAGATTTAGTAGAATATATTACAAGACTACCTATGATGAGGGTTAGTCCCTTGATCAAGAAGTATGTGGAATATTAGGGACATTAGGTTATATCCTAACTGCACTATAATCAGGATAGAGGGAACCTTATGTCAACCACTTAAACTACCAGCTTATATACCCACCAAACTGGATGAGCAGGAGATAACATACCAATTGTTCCATGGTATTTATGGGGTATGCAAAGGCAAAAGGAAGGGGCTACTCCATCCTTCCCATTTGATTATTATTAGAACTATGTTGCAGAATTGGGACAATGTAGACACTATTTACAGGCACAGAGACTCATTCATTTTATAGCTTGATGAATTGAGACATTGGGACCCTCAAGATAATATTGTGAAACATTTAAAATTCAAATAGATTAACATGACATACGAACATGAACTTGATATCTATGAGTCAATGTACATTTGAGCATCTTCATTTTTAGAAGTATTGGCCAAAGTAAAGAAACACAACAACAAACTCAAGGCTAGATTGACAAGAGATGAGAAGACAACTAGTGAAATATGGTAGATGGTGCCTCTACAGTACCATTTTATATTAGGACCATCTTTTATGCCTCCTCTAGAACAACCAGAGGCACAAGTTGCATAAGGGTCAAGAAAAGAGAGACTTGAAGAAAGACCTGAGGAAGGAGCATCATCTTCTACCTAACCTAAAAAGCTAGAGTCACCTATTGAGTTCATTGATATGATTGCATTAGATCCTAGGGAAACATTCGAAAACGAAAAAGAGGCACTGGCTAGTACTTATAGATTAGATGAGGAAGAGGTGCAGGAAAAGTAGCTTCAAACTCAAGATGGAGAAACATAAAAGGAAAAGGGCAAATGGATAGCTTTGGACTTAGTCCCAGTGGTTCCCCCATAAAAGAGAAAGGTTGAACTAGCCTTGTTTCCTACAGGAAACACGTGGCCCAAATTAACCCTCGCTCACCCTTTGAGTGAGGTTAATTTATTTAGTGATGAGAAACCTATTCATAAACCAACCATTCTAGAGTGGTTCATATATGGAAAGCCACAAAAGATCCCAACTCTGTACCATCAATGGGCAATTAGAAAGTATGTTAACATCCATATTCATGAGGAGCTCAAACCATGGATTATGGAGTTGTAGAAGGAAGAGAAGGAAAAATAAGTGAATGCTCTTGGATATTCAAGTAGCTCATAGAGTGAGACTCCAGAGCCTCTAAATATTACACACTCTTTAGTTGGTGTCAAGTTTGACCCAACCACAACTAGCTTGTAGAGAGTTTATGAAAAAAAGAGCCATGATTATAGGGGAGGAATTTACTTTTCAAAAAGTAGAGCCCTTCATTGGATTGACTCAAGTGGAGGGTCAAAAACTAGGTGAGCACCCTATTTTTGAAGAGGATATACTTGAGGTTGTCCAGGCTCAAAGTGCCCATCTACAAACTGGCATTAAGGGCATGAAACAATAAATAGAGAACCTACAAAGGTAGAAGGAGAATATGGAGAAACAAGATGTTTTTTCTATTCCTAATGCAATGATTCAAATGTTTGAGGGATCATTTCATGACATGTTTAACTCTTTAAAATCAATAAGGGTAAGACAAAGTGTACTAAACCAATATGATGCAACAACAAAGGGCTTAATTACCCAATGGTAGAGTTTCAAGGACAAGATGAAGGATTTAATTAGCATCTTGATAGGGGATAAAATCCTTGGTTTCAAGACCATCAACATTTATCATCTCAACACCATCCTGGGGTTGATTATAGATAAAATCAATAATTTGAGCACATGGTCCAAGTTCTTAGAGAGACTCATGAAGGATGATAAAGAGCTGATGGACAAAATTGAATGATTCCTAGGGACCATGATTACAAAACCTAAAAAACTCACCTTTATCAGCATCATTGTAGGTGATGAGTTCAAGCATAGGGCCACTTTGGTCATGCAAGAGGTGAGGAGAAAGAGCCAAAGAAAGTTTGGGATTGATAACTACAGGGTCATGGATATGATATTGATGATAGAGGATAATATTTACAAGGTGAGGAACATCAAAGAAGGCTTGGGGAGAAATGACATGGTCCTAGGAGATTTGGCAGATCAAGAGGATGAGCTCTTCCTAGAATTTGCAGTCATTTAGGACTTATTGATGAACAACATCAAAAGGTAATGAGGTTACTTTAGTAAGATTAAGGGATTTCATTAGGATAGGGTCCACCAGTTAGTTAGGAATATTCCCTTTTGTGGAAGCATTGTAAATTTTGAAAATGGAATATTATTTTGTAAAGGCATGTGCAACTTGTTAGCACATTTGCCTAAAGGTCAGTCTATTTCAGAAAGTCTAGTGTATTTTAGAAACTTTGTAGAAAGGACCATTGTCCTTTAAATTTTTACACTTTTAAGTTGATGCAACTAATTGACATTCTTCTTTGAAGTCTATAAAAGGAGCATTGTCATTTGTAAATACAGAGGGAGTTTTGACAACAAAAACTTGTATACTTTTGAGCTATTCATACAATCAAGGAATTTTGAAAGGATTATCTGAATTTGTTTGTATCATCTAATATATGGTTTCTCTCTCAATTGTTTATTCTAGATCTCAAATTTGAATGGTTTTTAAGGATTCTAGATGTGCATATTTAATATAGGGTTGCTAATTTATTACTCTGCATTATGATGTGTATATACTATTTGATTGCAATAGTAAATCTTTAAAGTAATAACTGGTTCCTACTTGTATTTTTTCACATCTTCCTTAGATACTTACCTAGTGTGTAGTAAGATTTGGGCCTATGATATTCCATATTATTCACTGGTTAAAGACTTGTTTAGTTAAAATTAAAACCTTGTCATGATGTTTGAGATAAAGATCAATAACACCTTTCTTCTCTGCCTTATCCTTCTTTTTTAATTCTTTTTTAACCATACCACTTTAGTTTAATCTCAGTGTAACTATCCATTTAGAAGAATATTTAGATTAACATTTGATCAGAATTCACTAGTATTAGGACAAATTACTTCACTTTTACAAAGATTATTGTATGGCCAAGGTGGCTTCCAACCACTAAGCTTATAAATATTATGGAACAGTTTGCTTGCTCTATCACTATTTCATCATAAATAACTAGATTACCACAAGCTATAACTCATGGTTTGAATTCTTTGAATTATAAAATGAGAAGTGTTCTTTAAACACTAAGATCCCTTATGATACACTTAGAGGCATCAACAAATGGAGCTCTGTTGGCACTAAAAGAAGGGCCATCAACAAATCCTTGTGAATCTATAGGATCTTTGTTGGTTTTACAGTTTTTGATGTAAGATTGCCATATTATTGGCATAATTATTTTTATTTTAGCATAATTGTGTAAATATTGATGATCTTCATGGTCCTTGACCCATATTTGTGCTTCTTTTAGACAAAGATCAATATTCTTTGAGAATATACATTCAATTAAGGTAAAGATGGCTTTAACTTTGTCAATTCAATAGGTTTGAGGTTAGTAATAGCTATTTTTATCAAATATGCATAGATCCTTTGCAAATTTGAGTTCATTTGAGATTAAAGTTGTAAAGATCATTCATACTTGCGTAATTGGACACTTATTTGACCTAATTTAGTTAAAAACCATTGTCCTTTGTTGTTATTTATATGAATATTTGCAAAATTTACTTAATGTGCAAGTTTACTATGTGTTCTTTGTAAAAATTGATTTGACACATCATATGTAAAACAATGTCCAAAGTTATCAAGCTAGAATTGCTCAAGATTAGAAAAAGGTCACATTCAGAGACAAGAGAACCTTTACTTGAATTAGAGGTCCATAAGAGAGCTAGGCAAGACAAAGGTAAGCGTAGATGTTCAAAATCTTTGCAACCTTCACCACTTCAAGGTACTCCTGCATTTGACCTTCATCAAGGTATGTCAAGGTTAGGTGATTCTTCCATAAATGTACTAGGTTTAGTACATGATCTCCCCTACAATCTTTAGAAATATTTTCCAATGTTTAGTCCTAATGGTGTTGTAACTGTAGAAGAACACATTAAATCATTCAAAGCTGCATTGAGATTGTTAAATGTCACTCATGAAGATGTAGCATGTAGGATGTTTCCTTTCAATTTCAAAGATACTACATATGAATGGTTTCTTAATTTACCTAACAATTACATTAGCTGCTAGGATGGTTTTAACAATGTATTTATTGATCAATTTGGCAAGATCATTAGTCCTCATGTCTTATACCAATAATTCACCACCATCAAAAGAGATGCAAGTTAGTCCATAAGAGCATTTAATGCTATTTTTCAAAAGATGCATAGCCATACCATAGACCCCTACAAACTTGATGATGTTTTAGCTTTAGAAATCTACAAAGATGTAGTAGATCTTATGACTTCTGTATTCCTAAAAATATCTCTTCCAATCATAACCACCTTATCCCAAGCCTACTCTGAAGTAGTGATCATTAATGATCAAATAAAGCCTCAAGGAAAAATGGCTTACTCTATCCCAAATGTCAATCCACATATGCCTACCTTGAATATCTTTCCTAACAACAATCATAATGTGCCTTCTTTGATTCAAATCTTGACTTTGAACCAGTTACCCTAAAACCATGCTGCTCCTAACTAGAACATAGGATTTTTGAACCATACTACAAATGGATTTAATCTAAATGATCAAAAAGCTTTGGTAGCAACCAATGGTACTAGTAATAATCGGGTTCATAATTCAAAGGCTCCTAAAAGTGAGAATGATTCTATATTGAAGATGGTACAAAAGCTAAGCACCGATTTATTATAGTTGCAAAAACAAGTTAGCCATACTAGAGAAAGTTCTAGTAGAAACTTTTCTTTCTAAAGATTTAATAACCTAGTAATAGATTTCAAAATGAAAATTTTCATAACAATAAGAAAAATGAATCATCTATTGATAAGAAAACTAGGGACATAAATCTTATTGATGTTGACTTAATTGATTATTGTAGGGTACATTGCACTACCAAACATGGTGAAATTGATTGCATTGAGTTCTGTAAAGCTTTTGAAGCATTTTAAAAATAACTGGACACTTTTTAAGTGATTCCTAACAAAGATAATAGTGGAGGTACATCAAAATCTAAATCATTAGATTGGGTTAACATGGTGGAAACATTTGACTTCCCTTTCTAAGAATATAATGAACCTGATGACATCCATGAATAAGTTAATGCTTTCCAATAGTTCTTAAAGAAAATGTTTCCTTTGAGAAACAAGGATAAAAGGTAGCCTTTGACTACCTCCACTCATCCAAACAACTTTGGTACTCCTCCATATACTACTTCAGATAATAATCTAGAGCATCCAAAAGGGAGTACTTCTAAACATAGTACTGATGCTTCTAATTCTGTTAATAGGACTTGATATAACATTGTGGAAGATATGAAGAAAATAAAGGCTAACATCATGTTGCATGAATTGATGTGAATCACTAAACAAAAGGACCTATTATTGGAGTCTTTATTAAATAATCTTGGCAAACCACCTAAGATAGACAATGCTAATGTCATTATCTATAAAGCTAAGAAAGAGTCTCCACCTTTCTTGCTCACTGTCAGGATGTTTGGTAAGAATTTACATAACTATTTATTAGATTTTGGTGTATCCACCAACATTATGCCAACAAGTATTTACAAACAACTTGTCTTGACACCTATTAAATTTGATAGAGTTGTTACTTAATTAGATAAATCTAGGGTCAAAGTAATTAGGGAATTATTAGATGTTCATATATAACTAGCATTTGAGCCTATAATCCATCAATTTATCGATATCTAAGTTGTTGACATTCCAGATGTTTATGGAATATTATTGAGTAGGGAATGGACAAAGGCCTTGAATAGATACATGTCCACTGCTTATTTGCATTTATGGCTGCCATGAAAGGGAGTACCTAATCAAATTAGAGTGGAAAGAAAACCAAGGATGAAACATATGATCACTGAGTATAATGTTGTGAATGAAAAGGTAAACATAGTGGAATCTGATTTAAGATTTTTCACTCTTGAAGCTATTGAGGCATGTGATTCTAAATCTTATCATACTATGCTTGGATTATGGAAGATGAATTTTGATGGGGCTAGGTGTAAGTCTAGGTCAGGAGTTGGAGTTGTCCTAACTAATCCTATTAGCAAGGAATATCATGATTCCTATAGACTTCAATTCACATGCATTAATAACCTTGTAGAATATGAAGCACTAATCCTAGGTTTATAATTTTCCATCAAGTACAAGGTTAAATAACTATTGGTTCATAGTAATTCAAAACTAGAAATTAATTAGGTAAGAAGTAGATACCAATGAAAATTGTCATACCTTAAAAGATATAAGTTTAGATTCTAGGATTTACTTGAGTGTTTTAATGCTTTCAACATTGTTTCCATCCCTAGAGAGGAGAACAAAGCTAATGATGATCTTTCCTTAGCTACAACTAATCTTATGACAAACCATGACTCTCATAACTTCGGTATTGAGTTGGTTCTATGCCCTTCTGTCCCTAATAACATAAACTATATACAAGTATTTAATGATGACCAATAGATCCTATATTTCATGACCAATGTAGGAGTATTTGAGGCACATGTCATAGATGAGGCCAATGAGAATGCTCTTGAAGAGGATGATAGATTTAAGAATAAAGTCATTTAACTGAGTGACAACAAAATTCTAAAAGGCATGATCACCTTGGGGAGGTTATTTGATCAGGATACACTAGCTGAGAACACTAGGATTCCCAAAGTGAGTGGGAAGGATTACAAGGTAGTTGATCTTGGACCCTAAGATCAACCTTAGGCAGTCAATATTGGAACATCATGTACAAGCATTGAATATGAAAAATCTGAAGACCTTCTAAAAAATTATAAGGACATAATACCATGGTCTTATGATGACTTGAATATTTTTGATCCAAAAGTCATCACTCATACCATACCCTTGAAGAAAGTCTAAAAACCTTTTAGACAAAAGCAGAGGCCTGTTAACCCTGTTTTAGAGCCTATGATTTTTAAAGAAGTCAAAAAGTTGTTAGATGCTAAGATTGTATTTCCCATTAGGCACTCTACTTGGGTCACTAATTTGCTCCCATTTAGAAAAAATAATGGTGAAATAAGACTATGTATTGATTTTAGGAATCTAAATAAGTCATTTAAAAAGACAACTATCCTTTACCTTCTTTATACTAAGTTATATAAAGTGTTTCTGGTTATGCTATGATGTCCTTTATTGATGGATTTTTAGGGTATAACCAAGTATTGGTAAATTAGGAAGACATGATGAAGACTGCTTTCACCACCAAATGGGGCACATTTTCATACAAGAGGATTTCATTTAGACCGATCAATGCATGAACAATGTTTCAAAGAGTAATGGATCATGCTTTCCAAGGTTTGGTGGGTAAATATATTATTATATATATGGATGATCTGAATATTTTTTATAAAAATAGGGAGGACCACATCATGAATTTACAAGAGGTATTTGAAAGGTGTAGAAGGTATGTGATTTCCCTCAATCCAAAAAAGAGTATTTTTTGTGTTACTGAGGGAAATCTATTGGGCCATGTCATTACTAAGGAGGGAATCTCTATAGATCATAATAGAGTAGAAGTTATATCAAAGACAAATCCTTCTAATATTAGGAAAGAACTAAAATATTTCTTTGGCAAAATAAAGTTTGTGAGAAAGTTTATTTTTGGCTTTGCAAAAATTATCAAGCCTTTAAATGACATGCTGAATAAAGATGTCAAAATTATTTGGAATGAAGAAACTAGGAAAGAATTCAAGGACATATATAGGTGTAAGACTTGCTTCAACCATGAACTAATCTAAATAATGGTGATGATCAAGTGAAATAAGTGACTTAGTTAATAGTCTGAACCAAAATCTTTGAATTGTAACATATTACTATGTTTCCCTTAGAATTTGCCATTTGTTGAGGACAACATACCCCTATTTTTGTAAATGGGGACCCTTGTGTTAAAATTATGCAAATTTGT